>JAQQZR010000036.1:13224196-13235617 GCA_030068235.1 Notoglanidium macrostoma | reverse complement strand
ACACACACACACACACACACACACACACACACACACACACACACACACACACACACACACACACACACATAACCTTAGAGAGGAGAAAAGAGGGTGGGGGGGATTCTTTTAGCTCAGACTGGGGATAAGGCAGTTAATTCTCACAGAGGCCAATCTTGTATTTCTTTTCTGCAACGTACTAACAGGGTCAATATGCTGTTAATAATGATCTGCTGCTTTGACCATTGATTCTTTCATTCATTTTTAGTTACTGCTTTATTCTGGTCAGGCTTGTGATAGATCTGGAGCCTATTCCTAGGAGCGAAGCAGGAATATTAATTGCAGGGAGCATACGTTGTCATCAACAAACCCTGATCCATATATACATACCTGGGTTGAGGAGTACCGGAACACCAAAGCCTGGAGTATCTGTTCTACACCAGCAGTGAAAAGTGTATATCATTGTATATTTAGTGCAAGTCCTTTCTATGACCCCTTTTTTAGACAGTTTTCTGTCTGAACTGTTAACATGCTATGGTCCAGTGATGACCAGTGGGACACTGTGTTCCTGAACATTGCAGCTAATCAAACAGACTCAGTTTTCTTGTATTGTATTTGGCCAGGAAGTGAGTTTCGAAGGAAGGTAGCTCCTTGGTGATCACTACTTTATAAATTCAATTCAATGTGTGAGCCTGTGCTAGCAGGACTGTGCTGATTAATAGAAGAAACATAATGCCCTCTACTGGCCAAACTTGTCAATAAATAATTTCCCATAGTGTTAGAAAAGAACAACCGTCTTGTTTACCAAGTTACAGCGATTAAAGATTTAAAGATTTAAAGAAGTTTCTTGTATTAGGATTGTGTACTTGGATTCATTTTTGTATGTATGTTTCTGCACACTCAGTGATATTCTGGAAACTTACAAAAATGACAGAAAATGCTAATTCATTAGCTTTAAATATGACATGAGAAGCAAATATGTATAACAGTGACAAGTATTTACAAAATATTTGTGTGATATAGTATCTAATTGATATTTTAAAATGTTGGTCATAGATACCCTTACATCACTTCATTATCAGTACAATGAGTATAGTTAGAAAAACTCTGCAATAAATAAATAGATAGGTAGATAAGTAAATAAATAATATGGTTTCACATATGTAAACAGTTTCATAATAGCTTCTTCAAGTATAGTTACAGTACAGTAACAGATCAGTGGCTCAGGTTCATGGCTCAGGTTTCCTTTTTTCATGATGGTCGGACTGTAATGGTTCTGAAGCCACGGATAACAATGCGGTTGATATCCAGTATCAGACTTGCATGCAGCATCTTCACTCCTGCTATCTTTGGTGTAAAGCGTACCACGGTGTTCATGGTCTCTTTGGGCTGCAGAAGTGCAACACTGCAGCAGGGAAGAAGACAGCTTAGACATAAGCACAGTGGACTTACTATACATTCAGTGTCAATAATGTAGTTTTTACAATTTGGTAATATTGTGGATATATTGGAAGACAATAAAGAGACATATAACTGGCATAGTTCATATACACAGACACAGAATACACAAGGTATAAAAGTTAATTGTTAGTACTACATGTAGTTTGAATGCTATATTCATGCTCTCTTTAAGATGATTATGTGTACATGCATTCACTCAATACCTGAACTTTGTTCAGTCCAAACATCCTGTTTGAGCTGAATGATATCTACATTAGATACATACATATTATTTCTTTGTGTGTCTCATGTAAAATGACTATCATTTTTGATGGTTTAGATCATAGTAAAGATAAAGAGTTGTTTAATACTGATAATACTGAAGTTTCTCATCTGCCAAGTAGTCACCGCACCCCATTTAGGTATGTACTGTTTAGTTATTTAGTGGGTGGAAGTTGACGTCATAAAACGTTAATACATGGAGCAGTGCATTTTCGTTGTTACTCTTACTCTCCTCTGTATGACACTTCAAGAAAGAATGTGCACACTCATTAAAGGCATTGCACTGAATCACACTGCATTAGCTTTTATTCCACTGAACTTAACTGGCTCAGACAAGATTAAGGTTTAGGCTTTTGAAAGTATACAGGTGCAATATTCACTGTAAGATAGTGGCATGACAAGCACTTTCACCCCTTATTCCAAAGAAAAGAGATAATCTCATTATTGCAGCATTTTCAAGAAACCAGACTGCAATCAGTGCAGAAAGGAATGAGGTTAGACTGAACTGCAGTAAACTGTGACTAAACTGAAAAGCTTTTCACATACTTGATGAGCACTTTGTCCTCCAGTATGCCTGAACCGGCCACAGTCAGCATGCCTCTCACCGCCACAGAGAATGGATTGGTGAATGTCACCCTAGCAACATGGTGTCTGCGGGCAATGATAGTGTCCTCATCAGCAACCTGGACAAAAATAAGTGATATTGTTTCAAGGGCGTACAGTGTTCTACAAGGTGGTAAGTTGTAATATTTCTATTAAACATTTAACCTAAACTTTAAATTGCCAATGCTTGATGAAGTAGATTATAATTATACCACTGAAAATTTTAAAATTCATAATTCTACCTTGTTAACTATATCTGCGCTGCACAGTGCTTCTTGATAATGTACACTATATAAGTAGATGTGTGTATATAAATGTATAATTAATATGGTACACCTCTTTTTCCTGTTTTTAGCCAGGATCTTATACCTGTATGTTGATGATCGGGCTAGTGATGTTAAACTCTTCAGAAGCCAGGACCCTCTTGTGAGTCGCTGTGTCCATTATGACCGCTGCCAGATTGACTAGCTGCTCATTTCCTAGTGCTGAATACTGACTGTATGGGATCTGGTGCTGTAACACTTTACCTGAGGAGAGTGCAAGAGAAAAAAAAATTAGACTGCAGATAAAGTGATAATGTTCTGGTTTAGTTATTATTTATGAATATGAATATGCCATAGGAATTTAATTCATTACATAATTTCCTCAAATTTCCTAAGTAATACCATTGCAAAATATTCTTCAAATGAATGCATTACATAGGCAGAGAGAGACTGGGTTGGTGATGAATGATAAGCCACCGACATGCTACTTTTCACACGAAGACAAAAGGTTAGCATGGGTTTGGCAAATTCTTTCCCTCTTTTTATAAACATTTGCAGACAATCCAGTTTACACTAAATGAAAGACTCTAGTTCTACTGCTTCTGATGCATTGAAGTAGTCTTTTCAAACATGGAAAGTTTAAATAAATAGGTTTCACTAAATTTAGATTTAGGCTAAATATGATTTTTCAATATCACCTCAAGTAAATGTAAATTCTATACTTGCGCAAACACATACTTCTATGAGGAGCAAGCTGGATGGTGTTATCAGCCTCCCAGAAGGTATCAGATGGACTGTGGTCATAACGCTTTGCCTGAGCATTGATGTATTCTTTCACCGTCTTCAGAACACTGTCATGATTAGTCACAGTGACTGTGAAGGAGATATTTTCTCCAAGCACAGGCACTTTAACAAGGCTCAGCTCTACAGAAATACCTGCTGATTCTATGGACAAGAATACAAAAAGTAGACAAGAATCTCATAAACAGCAATTACTAATAACACCAATAATAATTTCATTTTTTTTAATGAAAAAGTAACAGTTATTTTTCATAAACTATATAGTACAAATAACAGTAGGAAATGACAGAAGTTACCATGGTTATTGGTCAGAGGTGGTCCTGGCACTGTAAGCAAAAATATTTAATACTTAATAAGGCCTGTTTACTATTAGTATAAATTCTCATTACTATAAAATAGAATATCAGTTAATATAAGTTATCAAAATACTACACAAAGGAAAAGTTGTTCCTAGCAATGCATTACATATCCACAAGACTTACTTGGACTTGCTGATCTGACAGATGGCTGTAGATCTGCATTGATGGAAGAAAAGGATATTTTAGCAATTTAGAAACAGATTTACAAAAAATAAACACAAAAAACAACAATAAAATATATCCTTCCATCCCTCTTTGTTTCAGTCTGTTGCTCGCGCTTATATTTCACCTTTGTTGTTTTTGTAGGTAGAAGTGATATCCTGTGGTCGGTTGGATCCTAGGCTCTTGGTGCATATGAGAACACCGACTCTATCTGTCACAGTAGTGTAGCCCAATACTTGTGCTTGGCGCACAATGTACACATGCACATCAGCATTAACTTCAGCGTAGATGAATGGGACATCATAGGTCATGTCGATCTGACGCTCCCTAATGGCTTTCACTGGGGCAGGACCACACCTGTACACTCCTGTGATGGGAAGGGACATGGGATGGGTAATTCAGTATTAAGTACTGACACAATTAAATTGCTCTAACCATATGTACTACTAATATCTATGAATAACTGTACAATATGCTTCAGCTAAAGAAACAAGCCTGACCGCCGCTTCTCTCCTGTGGAGTGGGATCAACCGCCTGCCAGCCATCAAATCCTGCTCTCAGATCTCCTCTCTTCATCCAGCATTCCACCCACACATGAAAGTTCCTGTAAGGAAGACATAGCAGAGTTTAACCACTAAATTTTTGTGTCTATCGTAATTAATGAAATAATAATAGTAAAGCTATATATGGTAACCATGAAAGGTAAGTACACTACTAATCACCACTAGCACCACTAATACACAACTTACCAGATGCTGTCACGATTACGAGGCAGCTTTTCTCCTTTCTCAGTGTAGTACTCCTCGATCACCAGGTTTCCATTAGTGTCATGAGCCGAGTTGTAGTTGGTGACCACACGTGTCGGGATTCCCAGGACTCTCATTACTAATGAAGACAGTTTTTAAGGATGTGTTTTTCTCCAAAAAGCGGACATTTGATATCTTTCTCTTCAGCACTGAAGGCTTAGGTTATTCAGTACCTGTGCACATGACAGCAGCAAAAACCCAGCACTGTCCATATTTGACGGGACTGCAGTCAGATTTGGCCCACTGTTTCAGAATGCTTCCACTGTTTGTCCACTCTGATGGGTTGACATCATTGCTGTAATTCTCTGACCAATTTCCTTGCAGCACACCGCAGTCATCATTACTGTTTATCTGCTCAAAAAAAAAAACACAATCAGTACACAGAAAAAGAACTGAGACAGAAATGGGAGAGAGGAAGGAGAAGACAGTAAGAAGTTGCTCACCATAGCTGAGACGACTCTGCTGATGTAAACAGGGTCAGAGCGATTAGCATAATCACTCTTCCAGTTTTTCTTGTGTTCATTGCTGACCTGTAGTATCATCATACAGATCTCCAGGATACCACTCTCATACTGAAAACATACATAATAAATTAGTCTGCACCTCCAGCCACAGCAACCTGACCTTGGCTGTCTGCCTGTTGAGCATGTTGTGCATGTAGAGGAAGGAGTTTACCTAACACAGTGGTAAATGCAGTATGCCTAAAAAAAAGTATGTCTAAAACTTTGCTAGCTATTTTCTCTTACAGTGTTTGTTTGGCATCAATCAACTTTTTCAGTAGTTATGTGCCATAGTGAAATGGATATAATCAATTTAGTTAGGGATCAGACACTGGCTGTCAAAATTTCTTTAATGTACTGGGCTGTCCCCTCATCATAATCATCAATACAGAGAATAGCTTACATACTCTGTACTGATAACAGCAGACAAAGTTTTAATATGTTTAAATGACCTAATTAAAAGACAAACAAATTAGCCAACAGAACCGATTTAATTAATCAGGAAGCATTTGTCTTGAGGTCGTCAACCAGGAAAAACTAAAATGTCCCCTTGACTCAGAATTCCTACTCGGGAACTCAGGATGATCTCCACAGCTCTGAGTTCCTCCGAGTTCAGCAAGTGACATCAAATCAACATCAGCAGGAAATAAAGCAACACTTCTTACCTTTAAACAACGTATGCTATAGATATGTTAAGTATTTGCTTTAGATCAATCAACATAGAGTCATATTCACTTGTTAAATATATAACATTGACTATATAGATAGCTGTATAGAGTATTACTTTGTATTTGAGGAGGTATACATCACTCAAGACAGTTAGCATGCTAGCTAGTTGCTAACAACAGATGAACATGGATGCATCCATATTTTTCCCCACTTTGAATGGAGCTCTGACTTAAGTCAAATGCTGAATGAGTGATTATTTCATCACTAATAGTTTATCAACAGAGTTCAGTCAAGTGAATAGAAGATGATGAGGCTTGTATTTAAATGCTGTAAGTGAATTTTGCCTCAATTGATGAGACAGAGACTGTTATGGATGATGCTGATAAATAAAGGGATGACTCATTTCCCTTTAAAAACTTAGATTTCTTTAAAAGTTTAAAGTAATGCTTTACATAAATGGAGTAGGTTGGAAATGTAAAGATAGGCAGGGCATTTTTCAGTGGTTATCCTCATTTTCACTTTTGGGGTAATGTGCCTTTAAAATGCTAGAACAAATTCATGATCGAGACATCAATTACAGTTATGGATAGTCTGCCATTTTAAGAACTATATATAGTATACAGTGTCAAAATTTGACCATGTGAAGGGATTTTGCAAGCAGCTACACATATATACTAAATTGTAATCTCGGTATACAATTAACATTCCTGCTAGCATGATCAGTGTGAAGGTTTTCACTCGAAAACTGGTCTTACATTTGAAAAATGTGTTAATCTTTTCTCTTTTTTTTACAGTAGCCTGAAAAGTTTTAGTTCTAACTTAATTTAACGAAAGAGACCACCAAAGGTAAACTTGAATTCTACCATTCCTTAAAGTAACACCCTGAAGCTGCTCTCACCTGATCAAAGCCCCATGGCCTAAAGCTGATGTTTTTAGCTGTGCCCTGGTACAGCAGGCCAAAGTCATTCCTCACATACTCCTCCCTCTGATTTTCTTCAGGCAAGTAGACAGAGTCAGCTAAAAAAATGTACAGACACATACAACTTCAGTATCCTGTGGCTTTGCTACTTATATAAACTTTGGATAAATAATATGAGACGGAACAGTGTTATTGTATAGTAGCAGAATGGTTCAGTGTTCTGTATAATCCAACCTCACATGTATGAAATGTTTGCAACTTCAGGAAAATCCAAACTCACCTGTGCACCAAGGATTACAGAGCAGGGTGAACTGTCCAACTCTGGAGCTGTAACTGCCATAGCGAGACATGAACAAAAGATGGAGCTGATACACTCCCACGATAGCGTTGGGTGGACTACACACACACACAGAGGCCTTGTAAGGAGTGCTGGGGTCCAGAATGCCCTTCTGAAAGTAGGCAGACCACTGGGACTGAGATGTGGCTTTTGAGGATGTGATGGGAATGTCACAGTGAAGGCGATCTGCAGGGAAGAATGAAAAGAGGGACAAGGTTATAGATTGAGAAAATGGTATATAATAGGGTAGCTTTTTGAGGAAGCTTTTTTTCATGTCTAAAATTAATGTATCATGAATTTTACATAGAAAGTAAACGATTCTAAAGCACTAAATTGCAGTGCTAAATTGTGTTATCTCTGAATGATTAAACTCGATATGGACTTTGTTGGTACTGTCATCTTAATGTATCAATCAATCATTTTTTAATCCTGAGCCTTCCCTGACCAAATTCCACAAAATTGTAACTTTTTTTTTATCTGAAAAAATAAAAAGTGTACGAATTGCAAAACAGATTCATACCTAGTTCTATTCTGAGCATAAGGTCATCTTTGCTTGACATATAAGGTCCATTGAAGTTAAGTGAGAGTTTAAAGGGCTGTCCCCTTCTCACTACCAGAGAAGTGGAGTTTAACCCTTCTGTCTTGTGCCACACGTGGTTCCGAGCTTCCTCCAGGCTAGCACACATAAGTTTCAAACCTGCACAAACATACAGAACAGTTACAAATTGCTAATAGACTTTGATTTTAAGAGGACATTTTCAAATGTAAAGCTAAAAATCAGATAGACCATAGCAAAATCTTGTACAGAAAAGTACAGGATAATTTGTTTCTGCTCAATCTAACTGTATAAATATTCATCTATTATGTGAATGTATCATGCATCACAAAACACATTACATATACATATACAGGACAGAATTGTAGAAGCTCACCTTCCATTATTCAGTGCTGTGTTTGTTGTTTAACACTGTCGCAACTCATCGTTCCTTTATATCACCAGCATGGTGCCACTCCTTTTTAGGGGAAATATTTTCCAAGAATGTCTTATGTTACCACCTACATAGTAGACATACAGTGACGCCTTCCCTAGTGCAAGTCACGTACTGCGTGTGTCTTGCTTCAATTATCTTCTAGCTATTAGACTGCTTATATTCTTCAGAACTAATAGGACAACATAGTGCCTTCCAATTAATAAATATCATTAGATATGATTTTATCCATTTTATTATGTGTGTATACAAAAATATTGTTTTTATAACTGATTAGGCATGTGAGCAGTCAATTTTTCCATTGTTCTTCTTGTCCTGAAATTAGTGTTTGTTTAGTTTAGCTTTTTTGTTTTGTTGTCTTTTTACAAAAGCATAACCCAACATGCCCATGTCACAATGTGAAGTGACATACCCCAAACATGAACAGACAAGTATACATCACACACACACACGCACGCACGCACACACACACACACACACTACACGCACAAATCTAAAAGCAGCTATCAGAAAACACTTGGGTGAGGTTGCTGAGTGTGGGCTTCTCTAAGTTTCACTGGTACTGGTTCAGGTGTGATTGATGTGACATGCCCTGTTTCCCCTGGTGTGGTTTGTAATGAGTAAAAATGGGATGGGAGAAGATTTAAACAATTAAATGATATAGTTCAGTGGAGCACAGTGCATTGCATCAGTAAATGTACATATCATTCCAAATAAAAAAAAATCGCATGGGTTTGGGTTTGTGATTCAAATAAATGAAAAACAACTTCGGCAAAATCCTCCCTTTCTAACACAAACACGTTTACAGTCATTTTTGTTTGTAAAATTAAGTAAAGTATGATGTTTGTCATTTATAAATGAGAAAACATAGAACTTAAAATATAATATTTTATCAATATAAGAATAACAATACAATACAATATACAATTATATATGTCTTCTAAAATTTCCAATTCTTTTACATATATATTTACCTATTTACATATTCAAATTTTAAAGTGCTGGTACAAAATTGGAATTAATTTTACACATGACATAATTTAGTGAAGATGCAAATGTTAGGTAAAAATGGGCTACATTTTGGCAAATACTCTAAAAATATTTATTTACATAATTCAGAATGTATGAATGTCAAAAGGTTTTATTTTATTAATTGAGTGTGGGTGTGTGTGTGTGCGTGGGCGCAGAGCCGACATATGTGAATGCCAGAGACGTCTCAAATGAGGGAGGAAAAAATCTAAATTTTTAACTTTTGTTATTTATTAATACTATTTTAATACTGTTATTTTGAAATATTACAAAGAAGCCCACAACAACAAAGTTACACATAGCTGATGCTTGACCAAACCCCCTGCCACCACACAAGCGTTTGGGAATAACCTTCACATAAATTTGAGAAATACTTTTTCTTTTAAGTGTGTTGCACGAACCATCTACTGTCTACCTCAAGAAACCAGGCATACATTTTTATTGCTAATTATTATTATAACCGCTTAGATTATATATCTATAGCGCTTTATCCATCTGGGTCGCGGGGAAGCTGGAGCCAATCCCAGCATCTTCGGGCACAGACAAACAACCATTCGCACCTATGGGCAATTTAGAGTAGCCAGTTGACCTAATCTGCATGTCTTTGGACTGTGGGAGGAAACCCACGCATGCACGGGGAGAACATGCAAACTCCGCACAGAAAGGCACCCCGGGTGACCCGGGGATCAAGGACCTTCTTGCTGTGAGGCGACAGTGCTAACCACTGCACCACCATGCCGCCCCCAATTAAAATGCTTTTCCTTGTCTATCCATTAGTGGCTGGGTTTCACCATCATCTGCTTTTGTATTAATATAATGTAACACCCAATGGTCATGTATACTTGTCTTCTCTCTTCAAGTTCCCTTTTGAAATATTTTAAAACCACCCCTGCAAATCTCGGGTTTTATTTGCTGTTTATTTCAACAGTGAATTTGTGTAGACACACCTTTGTGTGTGGGTGTGTGCATGAATAAAAAAATTGATAACAGAATCTGATAAAACTGTTTATTAAACAACATTAAACAAAATTATGTTTATTCACAAAAATGTAATATAAAAATCTAAATTTACTTAATAGTAACGAAGGACAAAATGTTAGCACATTAGCAGAATATGAATATACAAGAATAAAGAAGCAAATTATATCTTATATCTGCTAACTGCTAAAATGAACATGAAGAACAAGAGGGACAGAATAAGTGGCCACAGCAAATAAATGAATGAATGAATGAATGAATGAATGAATGTGTGATAGTTCTACTGAAAATGTTAAATATACATGCTAAATAACATGAGGAAAATACATTTGACCTTGTGAAATCAAATACTAAGAAAAATGCATGATTCAGTGATACAGTTGGTTAATCCTGTTTCTTACCATGGCAGCTGGTAAACAATAAAAAGTAAAAAGAAATGTTTGATTGATGGTACAAACAACATTATTTTACAGACATATAATCAGCTGCACTGTATATGTCATGTTAGCCATCTGAATAAGTATTTGTAACTGCCATCAGGTGGGGTTTAAACCCAAAATCCACCCCTAGCTAAGCCTCTCATGGATTACTATTAACATTAACATGTTAATAACTATTAGCATAATTTTTAGGCAGTGTGGGGAAAAAGATATGAATTTATTTTAAACCATAGATTTTGTGTTGTTTTTCTTCTATGACGCAGCCACCTTTATATCATAGCAACCATGGTAACCACAGCTACACAATAAAAAGTTTACATATGCGTCATGGGTGTGCACTTGGAGGGGGGTGTTTGGGTAGGAGCTACAGGAGTAATGAGTCATGTGGCACACCTGAGCCCTG
This sequence comes from Notoglanidium macrostoma, assembly GCA_030068235.1. NCBI lineage: Eukaryota > Metazoa > Chordata > Actinopteri > Siluriformes > Auchenoglanididae > Notoglanidium > Notoglanidium macrostoma. The sequence goes on along the minus strand of JAQQZR010000036.1, from coordinate 13,224,658 downwards.
TACTCTAGTTTCATTTTTGTTGACCTTTTTCTCACTCTCACTCTCTGAATGTTACTGACTGACTACCACACCTCTTAACTTCCTGTTAGTGATCATGACTGACTATAGCAGGTAGCTTCTCTGTGTACAAAATTAAAAGGATTTGTTTTACATATACAAGTTAATGGGAGTTGTAGCAACTTTACCACTGAAAGAAGACCCAAACAGTCGCCCATACCAGGAAGGAAATTGGTTTGGATGGTCACAAACAACCCAGCAACCATCAAGGCAGAGGCTTGCCATGAACTGGAAGCTGCTACATCAGTCTACAGTCAAGCAAACTGTCTACATTCAAGCAAAAGCAAAAGGTGCTATGTTCTCAATATTCTCTAAGTTGTTTAAGACATCCATCCCTCCATCCATTATCTATACCGCTTTATCCATCTGGGTCGCGGGGAAGCTGGAGCCAATCCCAGCATCTTC
>JAQQZR010000036.1:13202758-13215972 GCA_030068235.1 Notoglanidium macrostoma | reverse complement strand
AGAGTAGCCAGTTGACCTAATCTGCATGTCTTTGGACTGTGAGAGGAAACCGGAGCACCCGGAAGAAACCCACGCATCCACAGGGAGAAAATGCAAACTTCGCACAGAAAGGCACCCTGGGTAACCCGGGGATAAAATCCAGGACCTTCTTGCTGTGAGGCGACAATGCTAACCACTGCACCACCATGCCGCTGTTTAAGACATCTAGATGTAAATACCCAGAAATGAAAGCTGAAATTCTAATATAGTGTCTCCTATATTTATCCTTTGATCTCAAACTCAAATGTACAGTATATAGCAAAATACAGTATATAGCAAAATACAAATACTTTTGAAGGAATATATACATATATAGGAAAGCCAGCTATAACATTAAAATCGCTGACATGTAAAGTGGATAACATTATCTCATACACACGCTGTATGATAGCTATATGATAATTACCTCTGAATAGAATGAATGTGATAGTGTCATTCTGAACACAGCTAAATCCCCATTTATAAAAGGGTGTGCACACTTATGCAACCAGGTTATTGTAACTTTTTTATTTTTCCCTAAATCATTTCACTTAATTTTTAATTTCACATTGAGGGTGGAAAACGTTCTGACATTATTTATCTTATATTCACTGTATATTAAAACAGCAAGCGAACAGTCAGTTCTGAAATTTGATGTGTTTGAAACAGGAAAAATGGGTAAGCATAATGCAATGACAATGATGACAATGGCTAAATAAGAGTATATCCAAAATGGTAGGTCTTGCAGGGTGTTCCTGGTATGCAGTGGTTAGTACTTTACGAAAAGTGCTCCAAAGACCATTGACACGTGGGGAGCGAAGGCTAGCCCATCTGGTCCGATCCCACAAAAGACCTACTGTAGTACAAATTGCTGAAAAAGTCAATGCTGGCTATGATAGAAAAGGTGTCAGAACACACAGTCCCCAAGCTGACAACTGTCCATCACTGAAAGCACCTACAATAGGCACATGATCAGAACTGGACCATGGAGTAATGGAAGAAGGTGGCCTGGTCTTATGAATCATTCTTATCTTTTACATCATGTGGAAGGCTGGGTGCATGTGCATCACTTACTTGGGGAAGAGATGGCCCCAGGATGCACTATAGGAAGAATACAAGCGAACAGAAGCAGTATGATGCTCTGGGCAATGTTCTGCTGGGAAAAACCTTGGGTCCTGGCATTCATGTTGATGATTCTTTTACAGGTACCACCTACCTCAACATTGCTTCAGACCAAGTACACCCCTTCATGGCAACGGTATTCCCTAATAGCAGTGACTTCTTTCAGCAGGATAATGTGCACACAGTGTTCCTGCAGTGAATAATTGCCCTTTGCTTGTTCCAAAACAAAATACATTAATAAACTAATTAGGCATCGGCACTTTGATGGCAAGAAGTATGATTTCCAAAGACTCTAGTGACCTCTGGTGGCACATTGTAACAAATCCATAGGAAAGTGTGACTTATAAGCAAACAGAACATATTGTACCTGCTACTCACTAGGAGATGCCTTTGCATAAGTCGGTACTGTGATTGTGTATATTTTTCATAATACATCTGATGAGTTCTTTGGACATGCTGAGATAACTAAAGGTCTGGGTGTTACACTTTTGTTATTGTCTGGGGTGACAAGCACATAAGCCTCTTATGATCAGTTGTAATCAGGGATCATGCCCTTGATATTTCTGTAACAAGTGTCAGCTTCTGGCAAACACACTCTATTTGGAGAAGTCCTGTAAAATATGAAAAATAAATTTGCGAACAGATATATAGTATGGTATAAAATGGTAACTGGGAATAACAGCAGTTCCTTATATAGACTAAAGATGTTTAACTTGCAGAACCGACCAACAGATTGAAGGTGGTGGGGATGGGGTGGCAGCTAAAAGCAGTGAAAGGGTGAGGAAAGGAACATTTTTACATATTTCATATAGTTCTCACTGTTTGGATTAGTGAAGTAAGGATATTGCATGTTAAAAAAAGTCAAGAACAAAAACAGAACATTTAAAGACAACTGGACAGAGAAGTGTGTGTTTATTCTCTGCTTCAAGTTCAAAATGGATGCCTCATCTTCTCAGTCATTGGTGCTACCCAAATGTGCTCATGTGAAGCACTACTACAAAACAAAGCATAATGATTTTAAATTAATGTCTTATTCATAGTAATTAACTAATCATTAATGGTGAACATTAAACTTCATCATTTTGGTTAGCTGCATACAAGTACCTTTTTAGGCAAAGAATTAGCTGGCCCAACAAAATTTAGTTGAATATCTCGGAAATAGACCCTACATCTCACTTAATCACACAGAAGTCCCAAAAAGAAAAGAAAAATATTGAAAATGTTAGAGCATTTGCCATCTTAAATGATTAACTTGCTCCACACTACTGAGCTGCTACAGCGGGGACTGAAATCAGCTAATACTGCGACACCCTTAAAGGTCATAAACTAAAAATATCTATGCATGAGTGATTGGACAGTGTCATGGACTGACTGATCAGTTCAGACACTGTTTGCTCGGACGAACTGCTGAAAATGATAAAAAGTTAAAGTTCAAATAGGACCATCTGCGTCCGCCATACATCAAAGAGTGAAAAAGATGGCCACTACCTATACATTTATTCATCTAGAATACAATCAGTTATTAACTAATTTAACAAACAATATCGTGTTCAAAATAGGTTTTGTTATTCATTTTTCCAATTATGAAATACGTTCTCTTTTTGAACACATATTTACAAATGTGCAACAAGTACAAAATCAGTGGTTATCATGTGTTCACTTAAAATTAGGATTACACAGAGGAAATTATGTAAAAGTGCAGATTTGATGGCCATCATCTAAAAAAGCCATAACCTAGAACAGTCACCGGTGACTGGCTCACAGTGAATTACAATTTTCTGGCCATCACTAGCTGTGGTTTAACAGAGAAAAATGTTCAACAAGGTTAAATCTGTGGTTTGTTGTATATGAGGAAATCAGAAAGGTCGTGCCATGTGTTGCTGTCCTGGTAGAGGTAGGTCATAGAGGACTGGAGTGAGGGTTGCAGTGTGTGAGGATGATACTCAAACAGCCAGAGGACGATGCCCCACACCAGCATGGCAAACAGTGGGAAGGGGTCTCTCTTGGGCTTGGGGACATAGCCCTTTTCTACAGCCAGCCGAGACAAGGCAAACAGAATTCTAGATAGCAAATACATGTTTATCTGCGGAACAGAACACAAACAGTGTCATAAACCATATAAAGTATATAAAACCATATGAAGCACTTATATAAATCGGTCAAGAAAAAAAAAAACCTCCTGCATTAAAAAAATGATTCCTTTCATGTGAAATACGCATATATCTATTGATATTCAAGTGCATAACTTACCTGGCTGTTGATATTGTTATTGTCCCCGAACACCAGCCAACCTCCAAGACAAGCAGCCAAGAACGAGTGAGACTGAAGATTCTTTCCCTGAATGTACTTCTGAAGTGCCATCAGTCCTTTATATGAAAATACAAAGTAGGCTAGGTTCCTTGAGTGTGTATATGTGGCCTGGGCTATAGCTTTTAGCTTGGATTGAAGGCTAGAATGCAAAGACAGAATACAAAGAACTATAAAAAGTTGTCTCTTAGAATACACAGTACTGTGAAAAAGTCTTAGGCACCCCCCTTTTTTTAGATTTTCAATCATTACTTTTCCAAAAATAATTTGCATTCGAAAAAAGAAGAGAAAATTAAAGTCTCCAGTAGAACTGTGGCAGATTCTGCAAGATGCTCAGTATAACTTACCAGCTTGTAGTATTTTTCTTTTAAGCAGAAAGATTCAATTTCATTGTTTTTGAAGTTATTTTTACTTTACAGCATTTTTTTTCAAGTACCTAAGACTTTTGCACAGTACTGAATAAAATTATAATTCTAGAAGTACTGGTCTAGACATCATAGTAAAAAGCTATTTGCTAAACAACTTTGTTGAGCTTTTTCCTCTCATATGTTGTTGGAGTCCTACTAGTATACTGTACTATACGTGCTTACACATTACTCGTAAATACCAGCAGCACTGATCGTTTTGGCTGAACAAAGGTGTTGGTTTTACCTATTGCACATGAGGAAATTACAAGCTCTGCAAAAGTATCACTGCAAAAAAAAAAAAAAAATCATTCAAGAGGCTAATTTAACACACATATGTATAGTAGCCCGCTTTACCTGCCACTTCGAAAAAGAAAGGTCATCACCAGCGCGTGTGGAGCCCGAATCTTGGCACCGTACCTGCAATAAGGTTCTCTATAGATTAATGACAATCATAACATCATTAAGAATAGACAAAACAATATAGCACTCCACATATATTGGAAAACCTCTCAATATAGTAGTTTGCTGTTTTGGTCAGAGCCAAGGGCTGGTAGACTAATTAGTACTAATTAGCTATCAGACAGAATATGAACTTAGACTGCATTTCTATGAAACACTCATATTAAACCCCACCCAAGAACAGAAGACCTTTCATCGGTATCAGAATAATAGGCTTGCCATTATTTAGCACTGGTTCAAAAAGAAAATCAGTGCTATTGCTCATCCCTACTGTGCAGTGTACCAAATAATAATCACGTATGTATGCATTTGAGGTTAATGAGCTTAATAACGTACAAACCATAATGCAGTTTGCACAATAAAATACCCGGATAGCACAATAATTTGAAGAACACTCATTTCCATTGTGGTCCATAAGGAATCGCATATTAGTGAGAATTTCAAGTGGCCAACTAGAAGGAGTACTATTGTACACAGTAGAGTGGTGTATTGTGCATTACAACCGTATGTCATTTCGAAGACAGCCAGTGATCATGTACTGACACACACATGCGCATTGGCTCATTCAGTCTGAAATGAATGGGTTGCAGTTACCTGTGTCCCATTTGCCAGTTCACTGAATTAGCACAGAGTCTGTACAAGTTACTACAGGAAGAAACCTGTATATATATATTTGTATTATCAACCGATACTACCATTTATCTGGGATTACGCAAACCATTTATAAAGTGCTAGAGAACTTGTGTGCAACATGTAAATATAACAAAAAAAAAACATTATGTAGAACCAAACTCTTCCGAGGCACAGAAAATACTCACACGGCGCCATTCCTGAATCCTTTAAGCACAGCAAGAGCAGCTTTGTATTTCTCCTGCCGGAGTAACGTGTTAATTGTGTACAACAGGGTTTTCAAAACACCGGACCCTGCCATATCTGAGCATTAGGGACTCTTCAAGCTGTGACAAAGGCACGCGAGCACAGAACGTGCGAGTCGGTCAGAAACATAGGCTGGTAAAAAAAAGGTTCCGCATTTATGCAAATACACTGTAGGTGGCACCAATAATGCAGTTATATTGCTTATGATCCAGTGTGGAATACTAATGTTGAAATAAGCATTTAAAAGACAAAAAATAAATTTATACAAACTGAAAGTTTGGAAAGTTTGGATGGAAAGTTTGTTAGCATAGGTAAAACACATTTAATTAAAAACTGTACTGTATATAAAGCATCAGCATCCATCCATTATCTATACCGCTTTATCCGTCTGTGTCGCGGGGAAGCTGGAGCCAATCACCTCAGACTTCGGGCGAGAGGCGGGGTACACCCTGGGCAGGTTGCCAGTCTACCACAGGGCCAGCACAGACAAACAGCCACATGCATGCACAGGGAGAACATGCAAACTTCGCACAGAAAGGCACCCTGGGTGACCAGGGGATCGAACCCAGGACTTTCTTCCTGTGAGGTTAACCGCTGCACCATCATGCCGCCTAAACTAAATAATAATAAAATTATTTTCCTTGTATCCACCACCTACGACCAATAGTATTAAAAAAAATCTTCCTTTGCAATTAAAGCTGTTTCATTCATTCATTCATTTACTTAATCTTGGTCACAATACACGGGCTTTAAACTCATGGGCGGCACGGTGGTGTGGTAGTTAGCACTGTCGCCTCACAGCAAGAAGGTCCTGGGTTCAATCCCCGGATCACCCTTTCTGTGTGGAGTTTACATGTTCTCCCTGTGCATGTGTGGGTTTCCTCCCATGGTCCAAAGTGGACAGGCAGGTAATGTTATTCATCCATTCATGTTATTTATTCATAACATTATAAATGAAACTAAAATAAGAATAAATATATAAAGAAATATATTTTAAAAATTAAGGTCAGAAAATAAAATAGAACTACTACACAGCAAAGTACAACATATAAAAAGTATATATGTATTCTTCCACAGAGGCATGCTTTGGACAACAGACGGCTGCATATATTTGAAAATAAAACTTTTTCACTACCTACTTCCCCTGATGATAATAAACAGTGAGAAAATGCCACCATATTGGAAGTCTGGCTCCAGTGCTACAGAACAACCATTATTTCACTTGAGAACTAGGCTTGATTTTGAATGTGGACTTGTTCTGCTCTTCTTTTCTTTTGAGGGTATTTCTGTTTCTCTTTAACTTTTAATGTAAGCGGGAAATAGCAAGCTAGTTATGTTATGTCAGACTTGGTATATGTTGATCCTGCCTTCATAGTCTGGTGCTGAGTAACTGCCCGATATTTTTCTCAGCAATAAATCTGAAGGACAATTAAGTTTTTTGATTAGGTTGGGAAAACATCATCCCCAGCTGCCTTTTCATCTGAGTCTGGTGCCAAGCCCAGCACTGTAATAGCTGCCGACAATGCAGCTGAGCTAGTCACAATATCTGGAAGACATCCAATAGCTACATGAATTACAGACTGTCATGATTAACACAGGACATTGATAAATGTGCATGACAAGGACAATTTGTAGGGAGGCACTCAGTGCAAAATAAATTGAATTCAGTTCAGTTCATTTCTGTTGGTATTGTGCTTTTTAATTTTTTTTTTAAACAGACATTGTCAGCATGTTTACAGAACTCTGGGTCTGGGTCCCTAATGAGCAATCCAAGGCCCACATCCTGGCAAGTGGAAAAAAAGAAAAACAAAAAAACAAGTCTCTTTTTAGAGTCTGCTCTATTTAGAGGTGGTTTAATATAAGATGTATGGTAAAAAAAATTTAATTTAGAATATGTATGCAAAAAGTATACAATTGTACAAATCAGCATATTTTGGTATATCACCGTACAAGTATAAATTAATAAATAGATAAATTGTATATATATATATATATATATATATATATGCATAATATGGTGAAAAATAATATTTTAGTCTCAGTACATCTATATTAAAATGTTTTAAGCATTTTTCTATTTTAATTTTAATAATTATGGCCTACAGCTTTATTAAATTATAATAATTATTGAAAAATTAAATAAAAACATCTCATATTATTAGAACGTTTAATTTCTAGCTTGAGTATATTACTATTCAAACAGTGTAAATACCGTGCATCTAGTTCAGTGTACACAAGCCCAATCATGGGGAAGATTTCTGACTTGACAGTTGTCCAGAAGATGATCATCAACATCCACCACAAGGAGGATAAGCCTCAGAAGATCATTGTTGAAAAGGCTGGCTGTTCGCAAAGTGCTGTATTGAAGCATATTCATGGAAAGTTGACAACAGGGATGTCTGCAGCCTTGAGAGGATTGTAAAGAAAAGTGGATTCAAGAACTTGGAGATCTTGACAATGAGTGGACTGAAACTGGTGTCAGTGCATTAAGACCCACCACTCACAGACATCTTCAGGTAAGGGGATACAACTGTTGCATTCTTAATATCAAGCCACTCCTGAACCAGAGACAATGTCAGAAGCGTCTTACCTGGGCTAAGGAGAAAACAAACTGGGCTGTTGCTCCGTGGTCCAAAGACCTCATATTAGATGAAAGTGAATTCTGCGTTTCACTTGGGAATCAAGGTCCTAGAGTCTGGAGGAAGAGTGGAGAGGCACAAAATCCAAGGTGCTAGAAGATCTGTGTGAAGTTTCTACAATCTGTGATGATTTGGGGTGCCATGTTATCTGCTGGTGTTGGTCCACAAAGTCAATGCAGCCATCTACCAGGAGATTTTAGAGCACTTCATGCTAAAACTACTACTAAATAGTTTGCTAGATTGCTAGATATTATGTCCTTATTATGTGTCCTTAATTGGCCAGCCAACTCATCTGACCTGAAACCCAAAGAGAATCTCTTTTCTCTTGAGTTGCAGAGAAACTAACTTACAGTTTAACTATCTGACTCTGACTATAAGATCACAGTATTCATGCTTTTGTCCCATGTGCCAAATCCTAATACACTTCTTCTACTGTGCCTCTCCACCCCTTATAGACCTGCCTAATTAATTATGCCTGCTCTATTACTGACCTTATCCTTCTTTTTCTTAGAGCTTTCTGCCCTTGTAACTCAGCTCCTAGCTGTGCAGAATCTCACCTTTATGAACTGGTGCTGTAATCATATAGACTGTCCTATGCTTATTCCAAGATTCCAGTCCATAATATGATTCATAAAGGTCCTTTCAGCACATTTAATTCTGTTTCTGTTTCCTCTATATGATCGCCTACTGTAATGTATATAATCCCACTATCTAAGTGTCATCTACAACTGGATGGGTTGTGTTGAGTTGGGTTCCTCTCAAAATCTCTGGAATTTGTTATTGGTTAGCAAATCCCAGATTTATTATTATTATTATTATTATTATTATTATTAGTAGTAGTAGTAGTAGTAGTAGTAGTAGTAGTAGTGGTATATAAGAAAGGCCATGAGCAGAATTTGAAAAATAAAAACACTCTGGATGAATGTAGAAAAGTTGAAAGGAGAAATATGAGTAAGTACTGTTATATTGTTATTCCCATAATATACATTGTGAATAGTCCCACACTGTATGATGTCATATGTGTCAAGCATCTTATATTTCTCTCAGGCAAAACCTTCTAAATGATCATATGAATCACCTGAAATTCAACATTCCAGGGTAAACTGCTGTAGGGTAACTATTAAGTCAGATGTGCTGAATGACAGTAAAAATCTAATTTTAGGTGAAATGTCATGTAGTGTAAATAAATCTAAGAATATACTGTTAATATTATCCAGGTATCCAGGAATACCAATCATTGCAGATCTGCAATGACCTCCCAAACCACCAGGAGTCTCCCAATGCCTCAAAAAGTTTTTAGTGTGTTTATGAATATATTCATGACCTGTACAGTCATAAATATCCATTAAAACAAGAATATTGAATTCCAGGTGATTCATATGATTATTCAGAAGATTTTTTTGATCTCCAAAACCTCCTAAACCACCAGGAGTCTCCCAATACCTCGAACAGTTCGTAGTGTTTTTAATGGATATTTATGATCTGTGGTATCAAGGAACTTCTGTCTGTGGTCCTCTGTCAAAGCTGGAAAAGGACTACATTTCATAAAGATACAAATCTATATGTAAATATTTCTACAGTTTTCAAATGCATGAGTAATTTGTGCTATGTTGGGCACCTATGTCACACATTGCTTGCTGATCTATAAATCTGCCTCTTCACTAGCATTAATATATAGTTTCATAAAGACCAGCTGTCTAAGATGTTTATGCAAAGCTGGTGTCTTAAATCCATTTTGGTCTCAATATAGGATGAGTACATTTCTTGGAAAATTTTATAATAATAAATGTAGGGTAAACTTATGAATGAACAAGTTTTGTTTTACCTGCAAGACAAATCACTATTTTATCGCAATTATCACATTACTTTATTAATGATCACAATTATCTTATCCCTGGTATACTTAAAAATGGACAGAATATGGCCAAATGTTTAGTTATTTACAACCCCGTTTCCAAAAGATAATGTGTAAAATAATTGAAAAATAGGACAGAGACAACACATCAAACATTAAAACTGAGAAATCTTTTGGTTTTTTAGGAAATGTATGCTCATATTAAATTTTATGCCAGCAACACATTTCAAAAAAGTTGCGACAGGGGCATATTTACCACTGTTGCACTGTTGCATCACCTCTTCTTTAACACTTTTTAGATGCTTGGGAACTGAGGAGACCAGTTGGTGGTTTTTTGAAAGTGAAATATTGTCCCATTCTTGCCTGATATAGAATTTTAGCTGCTCAATAGTTCGGGGTCGCCTTTGTCACATTTTTCTCCGAATGATGCAGAAAATGTTTTCAATGTGTGACAGGTCTGGTCTGCATGCAGGCCAGTTTAGCACCCTGACTCTTCCATGATTTCCAAAAAGAATTTCTAATTTTGATTCGACAGACCACAGGACATTTTTCCATTTCGCCTCTGTCCATCTTAAATGAGCTCAGGCCCAGAGAAGGCAGCAGCATTTCTGAAACATGCTTATATATGGTTTCTACTCTGCATGGTAGAGTTTTAACCTGCATTTGTGGATGCAGCAACAAACTGTGTACACAGGCAATGAATTTCAGAAGTGTTCCTGAGCCCATGCAGTGATTTTCACTACAAAATTGTATCTGTTTTTAATGCGGTGCCACCAGAGGTCCCAAAGATCATGGCCATCATATGAACCTTCATACAGAGATTTCTATGGATTCTCTGAAACCTTTAATGATATTATGTAAAGTAAGTAAATTCTTTGCAAGTTTATGTTGAAGAACATTATTCTTAAAATGTTGCACTATTTGCCCATGCAGTCTTTCACAGAGTGGTGAACCCTGTTGCCAATGAACCTATTTACTTGTGGGATGTTCCACCAGGTGTTTTTTTTTTTAGCATTACACAACTTTTACAGTCTTTTGTTGCCCCAGTCCCAACTTTTTTGAAACATGTTGCTGGCATCAAATTCAAAATGAGCATATATTTTTCATGACACAATAAAATTTTTCAGTTTCAACATCTGATATGTTGTCTTTGTTCTATTTAATTAAATATGGGTTTACATGATTTGTAAATCATTGTATTCTGTTTTTATTTACATTTTACACAGCATCCCAACTTTTTGGCAGCAGAGCTGTAATTATTTCCAGTAACCACTTTTTTCCTGGTGATGCTGTCCCAGTAACAGTTGAAGGGGGGAGGTGGGAGGAAACTGTAGAAACCAGAGTAAATTCAAATGGAGAAAGGGAGGGTATACAAAGCTCAGGATCAAACTGGGGACCCTAGAGCTTTGAGCTTGTAATGCTACCCTCTGCCCCACCCTACAGACAAAATTTTCAAAATGCAAATATAGCAATGCAGATTTACTGGCTAAGGTGGTGGGTTACTGCTAAGATGGTTATAAGTTCAAATCCCATCACTGCTAGTTTGCCACTGAGCAAGTCCTAGTTGTCCTTGAGCAAGATTGTCAACCTCCATTGCTTATATCAGGTCATTCTGTGTGAAAGAATCAAGTAAACATCAAATAAAAATTTCAGTCCTGTCCAATGAGACCCCGAATCCTGTTGTCTAGTTTGTGTATTTTGATTTAAAATAGAACTAAAGTACAAACTTGCTGCCAGGTTATGAGCTCTATTACGAGGTGACACTGCATCTGACATAGGTTACTAACATGCACCTAGGAGTTTTAGTTATTAAAACTTTTTGAGGTTGGAAATGGACTGCTGATCATGATTCTCTAACATGTAGACTTGTTAAGTGTGACTTCTGCTCTCTAAAACTGCATGACCAACAGTACAACACAATCTGTACACATCTGTTACTTACGATAAGAATCAGCACTCCAGTTCATTATAACTTGCATATGATTTAACTGTAATAACTAACACACTTATAGTTAACAGTAAGTATTTTGCTTTGTTATTATAGTTTAAATAACAGCCAAATAGGTCTGTTATTATAATTTAATCATTAATTCATTATGCTACATTTTTTTCATAATGCAATAAGTAATGCAATCATTACTTGCACTGTTGTCATTCTGTAGTCATCTAGTAGAATTAGGGGAGGTTTTGAGAGACTTTTTTAAACAGAAAATTCAATCTATTGTATTGACTAAAAACAACTCTAACAAGGAATAAGGAATAAATCAAATCAACTATAATGCAATTGTGTGCAAGTTTTACTTGTAGTGAGTGGCATTGTAGTTTGTTTTCAAAGTTCACTTTTATAGCTTACCTCTTCATAAGAATGTAAACAATTATGCCATCCAAAATTTATTAATTAAATTTCATGTTACAGTTTTTCTGAATCGCTAAAACACTAAACCCTATTCTCAGAGCAAAACTGTCAACTGCCAAAACTCAATTACTGAATCAATCACTCTTTTGTCAAAACCTTAAACAATATTCACCTGGTTAGACACAATTTGCAGATCTGAGTCACTCTTTTTGCAAAGCTCTAAACACATTCCCAGTCACAAAACACATTTTGCACTACGGTACACCTTGACACAGCATGGCACACACAGGCCACAAAAGTTAAACACAACTAAAACACTGTTGTTATCATTAACACATCACAGCTCAAAATTGTTTACACACATGAACTATCAGTGATGTGTTGACCCCAATCAGTTAACAGGATATAAGCCAATTCAAATTCAGGTGGCATGTGTGAGTTGAGCAGTAGAAGTGGATGAGAAGTGTGTGTCAAAGGTGGTGGATGAGCAAGAGGAAGACCAAGAGCAAGCGCAGTGATTACAGATGAAATTAAATCAACAATCAAAGATCATGTTCTGGTTTATGACATGACTATGAGGGAAGCAGGCATCTGACAGCATCGTGTAGATTTGTGCAAAGAAAGACAAGTCAAAGGTTTTGTAAATGTAGCTTGAATTTTGACTTTTGTGATTACTGTTTTGATAAAAGATTTCAGGAAATATGTTTTAGCAATTCATAAAAACTGTAATATTGTCACAGGAACTAAACAGGTTCAATTATGATATGGAGGCCAAACCTCATTTATTAAATCATTGTGATTTTGTTAGTTAAATCCAGGTTTCTGTTACTGCTCCACAGGTGTGCTAAATACTTATACATGTTTAATTAATTTAATGTATTAGACAATAACAGATTCATTTTTCTATGTCCTTTAGATAATTATGCAGCAATGCTGCTTCACTGTATGTGTGGGACTTTTGTTTCTCAGTCAGATAACTGATATCTTTAAATACACTTGGCTTTATTTGGAATATTACTTTTGGGGTCTCTAACATACTATAAAGAGTTACACAGAGAGAACCTTATTTATTCTCTCTCTCTCTCTCCCTCTCTCTCTCTCTCTCTCTCTCTCTCTCTCTCTCTATCACACACACACACACACACACACACACACACACACACAAATGCTATATG
>JAQQZR010000036.1:13160721-13181090 GCA_030068235.1 Notoglanidium macrostoma | reverse complement strand
ATGAAACTGGTTAAGATAATGCCGATTGTATCATCACGGTAAATGTTGGCTACTTTGAAGAATCTAAAATATGAAACGTAGAAAGCAAAAAAGATTAAAAAAAAAACCTATGAAAAAGAGTAGGTGTGTCCAAACTTTTGACTGGTAGTATATATATATATATATATATGCTTTTTCAAAATCCCATTATACTGCAGATATAGTCCCCTTTGCTGTTATAATAACCTCCACTCTTCTAAGAAGACTTTTCACTAGATTTTGGAGCATGGTTATGTGGATTTGCCCATTTGGGCTTTTGGTGGATGGCTTGTTCCAGGAAGAATTGCCTTATTCTTTTTATTTTTTTAAATAATGAATTTAAAGGTATAAATGTGAAGTGTTACAAGTTTAGTATATTCTTCATAACCAAACCCTGATTGATACTTTTCCAGAACATTGTCATGGACTTGTTTTGACAGCTCCTTTGCATGCTATCTACAGCAGCCCTTGCACTTGCATAGATTTTGGTCATGAACAGGTCTGCATTGTGGCATGCCAATGTGTACCCAAAAGAGGACACAACACTGATTTATTCACAACAAAGTTAAGCATTGTTTAAGTTATATCATGCCATCTGTCATGCATAAGTTATGAATTGGGTACACTCTATTTAAGTTGCGACGATGTCAAGCTGGCCACACCTGCGCACTCAGTGACACGAATGATCCCTCACTGACAAGCTATAGTTACACATGTGTGAAATCATTGTGCAGGAATTTGGGGTTCGATAGCCCACGCCTTGGAGCGCTATGGTGGTCACTCGGCTATGGTTTTAACAATAATAATAACAATATGGTTATTGTTGACCATCAGTGGAAATTAGCGGGGTAGGAGAGAAGAAGGAGAGAAGAATGAGTCCCAGACAGCTAAAAGAAACAAGGTGTGTGTGGGTCAGAGATTGTTTGAACAGAAGATGTGAGTATAGACAATATGATCAGTTGTTGACCAAAATGATGGCTCTACTTGATGCCGTTTCACTCAGTGACGTGCAGTTTTTGAAAATAGGTTTAACATAAGTTGTGCATCAGCCATTCTGTAGGCATGAAAATTTTGTTGTGCCAGATTTTTGAAAATTTCAAAAATCCCAGCATGCCCTGATACACACGCATACATTTGATACAAAGCCAGTGCATGTAATTTTTGTGCAATGTGTGTCTCTTTGTGCCACCTCTGCACGCAAGTGTCAGGGCTGATTTACCCAAATTCTGGTTCCATTCGATTAATCATGTGACTTTTTATGACCACTTCAAAAAAGCTGGGGTGAATAAATATTCAAACATTTATGTAATTAATTAATGTATTTTTGTAAATAATTTTGCAATTAAACACACACACATCATTATGGTCTTGGTCTGGGCCTTAGGGCTACTCTCTTAACCCCAAATCTGACAGACAACACTTTTATAACATCTGTTATTTTAAAATAAAGCTTATCAAAATATTATTCATCTGGGCAATTCATATCTGTGGTGTGAGTCACATCTGTGATATCAAATTAATTAATTAATATTTCAAATTCTGATTATGCATTTTGCTTAGAGTCTAATCATTTAATGCTACAGTGAATGCAGTGTGATGTATTCACAGAGTCTTAGTTTCACTACCTAAGGTCATCTTACCTTTTCCATAGATTGTGAAGTGCCAAAGAAGATGGGGATAAAAGCAAGCCAGATGATGCAAGTGGTGTACATGGTGAAGCCAATAGGCTTTGCCTCATTGAAGGTCTCAGGCACCCCACTTGTCTTAATGGCATAGACTGTACATGTGACCATCAGCAGCATGCTGTATCCCAGCAAGCAGATGAGTGACAAGTCTGAGATATCACATTTGAGCACACCTCGTGCCATTTCTGGGTTTGACATGCGTTGGTCTTCATAGTCCACAAAAGCCTGGGGAGGGTCTACCACAAACCAGATACACACCCCCAAGAGTTGGAGTGAGATTAGGATGAAAGTGATAACCAACTGGGAGGCTGGGCTAATGAATCGTGGGGCACTCACTGACATCTTCCCTTGTTCAAAAATACGGTAAATGCGGTTGGTCTTAGTAAGCAATGCAGCATAACTTATACTCATTCCAAGGCCTAGGAAAATGCGTCTGAATGAACAAATCCCAACATCAGGTGTGGCAATCATCAAGAATGTGGTAGCATAGCAAAGGAAAATGCCTGTCAGCAAGACATAGCTGAGCTCCCGTCCTGATGCCTTAACAATTGGTGTATCATTGTAGCGCATGAAAGTGACCACCACAAACAGTGTAGCCATTATGCCAAGGATAGAAAGAAAAACAGGTATGACCACCCAGGGTGAGCTCCATTCTAGCTTTATGATAGGGATGGGCTGGCAGCCTGTGTGGTTCTTGTTGGGGCGAAGGTCAAATTTACACATCATGCAAGTGAATGGGTCGGCTTGGTACTGGTAGACTTCACAACGCTCACAATGCCAACAGCAGGGAATGCCTTTCACAATCTTTTTCCGCCAGCCTGGCTTGCAGGCTTGGCTGCAGTTGGAGGAGGGCACCTGCTGCATTCCACCTGGCCACTGCATCATGGAGACCTAGGGCAGCATAAGAAAATGTTTCCTATCAGACATCATAGACATCAACAGACCGTATACTTTTAATATCTTTTAATACTTGTACATGAAAAATACAAGATGACCTTTAGAAGACACCATTTATTCAGGAATAAGTACATGTTTCAGGATTTCAGATTTAATTTGGCATAGACTTGGGTTGAATTTGCACCCAAAGTGAGACTTACATTAAGGTTGAGCTTGTCAGTCCAGTTGCCAATAATTTTGTACTCAGCAGTTTTGTTATTTATCTGGTACTGAAAGATATCGTAACGACCTGGGGCATCTCCATTCTCATTGAACTGCACTGGATTGCCAGCTGTGACTGGAGATAAGTACATGGAGACAGAGAGTTAATCACAAAATGAATTCCAACACTATTGGTATGAAGGGTATGAGCATTTTTTTTTGTGAGTATATCAATGATCAGCGTTTTAACAGGACAACAAAATACTTTTGCTGAAAAAATACCTGTTATATGGCTTAATGTGTGACAGTATGTTTCAACAGAAGAATTGGCCAAAATCAGCCAGTGTGAAGAATGACCCAGTGGGCAGTCCTCAAATCAACATCAATCCCAGCTCAATTGCCTACTGTGATGTTGATGGAGCATATATCGAGATTGCTGTCAACAGACAAATGTCATTCTGACATTCTGCAAGTTAGTCCAGTCAACAATTGCATGCGAGATATCCCATCTGATACTGCATTGCCATTTTCTCCATACCCAATGTGCACAAAAAACTTTCTACAAAATAAAGGTAAACTAAAATGCATCATTTTTCAAATAAAAATAAATAACATTTAGTTTTTGATCTTGCTAAAGATTAAATGTCACTTATGAATTATTATATGCAATTCAGTTCCCTTTATTTTGTAGAAAAAAAATTTTGTGCAAATAATTGAATTATAACAGTTAAAAGTGATAATTTTGAATTTCATTGATTGTATTAGGGGTCTCCAATAAATGAACAATAAGAACTATTGTGTGGCTCTTCTTTTTTCTTTTTTTTTTTTTAACTATCACATGGACTTTGACCACTGATGTCTATATAACATTGATGGTGAAAATCAATCTGACATCATTTGTTGACATCACAAAAAGTTTCATTTTGGAAATTACATTGACAGTCATCAATAATCCTTGATGTCAATTTGACATTGATGATAGACGTCGCACTGATGTCAACAGCTGACATCACAAAAAGTTTAGTTTTGGACACAGGGTTGATGGTCAGCTGACACCAGCAGTTGATGTTATTTTGATGTTGAATTGACAGTGTGTGCCCACTGGGGGAATTTTGGGACTATATCATAAATACACAGCAAACATACACAATAAGATCAACCAGTCCTTTTCAGTTCCATGTACAGCAATATCATAAAAACAGTTTTGCTGTTGCTGGATTGCTGTTTCAAATTCCAGAATAAGAATGGCTTGGATTCACTGAAAGCGAGTGGAGATAATCACAAAGGGGTGATTTATGTAGATAATTCTATCCTTTTCTTTGTGTTAGGCTGGCAAACTTTTGATTCCTAATCCAGTGTGAAGTGTGATGAATCAACCTAGCTGGATTAAGAGCTGAAAACATTTCTCAGCCAGAGCATGACAACAGTGCATTGCACCACAAAACCATACACACTGACTTACAGGATTACTGGAATTTGCTGTAGGAGGAATATTTATTAAAGTAACACTTCAAACACTGATGCACATAACTGTAGTGATTTGTACCTTGGGAATGTATAATTAGTTTCATGTATTACGTGAAATGCGTTCTCAATCACATTAACCAATTTATCCGTTCTATCATTATCAAAAGATGCTAAGCAATTATGGATGGTAATATCATTCGCTTTCCCTTTAGGGACCACATAACAGATGACAGCAATCTCAGCTAGGATATTTCTCTTGAAGTTATTCTGTTCTTCAAAGTATGCTTAATAACATGACATAGTTATGAGTTTTGGATATCACACTGATTTCGAGGGTTCTTAACATGGTATCTTGTAGTCCTGAAGACTCACAATGAGATCATCAGTTGATAAATGACAGTAAGTATTTATTGAGCAAGCCATGTGGCCATCATAAAAATCTCTTTCATGTCAAATTAAACTACAGTTTGAACATATTTTAGGTTACCTGATATACTTTTTTGTGACCTGGTCAAAGCAATAGAATTAAGAAATAGTCTAAACAAGTTTGATTTATCAGAATTTATTATTTTTAAATTATACATTTATTAACAAATTGACGCAGATTGACATGTAATACATAGATGAGACATTTCACAACATAAAACAAGAGAAAACCTTTATATTTACATAACCTTTCATATTCTGTTACAAATACCACAGAAAGCACCACAGGAGTCAAAACAATAACAGGACCACAGGAAACCAGAAGAGTGTTCTCCAGCACAAGTGAGGGCTGAACAGGTTAGATACTGAGGGGTGCTTCATTTTGGACCTGTCTCAAGTTGTCTCTTAACCACTCCAACTTCACGGCAAGTGGCACTCCATTCTCACCCCGTCACAATGAATTATGGGATATAAATGTCAGAGGCAAGCCAGCATCAATGCAGTCTCACCTGAAAACAGCTTTACAAGCTACCCCTTCACAGTGCTAATAGTTTGGGACACACTCCAAGACTGCAAACCTTCACAGGAATATACAAATTGAGTTAGTTTAGCTAAGAGAAAGCTGTGAGGCAAATCGAGGCATGGAGACAAGCTCTACACTTCTATACTTCTAAAGTACTTTTAAAAACTGAAAACCACTTTCACACCAAACATTGTTAACCAATTCTGGCCTCTTTGGCACTTGAATACAGGTGTATCTCAAGAAAACGTATAAAATAATTTAAAAGGAGTAAGAGACTAACCTGTAACATTGACTTTACGGATGTACTTAAGAAGGAGGCTTCCATCGACAGGGTCCATTTTGGAGCAAAGTCCCACCTTTCCAGGACACAGGTCTCTGTGCATGTTATGGAGGGCATGGGCCATGGCATATACAGCATTGATCACAAACATCACTTTACCCTCCTGCTCATATGCTGAATCTTTCCCAATCCGCTCTTGATCTGAAAGAAAATAGAGAACAGCTTAAATTAACAGCTATTCACTAATGTAATATCAGCATTCACCAGTGCACTTACAGATAAGTGACAAATTAAAAGAAAGTCAGTGGCTCTGATATGCTATGGGGTATTCTTCAGGCATGGTTTGGGTCCGCTTTAGGTCCTTCTTGGAGACTCCCTGACTCACTGCAAATGATTACAAAGTTATTCTGACTGATCACTTTTATCTTCTAACACTTCTATACTGATAGGAGTGGTCTCTTCCAGAATGACACTGTCCCTATTTACATGGTATGAGGCCTCAGTGAATGAAAAAGATGCAAATTGTAAGCTCCAGACTAATTTGTCACCTGTCTATATATCTGTACCTGCCAGAGCACTTTTATTTTGCAAACACAAACAGGGCAATAACGAGACACGACAAAGAGCCAAAGTCATTAGAATAATAAATTTGTTGAGATGTTTTTGCACAAATAGCCAAGATATACTGCACAAAAGTCAATTGCTGGAAATTAAACAGTCTAATTTACTATAATTACCTTCCCACTAATTTACTATAGTACTACTTTCCCACCTCCTCTGCAAGTAAGAGTTAAGGTCATTGCTACAGTGGATGTAAAAAGTCTACTCACCCCTGTAAAAATAGCAGGTATTTGTGATGCAAAAAATGAAAGCAAGCTAAATCATGTCAGATTTTTTTCCACCTTTAATGTATAATAGCAACCAAAAAAATTCAAATAAAAAAATAGAAATTTTTTTAGGGGGAAAAAAGAAAAAAATTACAATAACTGGTTGCACACATGTACACAGACGTATAACTAACACTTTTAACCTTTTTCTTGTAATATTGTAATACAGCCTTCAGTCTTGTTGCATAAGAGGTACCAACTAAGTACATCCTAGTTTGGCAATTTTATGAGATTCTTTTCAAAAATATTCTAGATTTATGAAATTGTGAGGATCTCCTGATCACAGCCCCCTGTAGGGTATGCCACAGGTTTTTGATACGATTTATATCTAGGGTCTGACTGGGTCATTCCAAAATGTTGATCTTCTGCTTCTTCTTCTCCTCAAGCCAGTCCTTTGTAAACTTGAATTTGTGCTTTGGGTTGTTATCATGCTGACAACTGGAAATCTTCAGCTGTCTAACATAGGCCTAAAGCTTTTGTGCTAAAATAGATTGTTATATAGAGCTCTCTATGATTCCCTCTGTCTTGATTAGTGCCCCAGTCAAAGCTGAAGAGAAGCATTCCCATTACATGATGCTGCCACCACCATGCTTTGTAGAGTATGTTTTTTTCTGGGTGTTACGCTGTCTTGTTTTTGAATCAAACATATCTCATAGAATTATGACAAAAAAGTTCTAAATTCTTGGTGAAGCATAACACATTTTGCCATTCATGTATTTTTTTATATCACAAAATTTACATCTGCAATTTTAGCAGGGGTGTTTATACTTTTTATATCCACTGTATATTTTCAGTCATTAAATAATGCTAGATAATTGAATTGTATAGATAGTATAATTAGCTAAAAAAAACTGTCACAACATATCTTGTTTTCTATGTCTTTTTAACCACACAGATCTATATGTATACTTTTTCGTTAGCACTTCAACTTTTTTCCAAGATACTTCAGATGAATTTACCAACACAGCCTGTTCAATAAAAAAAATCAGAAATCTACAAAGATTACAAAATTAGGATGCTCCCAAGTCACTGGGTCAACATGAAGCATTTAGCTGTAAAATGGAAAACAAGTTGATGCTTTAATTATCCACTCCACTGCTTATTATAATTTTCTGACTGAGTCTAATTAAACCATCTTTTAAAGAATGTGGAAACGTTTGATAAAAGAAAAGCATTGAAATTTCCAAACCCTCATAAGTGCTTCCTTAAAACTGTTATATTTCTGATGCCCCTACCTTCATACCCTGGATGATGAATGGAGTAGGTCTGTTAATGCATGAGCGTGGAAGCAAGATTAATTATCTCTCTATTCTTTATAATTACACCAGACAGCGGTGTATTCATTTGAGTTGGGGTTATTGAATGTTTTTTTTAAAGATGTTAATTTCGAAGGACTGGATTAATTGTGATGATGTTTACGCTAACTGAAAAAGACACATCATATGTCATACGTGCAGCACTCAAATGCATGTCAGGGTTGTTTTTTTAGAACAACGCCAGATGTAAAGTGTGATTTTTACCCATCAGACATTGGCCAAATTGTTGAAAGCCGTATGCAGTATGAGACTTTAGAGCACTCCAGTTCACAAAACTTAGTTGGAGTTTTTCCACATTTTGGTAATTTTTAGAGTTTGCTACCTGTGAAGTGAATTGAAATTGCAGTGAGAACACTGACAAGACTTACTTTTCCTCCATGTAGCCCCAACTTCTCTGCTGAAACCTTGCCAAATGAAATGTGTTTTCGATTTAAAAAAATTATAACATGCAGTTGAGTAGCTGAACATCAGCAGGAGGAGGAGCTAAATTAATATTATAAAAATGTAAACCAGTATTTCTAAAGCTTTTTTAATTGTTATACTTATACTGACTAAACTAAACTAACATATTGACTATTTACTGTGCTCCCCTATATAAAATCTAAACTTATATTTGAAACCAACTCTTTGTCCTACAGCATAGAAATCTGATAACTGTCAGTTGTTGCTTTGGTTTGATTTCAGTACTTCTGTTCTTGCAACTATATTGGCAATGAACATTTGTTCATATTATTTTAAATTGGAGCCATGTGCAAGACTAATCTATAGTGATAACATACTCTCTCTACCCACACATCTCTGTCTCACCTTCTCCACAAACACATAGCTCTCATCCCAAGTCAGAGCACGCCCACACACACTCCACTAGCTAGCTTTCGGCCTTTAGAGAAATCCATTCACATTAAAAGAGGCATCACAGAGGGGTTTTGTGGGTCTCAGTGGTGTCACAGGCTGTGACAGAGTAGCACACTCCTCACCTCCTGCACTTTGTGCCACTCAGGGGTTTTAAAGAGCTGAGCCTGTTTCCTCTGAAGGTGCAGCTTCCCCAGAGACTATAGCTCTGTGTGCCCAGAGAAACTCCGAAGGAATAATTCTGCAGTGTGTTCCAGTTCTCAGTTTGTTTCATTTCTAGCCTTATTCTTAGGTGATGGCTTTGCATGTCCTTCTCTACACACTTAACCTTAGTGCAATGACACTTGTACTACTATTTATATAATTATACATAGTCAGTTGAATGAACTGTTTTACATCATTTAACACTATTTATACTATTTTCCTGTCATTTGGTAACCCAAGGCAGTAAATAAAGCACTGGCTCCTGTCCAAAATATTGTCTACACCATTCTTAAAAAAAAAAAGAAAAAGAAAAAAAAAAAAGAAAAACCAACACAGAAGAAAGTCAACACTTGTGAACAGTGTTTACTTGGTATCTAAGAAATTGATAAAAGCATGATGTGTATATTACACTGACAAAAGGGCAACTGATTTGACATTCAGCACCATTTGAATTATACTCTCTCACTGAACGTGCCTGTGTCCAAATGAAGCAATTTAATGGAGTAATCCATTAACTTTTGGCAGGAGAGAAAAAGTAATCAGAATGGACATCGTCATCATGATGAAAATTCAGAGAGCACATTGACTGCATCAGAAATTGTGTGCATTACTTTGTGCATTACTTAAACCATTAAACCCTTCCAGTTATGAAAAGGTAATTGTTCTTTTCAAAATAATTCAGGCACAATAGCTTGAAGGCTTTTATCACCAACCTAATCTTGCAGCCAAGGTAATGTAATAATGCATACCTACAGATAGTTTTACTGGAATTTCTTTTATTCTTTTAAGGGAACTACTTCTATAAGTACAGAAACATAATGTTTGAAATATTGTAAAGCTTCTTTGCATATACAAACCATCCACAATTGTATTTTTCAGCTGGTTCCATAGACCAGCCATAACAAAACCCAAACGCCACCCACAGATCATTCAGTGTGCTCAATACATCAGTCCTAGAACAAATTGAATCCCTTCTCAACCTGACTATATAAAATGTATCCGCAAGCAAAAATGAGGGGGCCAAGCAACCCAGCAGGACATACTTGCCATGGAAACTTCATGATATTTTGTGAAGGGCACGGCTGCATGTACTCACAGCAAGTTTTATGTCAATTGATCAAAGACTGTCCGAGCTTTGAGCTCACTTCCTGTTTGGCAGCTTTGCTGCTGAATTCAATAGACTGTAACCAAAAGGAACGGTTTTGAAAAAATCCTTTGTGAGGCTTTGTCTGGAGATCATCCATGCCATATTTGGTGAAGATTGGACAAAGTTTGTGGCATGTGAAAATGTCAAAATCCAATATGGCGCCTGGATCAATTATGTTTACATGACAAGTTGGCATGTCTCGGCCTTGGGACCTCCCACTGTATTATTATTAGTATGTATTATTATCCCACTGTATTATTTTTTAAGGCTAACGTATCAACAATTATTAGCCAACATACATTTTTGTTTATTGCTACAAATGATGCAAAATTTTCTTCCTCAAAATGGGGTTCCGAGTTTATGTACCAAGTTTGGTGTGGATATATCAAAGCATTGCTGAGATATGACCTCACTTCCTGTTTGGTAGCATCTGCTGAATTTGATTGAGTACAATGGGTGAATGCTTTGGCAAATCAAAAAGCCAACAAATAATTTATGTAAGGCTTGGTCTATAGATCATCTGTGCCAAACTGGTTAGAACTGGTTGATTAGAAGGAATTGATTTTTCTATAACAGCACAGCTCCAACAATAGAGCTGTAATTCAAATTATAGGTTTATATTAATGTACTCATTCTTATAGACAATCAGTTCTACAGTATCAGCTCATACACCTTGTAAGTCAGACACTTGATATTGAAGTTTTCTTTTAGAAGATGTTCATTTACCCATTATGGAAGAAGTCATGGGCATCAGTGTTTTGTATTAGTCAGTAAGTTTTCTGCTACAGCTGAGTGTGTCATTCATGTGTCATGTCGTGTCCTTCACTAATAAATTAAGCATTGTAATCACCAGCTAAACACTTTGGTAGAAGAGGATTAAAGCATTTTGGGCTACGCTGTCATAGGAAAATAAACCACTTTGCTTTGTATCATGCCAACCCCTGTGTTATATTATCTATAACAGCACTACACTAATATTAAGAAAAGAATAACATTTTGTGGGCAAACATGACCATCTAGCTGTAGGCAGAGGACTTTAGCACTGTCAGTGTTCTGCTGTAAGTTTGGCATTTTAAACATTTAGGTAGTTTTCAGCAAGAATTAGCCATTATTGTCACTATTATCATTTGTCATTGTTGCTTTTATGCACACTATTAATAACAATATTTGTGTTTCTCAAATATTTATTGCAATGAGAGTGTCTATAACCCACAATATAAAGGACAATCCTTTACATTTAATTGTGGGACAATTTCAGATTTTGCCTTTGTATTATACTTTAGTTTATTCACTTCATTCACTTAATAAAAAAAAAATTTTACTTTCCATTTTCATGCTTGATAGCCGAGGCATCAGATCAATGGGCATTTGAAAGAAAACCAGCAAATGCAGTAAATCTAACAAATTGCCATGGAGACTTGGTGATAGTTACCTTAATGCGACTCAGCCCCCCACTTTAAGAAAGACGTGTCTACCTCTCATTACATTTCTTCCCTATACATAATCACCCATTGTATGCAGGCCTAATCAATAAAGTGCATACTAAAAGTGTAAGATTTTCTAGGGAAGTTACAATGTGAACCTAGCAATTACAATACATTGCTAAAATGGAAAAATGGGTCTTTTTCATGCTCGATTCTGTTAGCCACTACAGTGCAGATAGAAAATAATGGCCTATAACATGCATAATATACATTCATTTTTAATGGCATAAAATCAATATTATACAGTTTATTCTGTAAACTTTGTGTTAATCGTGAGTGGTAATGCAAAGAATGTGACTCATTCTAATACAATCTGGTTCCCACCATCATCTAAACGAGCTCCTCCTGAGCTGGGTATCAAATTATGCTGAACCCTGAGGTTATTAACTCTGTGGATAAAACAGCCGGACGACATGCTGAGAAATGTACTTAATATTGTTGATCTTCTGCAGAACATTTACCTTCAGGAATCACAGCCTCATGGTAGGATTCAAGTTTATAGAAGTGTGTTTTGTTGTCTTAAAGTAGAGATGATTTGTTGCTCAGAATTGCATGAGTACAGAAGGGAACAGCTGGTTTTAAATGCAAACATTGTTTCTCAAACAATCAAAGAGTTTGCACATGCTGTACCTTTGTGTACTATGTTGTATTAGCTTCTCCTTCTCTTTTTCCTTCTCTTTCAGACACTTTCATTATTGTCTTGAGCCACCTGAACAATTAAATACTTCTTACTTGTGCACTTCTTAATGCCAGTTCCTTTCTTCAGGGCATTGCGGTTGAGTTTGCAGTTAAAATTGTTCTCCCAGAATTCAGCAAACCAGACATTCCTCCTATTGTTTTCCAGCGTTCGCCCGATGAAGTAATTATCAAACCCTGAGATCAGACAGGTCATATCAGTGTCAACGTCCACAGAAATTCAATTTAATAATCTGCAGGATTAAATGTGTAATCCTATGATTTGGATAATCATACAATAAACAATTTTGTTTATTTTGCAGCTGTACTATGTAGTGTGACATCAGTCTCACAGATATACACCAGCTAAAAGAGCAAACTGTACAACAGAGGGTATTGGTTTTAGAGAATAGAATGAGTCAAAAAGAGAATCTAATTGTTGATCTACCTTTGATAGACTGGCGTTTGGGTAGGATGGTGATAGCTCCTTCAGCCATCTCCTCTTGATATAGCACAGGAGAGATCTTAGAGCCCCAGCTGTCTGATCCCACCCAAATAAAATGTCCTGTTTGGTTGGCTTTCTTTGCTGCCTGAAGGAGTCGTCTAGAAAGAGGAAGAAGATAGCTCAATTCCATAGTTAGAACTCTACACCCTGACTTAATATTGTCTTCAATGTCTACTACTCTGATTTCCAGACAATCAAACACATCCAATGGATAGTGTGACAATGACAATAAAAGCAAAACAGCAAGTACAGTAAAGCAAATAACCAGACTATTTGAATTACAAGATTGAAATGCTGATGGAAAAATTTATTCAAAAACATTAATTAATACATAAGTATTAATTAATTATGAGAAATTAGCATGAAAAAGTTTTTACTTATCTGGCTTTTTTCACTGAATATTGAACAAAAATTATTGCAAAGCAAGCTTATTCATAAAATGAAATATGATCTCCCAGTCCTATTCACACATTTTAATCTAATACACTTCCTAAAAATAACTATATAATACTTTAATAATAATAATAATAATAATGAATCAGAGTATCCTATTATGTAAAACAGAGGTTAACAATAACAAAATTACGTAATGTGTACTTTTATGTAACTATACCTTCCTATAAATACATTCATGATAAATTGATCAAGTAACCTGATGTTAGTTAAATCTAACATGACGAACATGACCATTCATCAACATAATGATAAATATACCAAAAAAAAAAGTACACAATAAGAAATCCACAGCCCAATCTTAATAACTTAAGACATACAAACCAAATATTAAGTAAACTGGGTAAGAATTTTAAGATTGATAACGCTTATTGTCAGAGCTTTTACCTTGTTTCTGTTTTTGAGACGTCTGTGATTCTTACATCCCAGTGCAGCAAATTAACATTTGACTAAAAAAGTCTTAGTTGATGCTCTAAATTCAAGTAATGTAGTTCAACATGGAAATCTACCGTCTACTCTAAAATGGTGGTACCGATGACATGTTTTGCTTAACTTTGTTTTGTCAATAACATAATGACCTTTGCATGTCTGTGGTGGCTGCCACCTCCCTCCATAGCTCTTGGCACATTAATTCCCACCCTCACTTCACAGCCCCTAAAATATAATGCAAATTTTATTAGACTCTTCTGGCAAAATGCCTAAAATAGTCTAGTTGAAAATCACAAGAACGTGAGACATAACACAACAGCCAATTTGCAAAGCTGTCTTTGGAGGCACGTTTACATTAATTGAAGTAAGGTACAACACACAACAGGCCATGCTGTTTTAGTAAAATAATCTGTGTTGAGGCGGAGTGATTCAGTAAAACACCCTGAAGCGGATTATTGTCCTACAACAGCACAGCCACAATGTTTTATTCCTCTTATGCTACAGTGATTCACTAATGCACATAATTTATTAATCCATTTATTATCAGCTTAGATTATGTGGCACTTCCACCATAGAAGTCCGTGTGTACGAGCTGTGATCACAGAAACAATTACATATTACAATGAGAACATTAATGTAATTAATATATACAGTATATCAACTGTATATTGTGTTCATTTATAATGATCAAGTCTGGAATACTAAGTTCCAAAGTAATTCACACATTTAGCTCTATATAGCTAATCTATATCTGTATCTATATAGCTAACTTAAGTTAGCTTTGAAGCTAAATGCACAATGACAGTGAAGCAGCCAAGTGAAGGAGAAAAGTATAATGGTATGAATGATTAATGGATGTTAAAAAGAAAAAAATTGCTTCATGCTTCAGTGGTTTCTCTTGCCCATATAACAGAACACCCCACTGACGTCCAGTCATGAATAATCAATTTTCAGTTTTACAGACACTTATTTATTAGTCAACACTTAAGCTTCTAGAAATATGCTTCCCCAATGTTAAAAAGTCTGTATGTAACTAGTGTATACATAAGTATACATGTATTTTATGTCTTTATGTATGTTAGCTATAATTAAATTATTGCATTAATGTCACAAATATGAGTTCCAAATGTAAAGGTCAGCTCTTTTCTAACTGACCTTTTAGATTTCAATTCATGTTAAATTATAATGTTTCAGTGCAATCTCAGGCCATACATAATAACTGACAAATCACATATTCCAAAAAAAATATCAATAAAATAAATGTTAAATGTAAATATTAATTACATTTACATACTAATAAATGATAACATAAATGCGTAATACAGGAACTACTCTATGTCAACATTTAACATTTACTGTATATTTAACCTTTATGTTTAGGATTGAGAGTTTATATTTAGAGTTATGTAATATTTAGTATTTACTTACAAACGTGTATGTTTACAAGTAATATGAATATTTTCAATTATGTTTAGTTATATAAGGATAATATTATACTGAATTGTAACACTTTTATTTTAAATTAACTTCTAAACGGATTAAACGTGACTTGAAAATCTTGCTGAAATGATAAAACATGCGGCTGTGGGCAGAATTTCGATGACACTGCAGCAGTGTCCTAATGAAAATTAGGCTCTGTTGTGAAATTACTGATGTAGAGAACTAGTTCTATTTCAGAACTTCTAACTTCCACTCACACTACAGCTCTCATGGCAGTAACCTCATCTCCTTATCTCTTCTCTACATCAGTGAATGTATTTTTACGCATTGTGAGCCTATTCTAATGAAATGAAGTGCACACTAGACTCAGGTTTATCTACTCAGAGTACTCAACATCGTCTGCTCTCCAGCTGATCAGCAGGCCTGCTTCTATGGTTGTGTAATTTTAACTTGCCATACCTCATGCTGTAAATTTGTGAATGTAATAGGTTAAATGGATTTAAGGTAACATGCTAAAGTTGGCTTCTGTTCACACAAGAAACCCTTCATTCTTTTCACTTGGGTAGGATTTCCCACATTAGTTCATGATGCACTGCCTGCACCATGCTACAAGATTCACACTTGAACACTGGGTTTCAGAATCGACTAGAAGCTGAAGACAGGCACCAGCACAGCGTTAACCATCTTAAAGATGCACTGCAATGCTGTAATCTGGGAGATTTTTCCACACTGATAATGACTTAGTAATTGAACTGCCACGTTCAACTACGCCTCGCAGCAAAAATTGAAAAATGGGTCTGGATTGGCCAATGGTAGCTCACAGGTGCCACTGACTTTCTCTAAACTAACTATGGCAAGCCCTCTTAAAATATTGTTGGCCTGAGGGGGGTTGGATGATGCTATACAATGGACAGCATGAATGTGCTTTTTCTCATAGTGCTGATCGTGACAGATTTTACTATGCCACAGTGCATGTTTTCTTTAACTGAGATTCTTTAACTGAGAATTTGAACAGACATCTCAACAGATATCCCTGGTGCATGTTCTAACTAATATGAAGGGTCACAGGCTGGTCAGGATTGTCTGCCATTGATGCCTGTATTGCATTGCTGGTGGTCTCATGAGATGAAGCAGTACATCAGCTATGTGCTGTGAAAGTGCTGAATACAGATGCACTGATTAAGTTCTTCAAAATAACTTCCGATATTGCATCATGTATGGCATACTCTGGGAATACATTATCCATTTTACTGCTAGCATAGGAAGAATCACTGTATTCTACAAAGTTGTGGTGTATTCTCCTTGTGGTGGAGCTGATCCATACCTCACTTAAAGCAGAGAGACACCTAAGCAAAGGTTGGGATGGCTATATGGAGTAACTGTCCAACAACCTAGTTTACACATGGTGCATATATATGCTCTGCTAATGTATGCCAGAGTCACTCTCTGAGTCTGTAGCCAAAGGATCCCTGGAGAGGAGAGCGCAGGTTTCAGTACAGCCAGCACTGCCAAACAGACCGTCCACATGGCCCTTCTGGGTCAACAAATAACCGGTTCCATGTTCCAATGCCACAAAGATTCAGCTTGCCTCACACAAGCCTAAGATAGTGAGACTAATGCCTCAGGCCCCTAGCAGGCATCTGGGTGACCCCCAAACTGTACCTCTAAACCACTGCCTATTGAGTGGATCCTGATTTCAATGTCATAGGGATACAAAATCCAATTCCAACCTTCTCTGGTCTCAACGCCTCATCGATATCAGACTACAGCAAAATTGGTCTGAACCAATACGTTCTTTGGCAGAGGTGTGAACAAAAATGTAGACGCCACAGTTAAAAAAAAACCAATTCTACTTACATGCTTCCATCTTCAGAATAATAGTGATTTCCATCCAATTCTATTTTTAGAAGACTGAACTGAAGGTTTCCTAAAGATTTGTGTATTCTAAAATTCTCAGATGTAATCCATGCTGTGCAACTGCAGGACTAGTTTGCATCAGTTTGCATCAGTGGACCTATGTGATGCCACAAAACACAGATGCTTTTTAAGGTTTGCCTTCCAGTGACCAGCATTTTAATTCAAAGTTCTACCCTTAGACCTCTTGCTAGTGCCCTGGGTGTTTTCAAAATGTAAGAGATTGTCTTTCTTTTCTCTGATGGCCAGAGCCATGAGGATACTGCTTTACTTGGATAACTGTCTCCTATTTGCCCCCACCAATGGACAGTCCATTCAGGTCACAGCCACTCTCCTCATACACAATGGGGTCTTTGGTCTCTCAGCAAACTTAAAAAAGAGCTCTTTATGACTGAAACGGGTCAAAATATTCAAAACAGCGTAACCATAACATGATTTTTAACTGTACCTGCTTCTTGAGAGGCACTAATTTAGCCTATAACTCATATCTCACAATTAGTTAGCTAGATAAATCAGCAAGCTATCAGCTATAGTACCCACTTGTAGGTCACAATTTGCCTTGAGGGTTATGCTACTTTTCCATTGTTTCTGAAATGAAGCCAGCTCGTCTTCAGTCAGGAATAGAAAAGTAACTTGGCAGTTAGTGAAATAACAATTGCACTGATAAAGATGTTGCAACCAACAACAGTAGGTGTTGCGACACAGCTGTAATCCCATCCACAAGTGTTTAATAATGTTATTATTCATTATTTTCCAATTCTGCCATGTTTAATTCATCGTTTACACCTTTGAACTTTGAAGCAAAACTCTGAGAGGGGGGCCAAATAGCATGTGAACAATACATTTAACATAATTCCAAATGTAAAAGGTAAATGCAAAAGTATAAACCTTAAATACATAATAAGTAAATGATAAATGATTTAGACATTGAAATTTCAAATATTTATGAAGTATGCAAATTATTACACAAATTGGTTCCTACTTTTAAATTTTACATTTACATTTATATTAACATTGAGGTTTATATTTAACTTTTATATTTATTATTTACATCATTTACATTTGTATTTGTTTCTGCCTATTCCACACCCACACCCTGCTACAGTAAAATACTACACAGTTGAAGTGCTGGGGGACAAAGTGGGACTGACAAAACACAAAACCTCTGCATAACACAGAATATTGTAGCATAAATGCAACAAGGTTTACTGGTGAATTTTGTACATATTTCTAAGAGCTTAGCACTAAAAAAAGCCATTAAATAAGGTATCACTGTGGGTGGTTTGTCTGTACTTGATTGCTGCGTCGCCTGTATTGTATTGCAATGATGCAGTAGCAGCGGCTCCAGGATAATTAACC
The DNA here is from genome assembly GCA_030068235.1 of Notoglanidium macrostoma. Classification (NCBI taxonomy): domain Eukaryota; kingdom Metazoa; phylum Chordata; class Actinopteri; order Siluriformes; family Auchenoglanididae; genus Notoglanidium; species Notoglanidium macrostoma. The sequence goes on along the minus strand of JAQQZR010000036.1, from coordinate 13,162,928 downwards.
AGATGCCTAGCTCTTAATGGACAAGGTGTAAAAGTCTAGGGCAAGAGTCGAAGGTTGCAAAGATCTTTTTGTAGTCCAGCCACTCTGCTAACCCCTGTCCCTTTAGCCACATAAAAAAAGTGATGTCTTCATTGTCATGATTACTTCAATTTTGTAGCTTTTTGTACTCACCTTATATCATCTTCATTTGCAAAAATTATGACCACTCTGGCATTGGAATTTTCTCCAAGGGTGTGGATAATCTTGTCAAACTCTCCTGGTTTTGGCTCACGAGGGATTTTAACTGTCTGTGATATACATATATTTCCTGCAGAATGTAAAGAGAAACATTCAATGAGGAATGATTCCTTTAACTCCTCTTTCAAAGTTATTTGTTTTCTTAGCCCAACATATAAAAAAAAAAAATTTTTAATTAAAAAATTTATTTCACTGTCAGACTACACGTTGAGCCACACACTCTTTAAAAATGGAGAACGCTTCAAGGTTCTTCAGTAGTCCCTTTGGGTGAACATTTAAAGGTTCTAAATATAATTCTATAACAAAGTATTTTCTTTTCCAAACGAGTGGCAAGTAGAACCCATTTTAGAAGCTTAGAATTGTTAATCATCCATCAAATTCTTAAAGAAACCTCGAACAGTGAAATGTTTGCTCCAAATTTTTGGTAATTTTATTTCCTTAGAACTTGTCGGGCATTTAAAATGTAGCTAAACAGGCTTGGCACTTGGCATAATCTTTAAAAAAAAAAGGTTCTTAACTTCTTAATGGTTCCTAACCTCCTAAATGGCTAACAACTTGGAACCCTGACAGGGAAATCCTCTGTTATAGAGTCCTTTATAGAAGCTTTAATAGTTCCACCAGAGGGACAAACAAAGAACTCTTAATGGTTTAAAACAATTTAAGAGTGCAGAACATAAAAATATAATTTCAGGCTTTTTTTTTTTTGCTTTAAGATTCATTGTCTGTAAAGCATGAGCCTAGATTCATCAACACGTTCAAATTTCTGATTTGAACAGGGAAACTATAACATGTTCCCTTTAATCTGAATTAGCTCCAGGAGTCCAGTTATTGTAGGCAATGCTTTCACTCTGTTTTCTCCTGAGAGAATTACTGTTATATGAAAACCATTTCCATAAGAATCCAGACTGTTCATGCATTGCTTCACTGGATTTCTTAATTATATCTCTTCAGAGTTGTTGATTACACTGTGTTATAGCTGAACTATATAAAGTAAAGAACTATGTGTATGTAAATTTAGCCTTGTGCAGGTCAGACCACACACACACACACACACACACACACACACACACACACACACGTACGCAACTAAAAGAGTTTGACACGAGTTCAGTAGCTTGACTGGGCTCTCTTTTCTCTCTCCAGCACATTGAAACTCTGCCAAATACTGAGAGACCATTTGTTGCGTTCCTAAATAGAGGGAAGTTTTCACAGTTGGCCTACCGTTGTTGAAATAAAACATGTGCAGCATCAAATTAATGGTTTAAAAACAAACAAATAAGAAAACAAATAAATCAAAAACAAAAAAAAATGGGTGGGCTGATGGGTCATGTGAGCAGCAGGAAGCATGCAGACTGCAGACATGTGCTCTGCTTCAGATTTTATATATGCTCCTCTGAATTAGAGGTGACTGATGGACTAGATTTAAAGACATTATCTCCACAGGCACCCAGATGATTGTTAAAGCCAAAGTGAAAGCATATCATCATGTCAGTATATTCAATCATGATCAATTTTAAGATTTCATCCCCTCTATATTTTTATACTAATGGCGTGAATTTTCATTGTGCTCTTCCAGCTTAACAAAAAACTGCAATTACTGCTAACATTTGATTGCATATAACTTTTGAAGGTTTCTCATTTTAGTTAATCATATTTAAAATTACTTTAATTCTTACATGAGGGAATTTTAGGATCCATAAAATAATTTTAAACCATTCTACTTTATTAGTTTTTTTTTTGGGCATAAACATGCCCAGTTTACTGAACACGGTACTGCAAAATAATAATTATAATAACAATAATAAATAAATAAAAATAGCAGTCCTAGACTTTATTTATATCAAATTCTATTCTAATCTCACTATTTGATGCACTATCTCACTTTGGTTAAAGCTAGACATTTATTATATATATATATATATATATATATTTTTTTTTTTTTTTTGTTTTTTTTTTTTTTTTTTAAAATT
>JAQQZR010000036.1:13144172-13158680 GCA_030068235.1 Notoglanidium macrostoma | reverse complement strand
TTCAACACAATTAAAGTAAGGGGAAAAATTATATATATATATATATATATATATATATATATTTTTTTTTTTTTTTTATTTTTTTTTTTTTTTGTAACATTTGCATGATTATTACTTCACAATTTCATTCCCTTAGACTGGCCCTAATTTAATATTTATTGCCTTGTATTGTATTGTCTTGTATTGATCTTGGAGCTAATGCCAAGTCAAATTCCTTGTAAGCAAAACCTTACTTGATCAAAGAAACTGATTCTGAGTAAGTCAAGGGAGATGTTATTTGGCTTCATACCTTTACTAGATACAGCATTTCACAGAAGGGATATGGACTCTGAAAACTGGTTTACTATAATATAGCCTGAAATAACCTGAACGCTGAAGCATTTATATATCAGGACATCACTATGGCATGCAGGGTCAGAAAATGCATAAGAAAATCTATTTGAAATTAAATATAAATTGTGGTTCAAGACAAGTATTTTGACAATTTAAAAATTACCTGGACTTTTTCTCAGCCCTCAGTTTCAGATTAACTGATCCACCTCTGTATGGTTCTACCCCAAGCTACAGCAAAGACAATGTCAGCAATTTCTTTGCCAGAGTCAGATTTACTGGGCAGAGACACCATGCAAACAGCCAAGGTGTAGATACTTAAACCTTCCAAATGTTCAAGGACTTTTAGCAGTCTGTGTTCACCCACAAACTTTAGAGACTCAAATCACAGTATATTTAAAACTTTCAGTCTCAGATCTAAAGTGATTTTCACTCGAGACAGTGATATACAGGCAATAGTCTAGAAACAGCCTCCACCAAAGCAGGCTTTATTTCCTAAAACTTGTCTGTGCCAATCTAAGGTTAATTTGTCTTATATATAATAGGTTACTATAATAAAAGAATGTCATTATGCTTTATTAAAACAGTGAATTTTAAGCACTAAGGATGGATTCTGATCTAATTACAATGAACAATGAGATGCATTCAGTCAGCTGAAACTTTCAATGGTTTCAATATATCACCATTTATGCTTAACCCGTTTAAGCTTGTATACTGCATTTTCATAGATTTTGTGGCACAGTTTATGTTTCGTTGCATATTTACCATTTTCCCATTTAAGCCCTATTCCATTGCTACAATGCAGTGTATTTCATCCATTTTTCATTAATGACCTAGAGAACTGAATGATTATTGCAAATAATCACATGCAGATATCCACACTTGTTTGAATTTAGCATTTAGGTCTCAAAGGACTTTGTACATAATGAATTCTGATTCCTCCTTAGAAGTATGTTTGTGCATGCTGGTCCTGTAGAATGTTCATCATTCAGCAGTTGGTCATGGAGACTCCACAGAGCTCCTAGCTAACAGCCTCACTCTGTGATATGCAATCAACGCAGTCACCTTTAAAAGTCACCAAATCTCTTCTGCCATTTCATATTTCAACCCATCATGGCTGTTCAACACATGATAAATCTGGGCCATTACTGGAACTCTGAAGATATATTAAATATTGAGATTCAGGGGGGACTCAATAGGGCAAAAGAGTGGGGGCTTTTAATGCTGCTGGTGATGCATTCAAATTGATTAAAAAGAGTCACTTTGTCAAGAGACTAAGTGCTCAGATCTGCCAAGTGCCTACACCCAACTGCCTGGAACACCACTTAGTTTATGGGGTGGGAGGGGGTGGCTAATCTCCTTTGCTTGCAGTGAGAGTACACCCAGACATATTTGACTATTGTTCTTTGAAACATAGGTATCTGTTGGAAATGGTTTACAAATTATAAGTTCCCAAAATACTCTTTATTTAAGAATCTGGAGACAGATGAGATTACAGGTAAGTGTATTGTCTCTTTATTAAGAATTCCATGTTATCCATATTATGGATATTAAGAAAAATATAAGCGAAGGTTAAAAGCAAACACATTTTATCAACACATAATCAACACATGGAAAACGATGAGAACATGGAACCAGGCCAAACTAGAACCAACCAAACTAGAAACTATCCATCCATCTTCTATGCCTCTTATCCAATACGGGTCGCAGGGGACGCTGGAGCCAGTCCCAGTTGTCTTCAGCTGAGACGTGGGGTACACCCTGTACATGTTGCCACTCTATCACAGGGCTAACACAGAGATTCACACCAAAGTCACATTCACAACTATGGGCAATTTAGAGTAGCTAGTTGACCTAATCCACATGTCTTTGGACAGTGGGGGAAAACCAGAGCCACTGGAGGAAGCCAATACAGACAGGGGGAGAACATGTACACTCCATACAGAAAAGACTCAGGGATCAAACCAATAACCCGCTTGATGTGAGGCAACAGAGATAACCACTGTACCATCATGCTGCCAGCTAGGCACTATGTTTTAAAAAAAATGAACAAAAAAAACCCCCACTAGGTGTTCAGAGCTGAATAAGAAGGCAATAGGAAGTCAGAAAGTGGGAATCAGGGAGCATAAGGCAGGAAGCAATGTCAGGTAAACACAATATAAAGAAAAAAGAAACACAAGGTCTTTGTGACACCTTTTCACATTCTCTTTTTTGCAGTCTGTTTCTCTCAACTTCTCTGCCTCTAAGCTTCGAAGGCAGATGCGTAAACATCGCTGTGGCTTGAGAAAAGGCTATTAGAAGAAAGCAGAGTGCAGCTGTGAGACTCATGGTTATTCATATCACGGCCCTCAAGTCTCATGCTGTCCTTCCCCCAGCGCAGTTATGAGACTGGCCTGGACAGAAGCCATAGCTAAATAATGGAAGAGAGTAATCTTTTTAGCTGCCACTGTAGCAAACTGCCAATGTTTGTGCTCCAGAAGGAAGAGAGTAAGTTCAGATTGCACTTTCAAATAAGGCTTTTTAAGGATAGTATTTTGTAGTTTTATTCTGACTGATATTTGATGCAATTAAATGTTATTGTATAAAATTTAGTGTGAACTGATATACTGTTTGATACTGACAATCTGGCCCTGGGAGATAATCTGTTTGTCTGTGTGTTTGCTTGTTTTTGCTTTTTGCTTGTTAAAAACAAAAGCTTTGCACATGACATGAGCCAAGGTAAATAATATACAACAATTACATTAAAGATTTCATTTTTAATGTGCAAAATATTAAGATGAACTCTTTGCTGTCTTTTATCAAGCTAATGCACATCTGGATAATACAAAGCAAAAGGACTTAGGAAGCAATAGCAAATGTTTCCTTTTTTAACACAGTTGTTACTTTTGACACCTGCAAATAATTCCAACCACAAAAACATGGTCATGAACTCAGTTTTCAGTTTCTCGGTTTCATTTTATGGCTTTTAAATATATCCTCTGCTTCAAATGGATAATTTTTCCCAATGGTTAATGTGATTTGACACATTCAAATCAAATTTGCCACCCACTCTCCAAGAGTCATCAGAGCTGCTTTGTGACTGGAGACTCAGGGTAACTCTTTATTATGCTGGCAATTTATTAATGCTCTACTGTTGGCCGTTTCTATGGCCATTTCCAGCACTGTGGGTAGACCATTTTCTCAAACTCTTAAGCACTGACTGTGACTTTGCCTGCTGCTATCCATTCTGTTCAGCTTTGTGGTTAAAGAAGAAAGATCATTAATGTCCTGGTGTTAAGGTGATGATTTTTGTTGCTGAAATCCAAAGCTCCAACTTGTATCTCCCTTCTCCACATTAGCCTTGTGGAGAGATAAGATGTCAATACATGGATAAGAAACAGTATCTCTGTTGGTGCCACTCAGCTAGAGAGAGGCGAAATTGTACTGGGAACTCTGCAGTGAGTGCATGTCAACAGCAGTAAGTGGGTTTCTTTTCCCTACAGCAAATTACTTGTGGGGTATGTTATAACAGAGTTACCAAACTCTGCAATATTTAGCTCCACCTGAAACACAACATGCCTACCAACAAATCAAGGTCTTCAGAGAAATCTGAGCATTACAGAAAAGCAAGGGTGTGAAAACCGGGATGAACCTTGGGGAGTCTCAATTGGGTATGACTATTTTGGAGTTTTATACTTCTCTCTGTTTTTTGGGTCAGGTGAAAATTCTTTCCCAAGTTTTCTAAAAAAAAAAAAGGCATTATTTTTTGCATTTAATGCCAAATCCCATATACCTTCACCTTCATTCAAGTGTCATATTCAAGTATTAAATAATCAATTATCTTTATATTTGTATTTGAATTGATTCAGTTCCTGATATACTGTACTCTTATGATGCTTTATTACATTTTGAACAGTACATAAAGTGCATAGTTGTCAACCTAATTTATATTAAAGAGTCTTGCCAATTATCACAAAAAAACGTGATTGCCCTCTACAGTACATTACAATTCAAAATTAAAATATACAGCATATTTAGGATACAATATCAATGTTACAGTTTCATTAAGCCTGGGTGAAAAAGTCATGGCTGGGATTAAATTTTTTATTGTTTAGTATTATGGTTACTGGTTCATTGCTTGTTATTGCACCAACATATTCAGTGTATTCCCACATTGTCTTTGCGGGATCCACCTTGTCAATCACATTCTCTATGAATTTCTGTTGACAGCGAAAGATGCCCTTAAGCAGGAACAGAACAGAACCAAATGCATTACTGTATGCAATATGGCTCAGACACAAAGTTCCCATCAAAAGACACTTTTCTTCAGGCACTTTGTAATACACATTTCTCAGTCTCAACAAAGCCTATAGATGCAGGTTATCACTGGTAAACCCGGTAACATAAAACATTTACCTAAAAGACAAAAAAGCGTTTTTGTTATGGACCATATGTCTCAACTGTTATGACAACAAACTTGTCTGAGTTTAATTAACATGTCCTCAGTAGCAGATGTATCAGCAATATTTGAAATGTGTCTCTGAAGAATTTTATATCCATAAACCAAGCAAATGATTTAGAAATTCTACTTCTAATTATGGCCGGGTGACATGGCCGAAATATTAAATCTCATTGTTGTTGTTTTTTCAGTATTATGAACGAGACACGGTTTTTATCGTTTTTTTCTATTTATAAGAATTCAAGAAATTTCTTCATTAAAACTATACTCTGTATATGTGCAGTACCAACAAACAACAAAAACAAATGTCTTCAGTGGCTGCCATTACTCATGCTTGTTGTAGACTAGCAAAACTCAGATGTATAGGCATCTTCAGGGAAACAGTGATAGCTTACATTACTGTTCTAACTACAGAACTGCTGGTGCTGGCATTTGAGTGACAGCAGAGAAAGCATTAATGTCAATTTTGCTATTTCAGAACGTGTCTTTTTTTCTCGTTTTTATGCTCAGAGTCTGTAATTAAAGAAATACACAATGTAGCAATGTAATCTAATGTAGCAGACATTTCCTCACCATCATCGCGGGTCTTCTGGATAAAGGCATCCACTCCACTCTCTCCGTAATTTCCTTCTGAGGCAACAGTGGCCACATAGTTCCAGCCCATGTGACGCACTATGTCCACTATAGCCTGGGCCTGGTAAGTGTCTGGAGGAACAACTCGAGAGAAGAAGTCATAGCGTGTGTTATCACTCAACTCTGGTGCTGTAGATGCATAGCTCACCTGGGGGATCTGGGAAAGACACAAAAAACTGAGGTTTAAGTGCACAATTCCAAAAAAAAAAAAGCCCCTGCTAAATCCCTAGCTCTGACTTTACCATACACCGTCATGACACTACCTATACCACACTCTCTTTCAAACTGAAAAATAAGAATTAATTCAGTGTTGTTATTTTATTATTGTTTATTATACCACTAGTGAACCTGTAATGTTATCAAATATCTAAGAATTTAATTTTCTAAATATATATTTTTTCATTTTGCACTTTCTTTGACACAGCATATTAAACACTACTTGGCTTATTTTTACAAAAAGAATATGAGACTGTAAATATCACTGACAGTACCCAAACAACAATATAACTATGGAACTCCCTAAGCAGCTATGAGGTGCTCTGCCGTGCCACTTGCTGAACTTTAGAAAGCTTTGTGAAGGTGGTTGGACACCTCCGCTGGACCTTTCAATCCAACTTCTCTGAGAACAGACTGATTGGGTTAAGGTTGGGTTAGTGGTCAGACCAATCTATTACAGACAGCACCGCTTCCTTCCTCTCCATCTCCACAACTCTAAAGTGTTTTATAAAATCCCCCAAACAACAAAAGTCATTAATAGGCTATTTAATCAGTTGAAAATTAAACTAAATACAAAAATTTATTCATTGAGTAAGTTCAAAAGGATTTTCTTTTTTCTACTGTAAAACAGTAATAATAAATAAATACATTAAAATGACATTGTTACTCCTTTATTCATCATTTACTGTCCTTTTTTACTTACCACTTTCCCTATTTTACCTATTTCTCTAATCTCCTCACCATTTGTATATAAACAAGGGCAGCATGTCCAAACTTGGCTAGGTGTTAGAACGGTTCAGGGGGTTTGGGTCTGATATCAATGATTAATTCAGACCCAGCTATAGCCTTACTGACATCTATTGGCTCAAATTCCTAGACTATAATAGGCAAATGTTTCTTGTGCAAAATAATTAGCCGGTGATGCATAGGTAAATAAAACGCATGTCTTCATAATCATATAAGGTCTATGAAATAAAAATGGGAAACAGTTATTTTGTTTTCTTGGAACTCAATAAAATAAGAAATTAATAGATTTTTTTCATAAAATTATTCTGTTAATTAAGTATTGTCTTATTTTTCATTGTTTATACTAGAAACAATTAAAGTCTAGACAAACTAGAAAGTCTAGAAATCAAATATTCATGAATCTAAATATGAAAAAAATGCCCACATTATCAATGCCGTCAATGTTCGATTGTGTTCTTCTTGATCTCATCTGACCACAACACACAATTCTTATTCTTGTAGTATCAATAATTCCTGCTAAAGTAGTGATTTTGCATTTTGTTGTTCTCAATTGTTTTTTTTTAACAGTCATTTCATGCAGCTTGTTATAGAGTGGTGATTTTGAGACATAATAATCTGTGCAATACTGCAGCTGTGACCTTTGTGTCCTTTGCCTTTCTCCCCATCCTCCTGACCTGTGCAGGCCAACCTTGTTGGTTTTCCCTAAGGTGATGGAGGGAAAGGGGATTTTGCATTTGTGCAAACTCATATTTGTTTGATTCATGTTAGTTCCTTGGAACTAGAAAAATTTTTTTTAAGGATGACGATATATTTTATGCTGTGAATAATTTTCTCCTAGGTTTTTTCCTCTGAAATAATTTTTCTTGTTACAGGAAAGGTATGTTCTACTTTTAGCTCATTTTGTTTGTTTCGGTAATTCTGAAGTTATGTTGTTACATATTCCCTAAAAGCATGAAGCCAGGTTTAAATAGCGGTATCAATAGCAAACAATGAGGATACAGATTCAGAGGAAATTCTTAAGAGGAAATCTGTTCAACTATTTTTAACATACAGAATATTGTACATTCTTTATAAAATCAAGACTGTTAGTGTAAAGTACAACATATGTTCAAACATCCTTTGTGTATTTCTTTAGCATATAGTATTTTTAATCATTGATACTTTTCATGAAACCAGCTATACAGTAAAAGAAATAAGGCATTGCTTTGAACTTTCCTTCTCTGTGCTCTGACCTCAGAGGAGTTCTTAACAGAGATGATGAAGGTTACTACTGTTGTCATGCTTTAGATCTGCATCTATTTTAAGATTTAAAGTAGGACTGCTTGGACATTTGGTGCAGGGGAAGGCATCTAATCATAGCAATGTCTATCTGAAATAAATGTCTCAGTGTCTCTGCATGTGAATACATTAGGCTATGAGCATGAATAAGTTTGCATAAATGTATGTGATGAGCGCGTCATGTGACTCATTTGCTCTCCATCCTTAAAGTATTTTTACATCTGTAGGAAGTTCAAAATATCTTTTTCCCTAAACCAAATTTCATTTTGTAAAATGTAGGAGAATGTAAACACATGGTAGGATTTATTTCTTTTTTGTCACCGTAAACCCCTGTTCATAGTTAAGGCTTGACAGCTTGCATATGCTGGGCAGATTGGGTATTAAGTTATTTGAAACAAATATATCCCTCCCACTATATAGAAGTGATGTTCAACTGTTGTTGTTTACTCTGATAGGAGGTCCAATTTTCAATCTGTCAGTGTCAGGCTAAGTGGCACAACAAATGGTTGAGCAGTGAAAATGGAATGTCAAAAATGTTGTGCAATCACATGCAACAGAAGAAAATTATCCTGTGCTGTGCCACCACAGCTATCAGTTGAGCAGCATTACCCACCACCATCATAATCCAATTCCATAAACCAATATCATTTAATTTTATATGCTGGCCCACGAGCAAAACAGAATCATACATTTCCAATCCCAAGTATAAATAGAATCCAAAAAGATCTTCATGTCACTGTTACTCAGGTAAAAGTACGATTGTAGTATATCGTATGTCGCACCAGTCTCTGTGTGCAAAATGTCAGTTACTCAATATTAATTTCTTGTTCATAGAATTGTTGAATAAAAGCATTATCCCATGAACAATCATGCAGTTATACTGAATATCAGCACGACTGTGATTAGCTACAGCACTCAGTCGCTATGGCCAAATCACAGCCGTGTTGATATTCAGTATAATTGCACTCTTGCTCATGCGATGTTGCTTAATTATCCTCAGCCCACAATCTCATCACGACCTTCAGTCAAGCTCCTATCGCCACTCACAGTCACCTGACCACTAACCTGGACTCACAGTGTTACATTTCAAAGTCTCACTCCAACATTGTGTGTGTGATGAGTTCCAGACTGTTATCTGCCTGTTTTTAATTATTGCTTCTCTTGTACTAATACTCTTCTCTAGTTTGTGCGCTGTTTGCCAATCACCCGATCAATTGTCTGGCTTATAATTCTGAGTATTGCCTGTCACACTGGTTTTTACAAAACCAGAAAACCTGCACTTACATCCGTCTGTGTGCTTCATGACAGTGAACACTGACAAGGTCTGAGAAGGTTAGATTGGCATGAGAAAAATGGAACTGCGACCATTTTGCAAAGCTGAAGCTTCAAGGGAAGCATGCAATCCTTGTTCTTTGTTAGAAGGCCACTGCTGAGAAACGTCCATCAAAAGCATACCACACTGGCTATAAAGTCACACTGCATAGTCTAATGAGGCCATTCTTGTTACTGATGAACCTTCCTGACATCCACAGAGACATTCAGACACTAAAAGTGTCTGACTTCAAGCTGTGAAGCAATGAAATTGATCTGTCAGCATAATGACAGAGCAGCACACAATGACTGACGGAAAGTGGCAAGCTCTTACTATTTAGGTCTTCACCAAATGGAATGTTTAGGTGATACAAAAATTGGTTGCTTGCTAGGGATCCATTTTACAAAATACCAATTTAGAGAACCATACTAGTTAAAAACAACTTATGTTTTACAATAGACATGTTCGCTACACATTCAAACATGATGTATGTTAGATGGCATGCTTTTTAAGTTATAACAAAAGAACTTAGTAAATCACGCTAGTTATAAAGTTGAAATAATGTTCTATTTCTCAGAGCGAAACCTTGAATAATACAGTCTTATAGTATGCACTGGCTCTTAGATAATATAATCAGTGCTCATATTTGACCTTTGAAGCTTTGCATTGCATGCTGGAAGTGGCATTTATCTCATTCAGTACCTCTGGTGTATCTGCAGTCATGCTATCTTCATTGCAGCCTTCAATTGCATACAACTTTGTAAGTGTGCACTTTCAGGTGAATCAAAATATTTGACTCTTATTCAAAAAGGGTCCAAAGGGTTTGACCGAACAATGGCAAATATAACAAAGGAATAACTCAGGAAATAGCTGCCCCTGGGCACAGGCTCACAAAAGGGCTTACATTAACAGTTTAATGTGGTGCTCCATTTCCAGAGCAATAGCCTGACACAAGCTTCAACCACTACTCACTCGCTTTTATCTTGGAGTTAATCAAACTGTTAGCATATACAATAAATACCTATATGTAAAAAAGCTCAATGTAGGATACTTAATGGAATGAATATATAAAAGATATTTTAAAGAAAAGACTTCATGGGACACAGCCATTATGTGCTTTCACACAAGAATGCATTTTTATCTACACAGTAATTAAATCAGTGTTTAATCAGTGGAAATGTTTTTCATAGGCATCACTTTAAGGGGCTTGTAAGTGACATGTGTGGTTTTACTGTTGGAGTAAAAGAACACTGGTAATGTCCTCATGGCTCTGACTTTAGAATGTCTTGAATAATTCTTATAAACAGTCAAATTAAACGCACTTAACTTAATGGCATGCTATCATTATAGTGTCATGGCATTTCCCTAATTATTCAATAATTCATAAAAATGCATAATCAGAAAAAAGAAACTCACTTTACTTAAAGGGCCAGAGAAAATGTCTCTGTCACAATGACATACAGCAGGGCTTTACAGAAGGTCAATGTTTCCACAAAGTGCTAATATTTAAATATCACAGAGGATCTAAGATTCTTTAATTTTCCAATTAACCCTACTTGACATGTAATGTCCCATCATCACCATTATGTCACACTGACATACCAAAATTACACTGAGCTATAAATTCAGCCATAACTTCAGTTGTCAAGATGTTCTAATGTAAGGTATAACACGTGCATCAGAATACAACCTAATGGCAAACAAAATCTTTAATTTGTCACATGTTATGTTGACATCAGAATTGATAAAAGGAATTTATTTCAGCTATTGTTGGCATAACCCCTTGTAAATGTTTATGTCATCTTATGTAAGCATCCTAGGTTATAATCACTACCCTTATGCAAAGTACAGGTTATTTAAAAAAAAAGAAACAGCACCTTCCATGAGGGAAAAGCTACTTCCATGCCTCACTTTGGTGTGTCTCACTTCTGACACTGCCTGAATAAAACTGGGCTTATACTGTGAATGTGATAAATGAGAAATCTTTAAGGTCAGACTAGTGATCAGTAGCAATATGTGTGGGTTAGGAAGGGGAAAGGAAGTATTTGCTGGTTCATTATCTGCTCCAAACAGCACAAGTCCTGTGAGATGCCTGGCAGGAGAGTAGCTTATCGAGTGTCAGTATCAGAAGGGTTTGGACATTATCACTACAGCGTCCTCCAGGCCACTGATCAGTCAGCTAAAAGCCACCACCAAAGTGAGACATTTTCTTGTCTATACTGATATAAGCCCATTAAAATTAATAAATTCTAGATAAACGGGCTGGTAATAGTTTAGGGAAAGGAAATCATGGCAAAATAAATATACTGTGAGATAATAGGGTATTCCCCTAATAAATATGCTTCTAAGTGGTAATTCATTTCATTGCCTTTATGAGCTGATAAATGTTATCTGAATGTGTGCATTTGAAGTACACTCAATTTGCTGCACTCAGTTTCTCACAGAGTCTGTCCCATTGCACATTCCACAAATATATCATTGGGCAAATATTCATGAAAGTGTTTGCAATATGCCTAGGCACAGATTTGTGCAAGAAATAGTGGCATAAGAGCTCTTACAGCTGTTTGCTGCAGTTTCGTATATGACTGAACATGCAGTGGATGCCCCGTCCCTAAACACCCCCAGAGACCATGGTAATTTCAAAGTACATAAGTACATTTATAATCATTTTACAACATTAACATTACTCTTGCACTAATTAAGTGAAGTTACAGTGGCTTTCTTCCTTGAAGCTGTTCTGTTCTTTAGTAATACTATAATAAAAAGAGCTGAGAAAGCCACTGTTAAAGCGGGAGTCATTGATTCTGGAGAAGGATTGTTGGTATTTGAACTCAACAGCCAAACAAACACACACCTCCCTTCAGTGCTCCTTCAGAAGCTCCTGCTCCCAAATTCATGGACGCACACTGCCAAGGCAACGGCACAAAAAACAACACCCCCTTCCCTTTCTCCTGTCCTATGATTGGCTTATCATGATGCTTTGGTCACATTTGTGTGTTTTACTTGCTTTTCCTCTCTTGTCTTTTACCTTTTCCTCATACTCTGTATTTCAAAGTCCAAAAAGGTGAACATCTTATAGCAAGAGAAAGTACACTAAATTAGAAAGCAGTGTATTTTTACCCACTGCTGAACATTTCTGCCCAGTCCTGTATTGGCTGCTAGTGTGGAACTGGGATGCAGTTCTATGTTTATTTCTCTCTATGTCTGTCTCTCTCTGTAGGGTTGCCACCAGCTCGTAGACAAGCCTATGGGGATTTCTCCTGGTGCTCCAGATGGCTAGTCAGTTATTGGCTCCTGCTATTGATTTGTGTAAGACAGCTAATAGTCTGTACTTGGCAGAAGAAGCATTTGATAGCTTGATGAGTCCTGGAGCAGCTGTTACTGAGAGCTGTTATTTGCAATATAAATATGAATGAAGTCATCCATGGTGTTCAAACATTAGATTGACTGTATTAGCCCAGAATCAGGATCATACATACAGTAAGTGATATTGAACCCTGATGTTTGTAACAGGCTAAAATATTGGAAGAATCTCATCTGAGTGAAGAGTGTGTGTTTCAAATCTTGGACTAATGGAAAAGAATTTATTAATTCATTCATCTTCAGCAGACACTATATCCTAGTCAGAGTCAGAGCAGAACTATCCTGGGAATAGTAGCTTTGAAGCAGGAACACTCATTCAACCCTAGGGGCAATTTAGACTAGCCAATCCTCCTACAAGCATGTTTTCAGTGGGAGGGGACTGGAGAACCCAGAGACAACCCATGCGAACATGGGGAGAACTGTGTGAAACTTCACACAGACAATAACCCAAGGTCTGGATGGAACTAGAAAACCTGGACATGTGAGGTGGCAATACGGCTCAGTGGAAATGCTTTCCTGTGTTATAAAAATGCAATCAAAGCATGACAAGTCTGTTCTCATCAACAACTATCTGCTAATCAACACTTTCAGAACTGCTTACAAAGGCTAAATCGAGAGCCTTGTGATAGATGGTGAGAAAGCTTCATTTCATGTGATAGTTTAATGGGATCCCACTGGAATATAGAATGGTAGCCTGGAAAATTCACACAGACTCTGAGTGTCACAAAGCAAAATTTTGTTGTTTGATCTGAATGGTATTTCAATCCAATATTTCATCCTCATTTTATATATCATATCAACAAAATGATGTTCAACTACTATAGGCCAATTCAATTGATTATATATTAGGCTTCACAATTACACTGAAAAAGAAAAAAATCCAAAGGCATTCACAGGACAAAACAGATAATGTATGGGAAAATAACAGAAATTTTAGATTAAATTTAATTATAGAGAATTTCTCAATGATACTTGGCTTGAAGCATCCTCAGATACTTAATGAAGAGAGGCTTGAATTATAGATGCTTACAAAAAGCATTAATTATTCAAAGTTGTATTTTTGGTCCCACAGTGGCTGCTGTGGGTAAAATACTGGCAAGGGAAATGCCACCTGCGTAATTATAGTGATTAGCTTGAGACTCCAGAGTCATCTTCAGTCTACCATTGATATTTATTTATTAGTGAACCACTCTGGATTGGGAATTTATAAGCTTGACTGGTGGGTATTAATTTTTTTGCACTGTCAAACAATGATGTATGTGCTGTCAAACAATGATGGCATAAAAAAGTAAACAAAAAAAAAATGGCAAGTCGAGAAACAACAATTACAATTATGTATAATTTCACGGAACACTTCTCAGGCCACACTCAACAGCATACAATACAAAACAGTTAAGGATGGTTAGACCAAAGTGTGATACAAAACAGTTACTATTTGATCAGTCTGAAAAAGATCATTCTGAAAAAGAGGACAACTTTTCAATCATTCTCAGAAAGAGGACAAGCATAAAAGGTTGTGTAGAGTTGACAGGAGAAAAATGATTTGAACAGATGACAGGCTCTATGACAGTCTACTAGCTTCCAGCTAAAATAATAATATAAAAATAATATATGTTTCCTTTTCAAGAATTTCACCTAGTTGATATGTTCTGCTAAAATGTTTTGAGATTGCTGTTTTGTTGTATAAACCAGTAATTAACATTTGTATTGGATTTTCTGTCTCAGCCAATGTCAACTTCCATAATGCAGTTGCTGTAAATGTCAAGTGCACCAGAAGAGCAAAATATTTGCAAAACAAAATCCGGTTTGATTTATTGCCCAAAAGTTGTTTTTTGAGCTGGTGAAATGGGCTGTATCAGTTTAGAGGATGCAAGCTCAAGATTTTTCTAAGCTGTCAGATCTTTCACTGCTATTTCCTTCGTCAGGAAAGAGGTCATCAGTGTTATTCAGAGACTGACAGTTCACAATTCATCTGAGGGCCTAGAAGCGTTCACTTAACACTCCACCTGACAGGCATTAGCACAATGCCACAGAGTGCACTTACTTATTCTCTGTGTATGAACTGCCCATGATTCATTCTCATTCCCTAATTATCTTTCACATACTCATATACATCTCTCTCTCTCTCACTCTCTCTCTCTCACACACACACACACACACACACACACACACACACACACACACACACACA
>JAQQZR010000036.1:13108207-13130072 GCA_030068235.1 Notoglanidium macrostoma | reverse complement strand
AAATAGTAAATGGTAAATGATAAAAATACAGTATTTTTTATAACAGCCCTATTGAACAACTGTAGTAATCCATATTAGGCCAACAACCGCTCAACTAAGCAAAGAGAAACAACAGTCCATCATTACTTTAAGACATGATGTGTCTTTTAAGTAATAAAAATAAAGAAAAAAACACTGAATTAGAAGGTGTGTTTTTGATTTTTGACTGGTAGTGTATATGAATATGCTAATATATGAGTATGACAAATATGAATATGAAAACTGCCAACATCATACTAGACATGTCTCATTTTCTTATTTATGCTTTGCCATAAAGACAGATCCTATCTAAGGCATTGTGCTACAATTCAGAGTCTCTTGGTATAACTGCCAGGCATCAGAGTATCAGAGAACTAAACTTGATATGACTGACTACAGATGAAATCAATACAGTATCTCTTAGAGTTCTCAATACCACTTGGGAAAATTACTCCAGTCAACCCCAAGTTTCAATATTTGTCCATGCAGGAAATCAATACTGCAAGAAGAACTACTGTTGAACGAGATAATATATATCTAATGGCATTATATTATATAATCATTTAATTAAAAAAATGCAAACTATACAATATGCTGTACAACATAATGGAATTATATATATGTCAACCACTTCTTCATTCATTTGTTTGGTTGTTTATTTATTGATTAAAATTAGAACGCGAAGTGGATTCAGAGGCCATTGTTTTCCCTCTGCTTTTGTTTATGCAGAATTAAACAAAGTCATCGGGTTCTTAAATATTGAACTCAATCTCTTTCTTCAGGTCGTGAACTAGGATTTTAATTATAACAAAGAGATAACTGTCTAGTGTAACAGGTTTATGACATTATCTTATTAAAGTTTATCTTTATCCAAGATATAATAGTATACATAATTCTGAGATTACTGTTCATGAGTGAATTTCCCAGAAGCACCATAATGCTGAGATCAACACACACAGAAGTATTCAAAAGGGCTTGAATTTTTAGTGTTGAATTTTTAGTATACCTAATGTTTTAGGTGTATGTTGTTTTCCTTTCAAAACTCAGTAAAGGTTGCATCTGCTTTGAAAAACAATCTATCTGTGCTCTATCTGGCCTCTGGGGTGCTACTGGGCTGTCAGTTTTGAATATTACAATACTGGTAATGTTCTTTTTTAGCCTGTTTCTGAGTCCAATTTTGGATATTAATAGATACTTCTATTTTGCAATGATGCACAATAAGATTAAAAAAAGGGGGGAAAAGCCAGCTCCTGTCAAAATATATCATGCTAATAAAGACTTCCAATGCAGGGAAGGCCTTTCTTACAGGCATTTTAAGTAAATGGTTAACAAATAGTCTGCAGTTTGTGAGTTCAGCTTTTACTCTGAACAAACAGACATCAGCATATTGCATGTCATCTGGAATGTTAATGCAGTATCAGCTTGCATGATATCACCCTTGATTAAACTGATGATTTCTGTGATGCAGATCAATTTGTTACATAAAACCCGACTTCGGGTATAAACATGAACATGAGCAGAAATTTCTGAACAAATTTAACTGTTTGAGGAACTTATCTAAATAGCATCCAGATGCTTTAAACACCTATGTTGCAAATAATATTTCTTGCAACAAAAAAAAAATCTAAATATTTGTGATCATTTACATACTGCAAAAAAATTAACAACTGTACAACAGTAAAGCCACATGGGTTACCTCATTGCAAGAAACTAATGCAAATAGGCTTAATGTCAAGGCATTTAGCTTGCTCGGTTAGCACCATGGCATTCACTCTACCTACAGCTTAGTGCAGTGCACACACACCTACTGCAGACAACTACACACTTTGCTTGCACAGCTGACAGACTTTTCGCTGAAATGTCCTGTACACATACAGTATATGTCACAAAGCTGAAAGAAGAAAATTATATATATTCTCTATTTCTTTGTATGCTGTAGCATTACAATTGTTACAAATGCAACATGTTAATAATGGTTAATTGTATGGTTAATGGATAAATAAATACAAACATAGGTCACAATAACAATTTCCCTGTGTACAAAAGTCCATGAAGACATGGTTTGTCAAAGTTGATGTGGAAGAACTCATGTGATCTGCATACAGCCCTGACCTTACTGAACACCTTTGGGATGTATTGGAATGCCAACTGTGCCCCAGGCCTCTTCACCCAACATCTGTCCCCGACCTCACTAATGACATAGTGGCTGAATGTGCAAATCCCCACAGCCACAGGATGGGATGTTCAAAAAGACACATACACTCCTGGGCAAAAAAAAATGGTCCAAGCCCAAAATTGTAAAACATTGAGATTGTAGAGGCCTCAGTAGCAAATCATTGGTCAGAAAATTAGCAAGAACTAAAGAAAAATGCACTCCTGAGACCTGTGCCACCATTAACCATTGATAAGTGTAACAATAACAACACTGAAAAGAAAAAAAAAAGAAAATTAAGGAAATCTAAGAAAAACGCCATCCCATAATAAGTAACAATCTATTTGAAATCTCTTTATTTAATTCTTACTAATTTCTTACCAATTATTTGCTGTTGAGACCATTAAAAGCTTAACATTTTGAAATATTGGTTTTGGCCCATTTGTTTTCCCCAGAAGTGTATACACTGGATATATTACCAAAATTTTTTCCCAAATCTTATAGTCTGTTATTCTGCACCAGCAATGCACAAAACTATGAGATTTAATGCCTACAGAGTTATGTAGGCACGCTCTGATGTTAAGCAGAGTAAAATTTTAACTATCCCTAGAGTTATTTTAACTCTGCACATGAGTTGTAGCATTAACAATTTGAAAAGTGTTAAATTACCATTGTAAAGATTGGGACAGGTGTGGCAGAAAATAGGATACTACATAGAACCTTTAATGACTAACCAAGTGGGTTTGATTTTTCTAAATGTGTAAAAATGTAAAAAATAAATAAATAAACAAATAAAATAAAAAAATTAAAAAAATTAAAAAATTTAATTAACACAAGTTAATACAAAGATGATGAAATGAAAACAGAATCTGGGGGGAAAACATTAGTAGTAATTAAGACCCTATCAATACCAATATAAGTGCTTTGTGAAATATTTATTGAGCTGCTGACATTTACTACTTTTGGCTAATAAATAAATAAATAAATAAATAAATATTGCCCAGGTGTCACATCCGCACCTGCTTCTACACCCACAATCACCCACAACAGCGACATGGTCCCTGCTTCAGACACTGACACACAATCAGTCATTGAAATGGACTACAACTCCCAAGACTCACAGCATACACAAGACATGGCGGACATTTTCCCACGCTCGGAGTCACATGACTTCTCAGCAGCGGCAGGTGACTCCAATCACACAGGCAATTCTCAAACTCCTTTTTATACACCTCAGTTCCTTGCTACCCTCGCTCTACTCCATCGTGTCCGTCTATTGCCAAGCGTTATTGTATGATTGTTTTCCTGATTTCGACTACTGTCCCGTTTTATCCACTTTACCCACAGTTTTGGTTTGCCTATTTTAGTCTGTTTGTTGATCGATCGACCTTTGCCTGTCTAACGTTTTGATTCCTGCCTGACGATTTTGTACCTTTACCTGAAGTGTTCATTAAAAGTGTTTTATCTGCACTTGCATCCCGTCCTGCCTGGCTATCATTACACCAGGGTCATTTGTCTCCACCGAGATCTGAAAGGACGAGAGTATTAGAGGAAGAGTAGTCCTTGAAAAGACCTATGGGAGAAAATTACACAAGAAAGTCTTTCTCGAGTCAGTCTGTACTATTTGATAGAATCCTGGACCATTTGATCACCTAAGAGAGACCTGTTGGGAGCATGCTGTATTTGTGGCTTCAGTTCAGATGCAATCAGATTTAAACAAGGCAACACTAGAAGACATTGGCTAAAGACAAAAATTAAACGACAACAGCACAAAGGCTTCAGTGACTCTGTTACAGCTCTATTACAAACTGTCTACATCATTTAACGTCAGGAAGATACAATGACTTCGGAGGTATAATTAATGATCTGAAGCTATCTACACAACAGAAATTAAGGATGGAAAACTAATCCAAAAATATGTTATCTATCAATGACAATCCAAAAAGGAAACAAACAAATCATCATAGTCGAATGCATGCAACTGATGCTTATCTATGTAAACAGGACTCTGTGAGCTTGGCAATCATAACTCAGCTAATGAGGCTGAACAGGAATGGGTGCAATAAGCACCTATTAAACAAGAGTATTAATTTTGATTAAGTGTTCCCTTTTCCACCAAGGTGTTGAATCATGATAGTTGTATAGGGTTGTGCAGTCTCATTATTTCATTCTAAGGAATTTTAAGGGACACGCAACAAAAAAGCACAGGCCTGTGACTACTGTGTCAGGTGTTAGACATCTTTTCATCATGCTTCATACTGTGTTAACAATATTTAGCTTTTACATTTAAGTCACTGAATTAAACAATATTCCAGAAGTTTTCTTTTCTGTTGAACTGTAAGCCATAAAGAGTATTTACAAGAAAAGGAAGTGCACCATTTGCACCATTACTGTAAATAATAACTTGGCAATTAATACCCTGGAAAGACAAGTTGTACAAAGCGCAGTTGTAAAATCTCACCTCATTGAAAAATCAAGTGAATTGCAGTGAAGCGTAGGATGTTATTTCCACTAAAGGTACCTATTTGCAACCTTGGTTTTTTAAAAGAGATTAAAAATATGTTGTGAAATGCTGCTTCCATTAAATTCATCTAGCTGTGAACTGGCTGTTTATTCCATGTTGTTCAACAAATTAAGGAATTTGCCCACTGCTAGTTGGCAAGTTTTTCAGTCTGTATATTATAAAAAAAAATTGTTTTTGTTTTTGGCTAAGGACTTGTATTGAATATCAATATTAAGAGCTTAATATTGAGAGTTTGAGGCTCTCAACAAGCCAACTTAACCAAGCTACCACTCTTTTATATCACCAGTTCAGGAAATTAACCCTTCCCTATTCATTTTTTCATTTCACAGTGTTTAAACTCACTGGTTTAGCAGTTCATGAGGTCTTGCTAATTTCACATTTGCAAGTTCTGACCCTTTTTTAAAAATCCCTCTTTATTCTTTGGATCACCATCTGTTTTTTTGTTGTTGTTGTTGTCGTTGGTTGTTTTTGTTTGTTTGTTTGTTTGTTTGTTTGTTTGCATTTCATGCCTGATTATGTTTTCATGCTTGTCTTCTCTGACATTTTGGTTATTTGACTATGCTTTCCAATCATTAATAAAGCCTTGCTGTATATGTATATTGCACAAGGAGTAATCAGGTTGAGGTGATACCAGTTCTTTTTATAAATATAACATATAGTACATAGTTAAACATGATACGTAATCATTTTACTTAAATGAAGTTTATAGCACACTTAGACTTGAACTTTTGGTGTACATACATATAAGCTTGGACTGTAGTAGACCATGAAACATCTTGACTTTACCTAGCACATTCCATACACTGCTTCACATAACATTCGCACTAAAGTTCATGATAGCTTGCTAATATAAGCTACAAGCTATAATGAACTGTATACATATATATATATGGGTGATTAATTCCTATTGTAGTCATCCCTCCATGACGAACTGTGCTTGGGTAGAGATTGTATGAAGTGTTCTGGAGGGATGAACACAAACCTTTCTAACACACCAGGTTATAAGTGATCAGTCAGCCAGATCAACTTAGCACTGATTTGCAGTAACCCTTCTTACTAATTAGACCCAAATCATGCCAGCAAAATACCTCCTACAGAACAATAAACCACTGGACCTCCTTACTGTAGGGAGCTAGCATTCATGCCTTTGCCGTTCTCCTGATGTACACCACACATGCAATCATGTACTTCGCTTATCTCACCATATTACATTTTACCACATCTACAGATAAACAGTGCCTGATTTTTTTTTGTACTCTCAAATGTGCATGCATCTTTGTAATGAGGATACACTGCAACCCTTGTATAATATCCCTGTCTGTTTAGGATTACATATAATGGTCTTGCTGACAGTCTGATCTTGTAAAACATTGACCTTCTCAGCCACCTGAAGAACAGCTGCTCTTTTATTTTTCCTTGCATATTGGATGCGGAGCATCGCAGTCATTGAATGTGCACTTTCAACCACAATTTCCAACCCTGTTTACTGATCTCTTTCCCATATTCAGTATCTACATACAGATGTCACAACAGTCACTACTCCTATTGAAGAAGTAGACAGCTGAGCAGACTCTGACTGAAGCTCCTGAATGTTTGGCCTGATAATAAAATCCTCTTTCAAAAATCTTCTGTTCTTGCTAACTTAATCCAAATCGAGATTAGTTGTCTGCTTACACATGCCTCAGGGCATGTTAAGATGTTATCTACTTAAATGAGTTATTCAGAACACCTATCTGGAAGCATCTGCACTTGTTGTGTTTCTTCACTCATTTATTCAGGTTTTTCATTTAATTTGTCATGCATCTGTACATCATGAATTGCCTGCACATGGCACAATGAGGTGATATTTAAAATAGAATTACTTAAAAGTCCTTTATCCTAAGATGATTTCACCAATTTGAACAAGGCTAAATAAACCATGTGTAAACTGCCTGTTGAAATTGTGCTCATGACAGCCATTGTATAAACCGTTTCTCCCAGTGCGTGTATAACATCTGCCAATTTCCAAGCATAAATAATTACGCAAGTGCTACCTTAGTTTAGTCATCAATATAATGAAACTATGAAAAGAAAATGAACCTAAAAGAAAGGCAAAACTCAGATTGGTGTTTATGTACATAGAACATTTCTCAACATTTCTTGTTAAACATCAGTAAACCTGCTCAGTGAGTTATTTATTGCTCGATTACCATGCCGATAGTGAGGAAGTTTATTAGAGAAGAGTGTCATTGGGTTAATATCTGAGAGTTCTGGATGTGGTGTCAACAGACATGGCTTGTCCAAATATCACAGAGGAAGGCTCTGTGTGCAGAGCATCCAGCAGAGATCACAATGCAAGGGTAGTAGTTGAGTGAGATAGAAGTCGAAGATGTGCATTATGGAGCCAATACACAGCACACAGATGAGAGTGAGCAGCTTTGATTTATACAGTGGAGTGAAAAACAGCATCGGTTTCCCTGACTTGTCCCTGAACAGAGGATAATAATTTGTCAGTCATCCGGAGAGATGTCCTGTGTAATTCTATGTCACGCATTCCAGAGACAACACAATATTTTTGCATATTTTAATGATGACACGGGGTGCTTGATGCCCTGCAAAGGCAGTCCCAACCTATGAACAAACCAAAAATGTCATTTGGATTTCATTCTCTTTTAACACCATGCCTTGTAGTAAAACTCATTCTGCCCTTATGTCCAGATTCTTTGGTGATTGATGTTTATTGTAGCATATGTCCATGTGGTTGATTGAGCTAGCATTTTGATGTTGCTTATATTTTATTAGACATCTGGTAAAAGAGTATTAATTACCTTAGGCAACCCTTAGGTGAAACCTAGGGCTGAAGGGTTGAAAGGATTTGCCGTAGGGGCTGCACTGCACTGGGTTCACTGGTTGAATGAGCTGAAATCTTTATGTTGTAGCTCGATGGAACTGCAAATTCATATCTGAGGGTTTTAGAACTGGATGAGTCTTTAAACAGACAGAGAGGTGATAATTGAAATAAATATGCTTGTACTCAGGTGTACAGATCTGAAACTGAATCGAAGTTTAGTTTGAAGCATGTTTGATGGCAGTAGCATTGAAAAGAAAGCAGTTAAATGATTAAAAAAAAAGTTTAATATTGTATTTCTACTTGAGTTTATATCATAACTCAGTGGAAGAAAGGGGCAGGGGGCAATGCTGAAGACATCCGCTTTAACTGAAAATTGAAGTAAACGATGTCACTGTGGAGATCAGAGTCGTCTGAACAGCAACCATTATATATTTTTCTTTATAAATTGCAGCTCTTTCTAATACACATAAATAAAAATGCAGGTTTTGAAAAAGCCTGAAAAAAAAAATGTCTTTGATAACAGAGATTCACCATGGCACATAACTCATTGATAATGCTCTTGCTGGGTTTAAAAGATTTACAGCCATAATTACAGTTCTTTCATTTTAATTAGTTATAGAGACTGACTAGACAGTAAATCAGAACAGGGAAATGTCATATCCATGACAGGGATCAGGTCAAATTCCCTCAGACAATCACTGTTAATCATCGTTAACACTATCTAGCTAATGGATGCTAGCTAAAATGTCAATAATGTTCATCTACAGAAACACATACCTTTTAAAGCAACCTATCATCAATGAAAACAATCAATCAAATAAAATATAGTAACAAGCTTTATCCTTCGGTCTTGCATGTGAACACAAACAGAAACGTTAATTTTCTGTACTTGTAAGCTGTGGAACATGTTTGAGCAGCCTCATTAGAGACTGATGAGGTTTCATGTAGGCTACTTGTTTCACAGCCGATGGACAATATTCAATATTTGTCTAGGCATGTTCAGACAATGGAAAGGACAATGCTGCAAAGAAGGCGAAATATCAAATTGTAGG
This sequence comes from Notoglanidium macrostoma, assembly GCA_030068235.1. Classification (NCBI taxonomy): domain Eukaryota; kingdom Metazoa; phylum Chordata; class Actinopteri; order Siluriformes; family Auchenoglanididae; genus Notoglanidium; species Notoglanidium macrostoma. Next base: position 13,121,496 of record JAQQZR010000036.1, on the reverse strand, counting down.
AGAAATCTGATTGGCCGAGGCAAAACAGTGTTGCTGATTCAACCAGTATTTCTGAAACACACGCATATAAAGTTTGAACCTCAGTGCTGGGTTGTGATTTGGCCAAGACTAAGTTCAACCAAAATTTCCCCAAAAGCTGGTGACAGTAGTGTGTGAAACCAGGACTAATAGCAAGTGTTGATGGCAGTCTTGTACATAGCAGAGTGTTAGAGAGACTCTGCAGCATCTATATTAAATGATTATAAGAACTATAGAGTAACACAAGTGACTAATACACTATGTCATTAGTTTTTCTGTACAGACTGCCCTCTGCAAGAATAAGAACAGCTGCTCATTACAGAACTGCACCTTTTACGAAATGAAACATCTTTGGTGATTTGCCAATTTGGACCTCTCATATTTTGTACCAGATCTCATCAAGAACTTGCCCAGCCTTTGTTATTTAGTTTGCGCCACATGGTCAGTTTTCAACAGGAGAAAAAGAATGTGTAATGAGATTGTGAAAGAAAACTGTCTGTATGCTTTGATGGAATTGACCACCACGACAAGGTCTTCGGTAGGATGTAAGTCGAAACTAATCTCAAGCTAGTGGGCAATTTCATTGTGTTCCCAGACAAATGTACTAGAGCAATTCCTAAAGGGAAAGAACTCTTCAAAGACCTTTATAGTTTATTAGTTGGCACTGTCTTTCACACAAACCTCCCACAAACCTGCATTATATCCTGCACAAACTCTCTAACCTACAGGTGCTGGTGTCATGCAGGACCTTACAACAAAAAAGCATTTTTCACTCAAAATATACCAACAGAGCTATGATAGCTTTACAACCTGGTAAAAGTGAATAACTAATAGGAGATTTTTTTGAATGTAAACTGTATTGTCAAAGTATTGTGTTTTGCTTTAGTTATTTCCCACATTATTATAAAACAGAATGATTGTAGATCACTCTTATGTATTCATTTATGACAAAATATACTGCAAGTCAAACTAATTTCAGCTCCTGTCTAGATGTTTGATAATGTTCACATTTGAAAACCGAAAACTGCTTACCACAAGTCTGAAAAGGCTACAAACTGCAATCATTCTTTTTTCCTTTGGCTTCTCCCGTGAGGGGTTGCCACAGCGGAGCGATTTGTGTCCGCATGTCTGATTTGGCTAAGTTTTTACGCCGGATGCCCTTCCTGATGCAACCCTCGCATTTATCCAGACTTGGGACCGGCACTCAGAAATACACTAGACTGTGCACTCCCTTGTGGCTGTGTTTGCTTCCCTGCCTGGGAAACGAACCCAGGCTGCAGCAGTGGGAGCCCTGAATCCTAGCCACTAGACCATCAGGGAAGCCTACAAACTGCAATCATACAGGGTAATAAATATATCAGCTATAGGAATGATGCATTAAACTATGTTCATCTAAAAATAAATTTAGCACAGCAGTACCATTTTGTTACATTTCCTTTTTTTCCAACATGAAAATCAGTCTGATACCATACAATATAGTAAAAGTATAGAACAAGGAGTGTCACTGCCCTGCACTTTATTATCGAACCAATAGGGTAAAAGTTGGAAAAGCATCTAAACAAGGTCAGTAAAGTAAGAAAAAGAAAAACATTAAAGATACCGTGGCACCTTCTGAGACTATGATGAGAGACAACACCTCGAACTGCTTGTGCCCACAGATGATAACTTCATAATGATTTAGCAGAACAATTTCAAAATATTGTACAAATGGTCAGAATTAAATATTTTACTTCAGTTCATCCAATGTAAAACTTCTTAAATCAATTCAAAGAAGACATTTCACATTAATCTTGTTCAACAACTTCATTGAGATCATTTAAATGTTTAGCTGGTGAGACCATTTTAATTCAGCAAGTTTTTCATTTTACAATGTGTAACCCATACTATATGAGTCTAAATACTATGGAAACTAATTTGTCTGCTCTTTTTTAAGGACTTTAATTCATTTGGGGGGAAGGAATCTTCCCGTGGACTGACTAAATTTCATTAATAAATGGACCCTTGTTTATCTGGAGTCTTATTGTAATGTAGGCTTTTTGCAAAAGTTTGCCAAGTTTATGTCAGTGCAATCAAGTGTTGTATTTTTCTGCCAAGACGTAAAAGCCTCATCAGTCAGAAAAGCAAAAAGCACTAACCTTGCATAACCCATCCTAAGGGAAGTAGAAAGAGAACATATTCATCTGGAATACAAAGTGTGTGGTGAAATACAATATTTGAAAGTGCTCCATAAGAGTTTTGTATATTTTTATATTGTTGTGCTAAGCAGGCATCTAGGCTTATACCCATTTACAAATGAAACCCAGCTACTAAAATGCTCTAATTTAAAATAAAAACCCCCCAAAAATGGATGGTTGTGGCTCCTAAAGTTAGTATAAATATAAGCAATGTAAGCAAATCCATAAAGATTCTTAGATGGTCATAACCAAAGTACCTCACTTATAAAGATCTTATAAGTCTTTTATAAAGATTTATAAAATATGCAAGTACTTGGAAGTATATTCTGACATTAGTTGTGGTAAAAAATGTGACTTTTTAGACAAGTGCTCAAAATGTCATATAGCAATCACATGATTTGCCAATGCTTATTGTCAGGTTTTGGAGGTGAAGATGCTGGGGCTGATGGGTATTGTAGTTCTGTGATGTATTTGGCTTAACAATGATACATATAAATACTTTTGTTAATTGAAAAAATCTCAACAGTATCAAACATTTGCGATGAGAAATAAACACTATAGACCGATTTTTCTGAAGTTGTTAGATTGGGTTCGTTTAAAAACACTCTGAGGCCACCAAGATCTTGTTTTATAGAAAATAATCAGAATTAATTCAAAAGATTTCCAGAAAACAATAGCAAAGTATAGACGATAGGTCTATGATATACAACACAATTTCTACTGCAAGATATATTGCAACGATTGAGAAAGGGAAAGGAATTTTTGGTATAAAGTCAGAAATGCGTCTGCACTGCAGTGATCTCGGTTCCTATAAAAGGAGGAGAAAAGAGGACATGTGTCTCTTTTTTTACAAAGCCCAATATTTTTGGGTTAGTCTCAGGTGCTGCTAGTTTCTGATGTTGGTCAGCTAATCTGCCATCTTCAACTACTTTTCTTCAAAAAAGACAAAACAAATATAATACTAGCTACTGCTGTCTAGGTTTTTGCTCAAGTCTGTGAATGGGCTTTCGTGACTCAGCCACCCAGTGCTGTACTGTGAAATCTTTTAGCAGAAACAGTCATCCACAAGGATTACCAAACACCTGTCATGGGATCATTCTCGTTCTGGTCTCTGAGCAGAAAACAGCAGCTATATTCTAAATTAGACCTCTCAGGACTATGGATTAACAGAATGCTTCCCAATTTACAGGTTAAACGCAGCCAAGGGTGAGGATGTACACACTGTCAGTGTTCTCAAATGCCATGAAGTGAGATATATCCTTCATAGTTTAACTGCACTGTTTGAAGGATGAGACATTGTCAGTTATTATTCTAGCCAGCAGTCAGTTATTTCATCCTCTAAAAATCTTTGTGGCATTAATTAAACTAAGCCCATGAATCCATTTGGACTACCATTACTATAAGGGAATAAGAATTAATGCTGTTGGTTACTGTAAATTAAATTATTGATAATGACGTGGCTTAAATATACACCTCCATTAAAATGTTCTACTAGATTTTTAAAGCAGAATGACCCTTTTTCATAGAAAATTGCATGTTTATATTTTGTATTCATGCACTGTCAGGTAAGCGAGAGCTCATAACACGCGATTTTTTTATATTCATGAAGCTGTCCTACATAATTTCTTCGCTGCCCTGTCATTGCATTGTTATACAGCATTTAATATCATTCTCTATGATGCAGAACACACTGGATGTCTTTCAAAGTAATATGAATACCTGAAACAGTGGCAATTTCACTCAATCTATGTAATATCTATGGCAGTTAATGTCACAGAACATTGGTTTGAGTTGGCTACATGCAGTATTTTGTCACACTCGTTCCTAACATTAGTCTCACAGTTAGCGGTATTAGATCAATAACAACACGTCTTACTTACTTACAACCTCCCACAAAATAAACCCACAGGAACAAACTCATTTACAGGTTAGAATAGTTTGATCCACAGGCCTACTGGTTGCTAGCGAGGTTGCTAGCTAATTTATTTCACTGTGCTTGAAGAGTAGAGTTCGTTTTCAAAAGTGGACCCAAACTCATAATTAATCAAGAACTTAGTCTTCCATGTCCTACTACTAATATTGATGCATCTTGGATTTTTGCTATTCTAATCGTTTATGGCTTTTTCATATTGTGTTTCAGTTCTGTTCAGTTCATTAGGTGTGAAAAACAAAACAGCGAAACAAATCTTCTCTCTGAAAAGGTTAGGTGAGGATACATTTGCAAATGTTTATTTAAGATAAGCAAAATCCAAATCAAACACAATGCAAATGCACACACTGAAAATATTTTTGCCACAGCCTTCAAGCGAAGAATGATAAAAGAAATTCTGTCGACGCAGTAGACTAGGAAATTCTAAGGTTAAAATTTCACCCATAATATAACCCAGAAGACATGAGGTAATGAATGTCAGAGCTAACTGAAAGCATCTGCAAGACTTCACAGTAAGATTGAGAGTTGGTGGCATATCATGACATACTTCATATTAAAGGGTCATAATTTAAAAAGGGTTTCTAGAATAACATCCATCGCTGGCAGTGTGTTTTTTTCTTTATCGTCTAACAACATTTTTTTAAATCACCTTTCAGAAGCTAGATGAACCCGGACTAATGGTTCTTTATTAACCAATTTGCTTAAGACCAACTCTATGTTTTTAATCAACATATTAAAAACATTTCCATCAAATAGACCTATTTATTGACCACAGTAGAGCATATATCACTGCCTCTACCTGTACCTAACCCAGGAAAACTTGCCCAGTGACAGTAGGGTTGATCCTCCAATACCTAAAATATGCCCTTAAATAATAATAGTCTTCATTATGATAGTCATTTTCTACTGTTTAAAATGCACCCAACTTCATCCTCTTTGCCAGTAATGAATTATTCCATCTTGGAAAAGCACTCCCTATGTTTATTCTAGTTTTACAGTTTCTTGTCATTTTGGAAGCACTGAGTGCTTTTTTCCCCCACAATGAATTTATCTGGCTCCACTCTGTATATAATATATACTGAATAAGGCCTACTTTCTATCTTAGTATGCTATTTATCCAACATCCTGTCACAACTTCAGTGGTTGCCGACTGAGGTTAGGGTTTCTACTCGAGCTTTACAGAGTGAGTACAGCAAGGGCAAGGCTGAATTAGAACAGCAGCCTAGATAAGCTTAGATTACAAGAACCAACACTTCAGTTCCTTTGATAATGCTAGCTTTATAATAATACATCGATGCTATTGATTATATGGATAAACCATACCCATCAGTTTTGAATATAGTTTTAAAAATAAGGCATTTTAGTTACATTCTCTAAAGTTCTTAAACCAAGTATACCTGCTCCTGACTTGCCTTTTGGAGACTTCAGCCATGTTGTTAAAATTGCTCTGCTTCCAACACTGCTCAAATTTTTTTTTTCCAATGCTGCCCCAAATTACCTCTGTGAGCTGCACACTAGCGCCACTGCAATAAATTACTGTGCATGGCATTCACAGAATTGACAACGACACAGAGAATCTGGAAAAGCATGGTTATATTTTTTCCATTATATTTTATTAGGGTTTTATTTGTTTACTTGTTTTCATCTCCACCGAAATATCACATCTTCAACCTTCATTCCAGGTCATGCTGTAAGTCAGTAAACATGCGACTCGAGTGTGACTCAAGTCTGAGTGGCTATTTTGAGTAGCCCTGCTGGGTGGAGTGGGTCTTTGCCCTGCTTCAAAGAACCTCAAGGTAATCAGTATGGGCTAGTAATTTCAGCTGCCTTTAGCTTTTTCATGCCCACCAAGGGTAACTATCAGGTGACCTATACCACTTATCTGTCAGGGACGCAGGGAATCTGGAGCCAATCCCAGCTCATTTCGGGAGAAAGGCAGGGTGCACTCTGGGCAGGTCACCAATCTAATGTAGAGCTAAAACAGAGATCACACTCATTGTAGCCAGCTGACCTACTCTGCATGTCTTTTGGCTGTGGGGGAAACCAGAGCACCCGGAGGTAACCCACAAAGGCACAGGAAGACCATGCAAACTCCATACAGAAAGGGCCCAGTGGGCCAGCAGGTTCGAACCCAGAACCTTTTTACTGTGAGGTGACAGTACTAAGCATTATGCCACCATGCGGGCTGAAGTAAATATGCAGATTCATATTATTACTATTAAAACCATTAAGTCTGTCAGTAAAGTTAGCAGCTGTGTGTTTAGTTTAATGCAGTCTAAAGAAATTCAAACCAAAATCACTAACTAGACCTAGACCTTTTTTGTTTGTTTGTTTGTCTGTTTGTTTGTTTTAGGAGTCATATTAGGTACTGGATTAATAAAGTGTGCTGGAACATTTGCAAATGAATACATTGCCCGCAACAATAAATAAACACATTCTATTATATGCCCAAAAGGATCCAGACACCCCTTTAAAATAGTGCATTTCACTACTTAAGTCATGCCTTTTTCTTACACAGGTGTTTACTTGCACACACAGCGATGTAATCTCAATGGAAAACACTGGCAGGATATTAGGATGCTCTGGAGAACTGAGTGGAAACATCTATGGGCAACAACAGCTCATCTATGAAGTGACAGGCCACACAGACTCACAACTGAAGTACATACCAAGTAAAAGAAATGATTTGTCTTCAGTTGGTACAACCACTACTAAGTTCCAGACTGCCTCTGGGGGCAAAGTTAGCATGCCCAGGAGCTAAACATTGTTCTTTCATGTCTGAGCAGCCACACAAACACCTAAGATCATCATGCACAATGTGAAACATCAGTAAGAGTGATATAAAATTCAGTGCCATTAGACTCTGGAGGAGTATAAACATGCACTCTGGAGTGATGAATCACACTTCAGAGTCTGGCAGTCCGACAGATAAGTCTGGGTTTGGCGGATGCATGAAGAACGCTACCTGCCTCAACATATAATTCCAACTGTAAAATGTGAGAGAGGGAGAATAATGCTCTAAGGCTGTTTTTCACGTTTGAATCTGGGTTGTCTGGTGTCTGAACCTATTAATTGACATTCTAGATAATTCTTCACTTTTTTACATTGTGGGATGTTAATTTTGGTTTCCGCATGGCAATGTCCCTGTTCACATGGTGTCGTATTCAGAGTTAATACCAAAATGACACATATAATTACTTAGACCTCATTCATAACTACAGTCTTAAAAGATACTGTAGCTGTGCACGACATGCACAAAAGTTGAACAATTGAATTCCAATCTTTTCAAAGTCACATTCATATGTGGTCCAAATTGTGGCCATGCAACGTTAATGAAAATTGTCAGAACGGAATTCAAGTGGCTTTTTGCCTGAAAGCTGTCATCATCAGCCAGCAGCTGTTGATTTGTTCTACCTATCAAGATGTGCTACTTAGCAGTTCTGTGTTAGGTTTAAAGTTTAGATTTTAGGTTTAAATTGAAGCTTTAAGTATTAGGGATATGTTTAGGGTTAGGTTAAGGGCTATGGATAAAATTGAGTTTATGCTCTGCTATCTTTAGCATTCATTTGCACTATGGTAGCATTTTTCATCAAGCTAACACAAATTGTCAATTGTAGCAAAACAACAATAGAGAAGAGCTACAGCTGACCTGCCGTTTGCCGTCCTCCAGAGCAAAATGTGATGTATATATTAGCTACTAGCGCATCCATTTTGTCAGTTTTAATACTATGAGCAATCTCACAAATATGTATTACAGATTACTGATCGTTTCATCTGTTACAAATGACTCATGCAAAAACATATTAATCTGCACATACATGCCATTTCAGAGGACAGATGTATTCTCATTAAAGTTAGATACAAGTCATTTGTAATTATGAATGTGAACTGTCAAGCAAATCCAATCTTAGCAAACAATTTGAATTGAACAATGAGGCTTGTAATGTGAACATAGCCTATGTCATACTGAATTCACATTTTGGGCTGTAAATACATTTAAAGAAATAGAACTCAACACCAAAAGCCTCTGGTACTAGAAGAAATCTAGTCCTACTTGTATGTCAAAGTAGTCATACTCCTAATTTGTATGCCAAGAATATGCTTAAAATAATCTTCAAACTGATATTTCAGACATTTGTCCTTGCTTTGACTTTGAATCTTTTTGGATCATTTCCAAAATCTAATTAGTTCATCTGCTAATTTTAATGAAAATGCCATATAAATTGTAAATTGTATGAGCTCTGTGAGTTGCACAGATGGACAGAAGCACAGATAGATTGATGGCAAAAATTGTAGATAGCCAAAGATTAATGTTTTGTCCACCACAATTATGTCATTGGCATTATTCTAGTAATTTAACTATCTGACCAATCAAAATACCCAATTAAAAGCATGAGAAAACAGCTTACACACCACAAGTTAATGACCTTGAATTTAGTATCTCATGGCCACATTTAATTATGTGTAGAATTAAATTAGAGTATTGTGTCAGCACACAATACTAAAAATAGGTACCAGCAAACCCACTGCTGGAAAACAATAGCCAGGCATGCAATTAGTGAAAACATGTTAACTTCAACTCACAACTTCACCAGTTTTTCCGCATGTTAAAGATAAAAATATCTATAAAAGATTGCTGGAAGCCCTTTCCAAAAATGACAAAAACATGTCATGTCATGTACTAATATTTGAGAAATAAGGAATTTAATAAAACATTGTTTTGATCACGTTCACTAATTTAAGCTAATGCCAGAGCAGAGCAGAGCAGAAAAGTCAGCTGCACTTTATTGCCTGTATTTTTGACCCAGTTTCATTATTTGCATATTAATCCTCAGGTCAGGACCTTTTCATAATATCTCATTTGCCTATAAAAAAAAACCAAGGGAAAATAAAATTTTTACAATTCAAATTTTTTGCATCATTTTGCCAGTAAGATTGCCCCCACACACACATACATATCGGGTACCAAATTAAAGAGCAAAAAATGCATTTCCATTCTAAAAAGGTATGTATTGAAACTCATGAATCAACAACAATGCAGCACTATGATTTATCATAATGAAGTTATTCCCACAGCCTTAGGGTGCATTCACAGGTTGAGAGCACAGAAAAAACACTGCATCTTTGAAATGCAGCACACCATTGATAAGTGGGCTCACTCCTTGCAGCCCTGCGCGCTCCGTTCACTATTTCCATGGCACTTCTCAGTTTTCTGCTCACTTCTGAAAAAGTTTGCTGTTTGTTACAGTGTAGGGGAGTCAACCATAAGTAGGGGAGTCAAACCATAAGTAATGCTAGTTGTAATTTAAACCAGTAAACTCAGAAGCACACAAGGAACAATAAATGGATTATTTTGGGCGTGGTGCCACATGACCCTCTCATATGCAGTTATCAATTATGAAATCTTTGCCAAGTGATAACATAGAGTTGTGGGAACACATTTTTATATAGAAAAATGACCCATGTTTTTCAAGTTCAATCTCAGAAATTAAACTTTTGTGAAATTTTTTGAAAAGTTGCCAATTTTGGCAGTTTTCCGGCATGTGCCGTGATGGTGAAAAAAAGGCTCTTAAAGCATTTTGAAGCAAGATATAAAATTTGATTCGCTACACCCTTCAAAAAATTTGGCTAACTGTCCCCACTAGTGGGATAGGAAAAAATATGTCATATTGCTTGGGTAAGGCTCTTCCTTTTTGTAGTAAGGTTAGAAAAATGCTTCTTTTGCTTACAGGGCCAGGCGGAATGTTTTAAAGGGCAGTATCCTTGTAAACAGTATCTTTCTACAGTCCTAAAGCTGCAGCTTTGTATACTATAGGGAAATAACAATCAGAACCTGTCTACATTGTTTTTTTTATTGTACGTCAAAAACCACATATTTAGCTATTTTACAGTAGGGGTGGTACCTGGACCCCCCATATCTCAGGAACCGTAAAAGTTATTAAGCGGAAATTGTTTGAGGCTTAAGTTGGTACTTAATGAAAATAATTAAACAAGGTTTCCTCACATTTTATGGACTTTGAAAATTCGGCTGCTGGTACCTACTAAAAATAAAATAAATATTTTTTATGGCTTGCCTACATACTGCATCTCTCAACAGTAGATATACCATTTTCACCTCTGCCTATGCTTAATGCATTCTGCCACTGCACTTCTAGTTCACTGTTCAGCTAGTTTGCATCCATCCATCCATCCATTATCTATACCGCTTTATCCATCTGGGTCGCGGGGAAGCTGGAGCCAATCCCAGCATCTTCGGGCGAGAGGCGGGGTACACCCTGGGCAGGTCGCCAGTCCACCACAGGACCTCAGCTATTTTGTAAGATGCCAAATTATGAAGTGGAGGAACTTCACTTTGCAGTGATTATTGTGATAATTGCAATTATGACTATTGATTCAGGAGCATATTGGCAATAATTAGATGTCTATTTGAATGTATTATTCACATCAATATATTAGTTTTTGTAATTATTTGTTTATTTTCAAACAAAGTGTCTTGCTTTTATGTTACATTGTATTAATGTTGACAGCAAAGCAAAACTTCTTCTTCAGTCTGTATTTTATATATCCCTGTAAATGTTTTTGGCTCCACTGGACTGCCATGGGAGCTGAACTACACCAATCTTAGCATTACCCTGAGCACACTGCACTGTTTGTTATTTAAATGTGTGAACCCTGGTGAAAATAAATGATGGTTCTTGCCTACATATATATATAAAATGTACAGTATATAAAAAAGCAAAAAACTCCAAAATACCTTTCCTTTAAGCTGGGGTCTGTGGTAGCTCAGTGGTTAAGATGTTGGCCTAGTGATCGGAAGGTCATGAGTTCAAATCCCAGCACCGCCGCAACTGCTGGGCCCTTAACCTTCACTGCTCACTTGTATAAAAATAAGATGTATGTAAGTCGCTCTGGATAAGGGCGTCTGCCAAATGATGTACATGTTAAATGAATGTACATGTTAAATGGATGTACGGCTTATGAGCCAAGGGAGTTTTGGAATCCCTTTGAAGAATCCCATTTTTGCACTGTGTACTTTATGCTTTGTTTGTAGCCTTTGTTTAACAACATATTATTAAAGGGGTATCAAACACGTGATACCCAGGTTTTACCCAGGAAACAAATCAATTTTTTTTGGGTTTTTTTCACAGATACCCAGTACTTGGCATTTTGGATTCAGTTCTAATTTGGAACCGAGGTTCGGTTCCTAAACCTAATGTGCCGCCAATCAAAACAATTTAAGCACCTTTTATCCAAATAGTTGAATTCTGAATCTGGCGAAACTGATTCCGAATGTGAGGAACATAATTATGAACCTAAATTTTGAACTTAATCTGCTGATTCTGAATAACTCCATGTGGTCCTTGCTGAAATGGTTTGTTGAGAACAGAGGGGAAGATCTTGGCTGGCCTTCACAGAGCCCTGACCTCGACTTAATCCAACAGTCTCATGACATAATGTTCCATTATCTAGTGGAAAGCCAACATTTTGTTGAAAAGGACTTGCTTTGCATAAAAAAGGAGACCAATTCCCTATCAATGCCTTAATTTCAGAAAAGGTACAGACATTATATTCTGAATCTTGGACACTCTGAGTCTTTTGCTTGCAAATATATGCAATTTGCCTGTCTCTTGGCATAGCTTAAAGAAGAATTTTTTCCCCAATATACTGGAAAGACGTTTTCTTTTTCCAGCTCTCTGGTACAACCATATAATTATAATACTAATATTGCCAATGTTGTTTAAAACTAAAAAATAGCTCAAATTGTTGTTTTGTTAGGACATTAATGGTCTAATTGCTGTCATTCACAAATTGCATATCTCACTTGCAAGGTTTTAAAATTATCACTGACAGCATACTTAATCTACAAACCCCTCTTTTGCACTGCAATTAACTTACAAGATGAAGCATGTTTTTGTTACTATGGTATTTACCGACTGGGCACAGAGCCACATTACTGCAGCTAGTCATATGCAAATGTGGCCATCTTTGTAATTAAAAAAATTATAATTTACACAGCGTATATGACTTGTTTGCCAGCAAAAAAAAAAAATCTACAAGTGTCCACCTATGATTTCTGATGTGTCTACTATTGGGTTTTTTGTTTTATATCTTTTTGCACTTTAATCCTAATGGTCACTGTGTTGTTACAAAGTGATGGATTACAGAGTATACAGCATTCTTAAAATAACAATCTATTATCTGTACTGCTTATCTGTCAGGGTCACGGGGAAGCTGGAGCTAATCCCAGCTGAATTCGGGTAAGAAGTGAGGTACACCCTGGACAGGTCACTGATATATCACAGGGCTAATTCAGAGATGAACAACTATGCACACTCAAATTTATGGACAATTTAGAGCAGCCAGTTAGCATAAATTGCTTGTCTTTAAACTGTGGGAGGAAACGGAGCACCCAGAGGAAACGCACAGGCACTGGGAGAACATGCATACTCCATACACAAAGTCCCCAGTTAGCCGCCAGGTTTTAACCAAGAACTTTCTTGCTGTGAGGCAACAGTGCTAACCACTGCACTTAAAATAACAACATTCAAAATATCAGCATGCTATAATAAAATATTTATAAAATAAAACATCGGTATGTTCGTGTAATAAATTTGGTACCACAATGGACCTTATAAGTTATTATATTGGAGTGAGGAAGCTAAACTGCCCCCCAAAAGCATGACCCCAAAACTACACTACAGTGGTCTGTGAAATAAAAGAATCTTTTTTAACCATAAAATAAATGAAAATCAAACAAACAAATACAATGGGGAAAAAAACAGTAAAAAAGGTAAACTGTCTAAATTTGTCTTTTCTAATCATTGACAAAGTTAATTAGGGAAAGAAGTGTTTAAAATGCACCATATACCATTCAATTATTCAAGCAAGTTTGATTAGCCAGTCTGCCTACTGATTTTGTGTGAGGTGTGAGGAAACCAGAGAACCCAGTGGAATCCACACAGGCATGGGGGGAACATGCAAAACTCCACTCAGACAGTAACCTGAGCTCAAGATCAAACCAGCATCCCTGGATCTGTGAACAATTCTTCCTGCCACCCACCTTATACCAGTTCATATACTGTGTGTGTCTCTCTGTGTGTCTCTGTGTGTGTGTGTGTGTGTGTGTGTGTGTGTGTGTGTGTGTGTGTGTGTGTGTGTGTGTGTGT
>JAQQZR010000036.1:13092351-13108107 GCA_030068235.1 Notoglanidium macrostoma | reverse complement strand
TGTGTGTGTGTGTGTGTGTGTGTGTGTGTGTGTGTGTGTGTGTGTGTGTGTGTGTGTGTGTGTATGTGTGTGTGTATAGTAGCATGTCTTGTAGCATTGTATTGCACTCCAATTTGGTTTTCCTCACAGAAAGCAACCTATCATAAAAGGAAAGTATGACTATGATTTTGCAATTTTGAGTTCTGTAGAGTATCTCCAAAAAAGTGCCCCTGGACTATTTTTAAGTGAGTGAAGAATAGATGTGTGCACTGTAATCGGCTTAAATTTGGGATTGACAGGAATATCTGTCATATGTGTATTAGGAAAAAAAGAACACATCGATCACACATTGATCTGGTGTTGGTACTGTTCAATTTTTTCCAGGTTGGCACTTTTGCGGCTTTTGCGCTTGAACTTTTTGGATATATGAACATATTCGATTCAAATTATTTATTTGTATAGTGGTCAAGGTCACAAAGCAGCTTCACATAAATATATAAATTCTGGTTATAAACCTATGAATCTCTAAATGTGTCCACATATTTAAATATATGTCTACGTTTTTGTCTACACCATGAGCTCTTTGTCATTTTCCTCAAACCATTCCTGTTTAGGTTTTGCAGTGTGGTACGTCACATAATCCTGCTGAAACAGACCATTGCCAAGGTTACGAGACGCAAATGAACCCAGCTGTTCACATCATGTACCAATGAGCCTTGGGTGCACACACGCATCAGTTAGTCTTGGGTGCCCATGACCCTGTTGCCAGTTCACTGGGTGTCATTCCTTGGACCACTTTTACCAAACCAAAGGTACTACCAAAAGTGCATACCAGGAACACTGGTGTTTAGGAGAGTCTCCGATTTAGATGTCCTGCCATTACAATTTGACCCTTGTCAAGATATATAGTCGATATATAGTTGATATATATATATTTCACAGGTGCTGATATGAGCTGAATAGCTGAGGTTTAAGGTAATTGTGCAAAGGCCCAACAATGGCTATCTGGCAGTCATGCAATGTGAACTGGCTACTGATAGCCTTCAGGCCTCTAGGCCACAGAACCATAATCACTAGCCTACAGCTGCCAAAGTCTGTCTCAGTGTAATACCTTGAGTGCATTTTGACCTTTAAATGTGTATATTGTGATGAGTTCAGCAAGGTTTCGTGGAGCTACGGTTATAGCCCCCAGCTGTTATGCAATGTTTACTTAAAATATTAATCAGCCAAAGTGCAGGACACTTATTACACTTCACTGCTGCAGAGACAGATTTCCTTTAAACACATCAACTAGTGTACATAAAAGTGTGTCTATGTGGGTGTCTGCTCTTGCTTGCGTGACTGTATCAAGGTGTTACTGTATCTCTGGTCCTTATCTTCGCTGCTTGACTCCATTTTGAATCCAGTTTGAAATGTCTTAAAATGAAATGCACTTTGCCTCCCTGGGAACTCATCTGTCTGCTCTGAGTAAACACCTCTGTCCACTCCTTAAATGAATGAGCTGAGACACCAGCTCATTTACAGATTTACTGTTTAATCCATAATAAAGCATCTTGGACAAGAGCTTTATAATCTGGAAAGATGTTTTGCATCTTAAAAAGTGCACAATTTAACACCAGCCTCTTTCTTGCAAATCTTTGATGCCTAGAGAAGGCAAATCCTGGAGCTTGAGAGCTATGGAAATGTTACATGAACTCCAAGTGATCACCAGCAGTGCGATTTAGCACTCAGACGATTTTAAACAGGCAAAAAACTGTTTAAGAATAAGAAAGTGGGAACTGTCCATGAGTAAATGAATGTAGCTGATGAAGAAGAACAAGCGGCATTCAAGGAGAACTGCACGTTCATTGAAAGCATAGAAATAAGTAATGCTGACAAAAGAAGGGGGGAAAAACACCTCTTTTGTTCGAGTGGAGAAAATATCAAGGCTGATTGTGAGGAACTGAAGAGCATGGATAGAGGTGTAAAGTGTAACTGATGATGCAGTAGAATATGTGGAAGGTTAGAGACTAAAGAGATTAATCAGTGGCGATCTCAGGGCTGATTGTTATTGTGCAGAGGTGAATATATGTAGAAAAATTGTGTCTACGCTGTTTGTGATCCAGCCACAGCAAGCACACACTGATCCAGACCACACCGCCTCTCCATTAGTAATGGTAGCATTTTAGCTGTATGCTTTAAATGTGCTTATAGCAGCACTTGTGCCCAAGGCCTATCATCACTGCCACAATTCTGCCACACACACCCTCTGCCTTAGATATGTGTTTAATCACAGCTCCGGCACTGATGAATGCCACTGCATAATTTTTTTTTTGTAAACATCCATTAAACATGCAGCTGTCTCTGGGCCACCCGGCTAAGAACAAGGAAAAGGATCAATCACACGGACTACAGACCAGCAGTGGATGGCAATCATAGCTAAGCACAGCTTCGTACATTATTCATACACAGCAGGTGCAAAATTGATCCTGAATGCAAACAAAATTTGGGTACATTACTACATAGAATCCATCAGAAATTTGAGAGGTGCCGTTTGATCTTTCAGAATAATTCAAAATTCATGTAGCAAACAGGAGTGAAAGTAATGACTTGTTTTAGCTGTAGCATCAGGGATGAACTGAATATGAATCGTAGAAGCATGTTTTTTTTTTCTTGACAGGATTAAGTGTTACGGAAAATTACACTATCAATGGGCATTTCCCACTGGAATGTCTTTAATCGTAGAACTAAGCTTAATGAATGTCTGCAAAGATTAGCCCATAGAGTCTACAGATATACTTCATCGCACCACAAGCAAGCCCAAAGACACGATTTTTTTAAGTCCAGTAAATGCTTATCTACTTAAAGCAAAGAAAGTATTTGCTATTCTAGGTTAGTATGAGATTTTTTCTGGTGTTATAAGCTCTGTCAGTTAGACTGTTTATAGCATGAAAGTGCAAACTGCAGCAAAACATTTGCCCCAATTCACTCCCATTACCAGAAAAATAATTCAGCATATTGGAATATTTGAAGCTAAGCTTAATAATCAAATGATCTCTAAATGATACAGTGAAATACACTTTGAATAGCAATATCCTCTTAAAATATAAAAAGGTGAGAAGGAATATTTCCATTGTAATGCTAATAAAAAACAATAGCGCTATCAATCTTTGTAAATCTTTTGGTATATATTTTTATATTACTGTTCTGTTTGCATTGCATAAAGGTGGCAAAATCATCATTTACACATTCAATTTATCACTTAACAATTTATATATTCATATCCTCCCCACTCAAGCATTCATTAAAATCTTGTTATTTAACATTCATCATACTGAAGTATTACCTGACATACCAAAATACACTATATGGACAAAAGTATTGGGACACGCCTCTTAATTATCAAATTCAGGTGTTTCAATCAGACCCATTGCCACAGGTGTATAAAATCGATCACCTAGCCAAGCAGTCTCCATTTACAAACATTTGTGAAATAAAATGGGTTGTTCTGAAGAAATCAGTGACTTCAAGCGTGGTACTGTGACAGGATGCCACCTTTGCAATAAGATGGTTTGTGAAATTTCATCCCTGCTTGATATTCCACGGTCAACTGTAAGTGGTATTATTGGCAGGTGGAAGGGTTTAGGAACAACAGCAACTCAGCCACAAAGCAGAAGACCATGTAAAGTCACACAGAGGAGTCAACGACTACTAAGGTCCATGGTACATAAAGGTCGCCAGTGTTCTGCTGATTCCGTAGCTGATGAGTTCCAAACTTCAACTGGCATTAATGTAAGCACAAAAACTGTGAGCTTCATGGAATGGGTTTCCACGGCTGTGCTGCTGCATGCAAGCGTCACATCACCAAGTCCAATGCCAAGCATTGGATGGAGAGGTGTAAAGCACACCGCCACTGGACTGTGGAGCAGTGGAAACATGTTCTAGGGAGTGACGATTCACGTTTCTCTGTTTGGCAGTCAGATGGTCGAGTCTGGGTTTGGTGGATGCCGGGAGAACGCTACCTGTCTGACTGCATTGTGCCAACTGTGAAGCTCAGTGGAAGAGGGATAATGGTGTGAGCTGTTTTTCAGGGTTTGGGCCCCTTACTTCCAGTGAAGGGCAATCTTAATGCTTCAGCATACCAAGCCATTTTGGACAGTGCTATGCTTCCAACTTTGTGGACACAGTTTGGGGAAGGCCCTTTTCTATTCCAGCATGATTGTGCCCCAGTGCAAAAAGCAAGGTCCATAAAGACATGGTTGGATGAGTTCAGTGTGGAAGAACTTGACTGGCCCGCACATAGCCCTGACCTCAACCTCATACAACACCTTTGGGATGAACTGGAACAGAGATTGCGAGCCAGGCCTTCACGTCCAACATCAGTGCCTGACCTCATAAATGCTCTACAGAGTGAATGGCCACAAATTCCCACAGGAACACTTCCAAAATCTATACCTGCATAGGGGGGACCAACTCCATATTAAAGTTTATGTACTTGAATGCCATTAAAGTCCCTGTCCGTGTATTGGTCAGGTGTCCCAATAATTTTGTCCATATAATGTAAATATTGGATGTTTGAAAATAGAAAAAAATACTTGTTCATCAAGTCTCACCAAGTCTATTTGCCAAATCATTTAGATAGTGAACGTAAAGTTGAATTAATCAAGAATAACACAGTTTTTATTTATTTATTCATTCATCTTTAATAACTGCTTTATCCTGGTGGATCCAGAACCTATCCTGGCAACACCGGGCATGAGGTAAGAATACATACTGGATGCCATTCCATTGCAGGGCATCATTCACACACACTTACACCTATGGGCCATTTAGCATAGCTAGTCCATTTACTGGCATACTGTTGGTAGATGAGAGGAAACCAGAGAACCCAAAGGGAAGTCATGACATGGACATGTAGAGAACATGAATAGAATCTCCACAAAGACAGTAATTTAAACTCAGAACACTACCTTCTCTGCCACCAGGGACTAATATTTATCTTTTAAAAATCAGCTGCATGTTTCTCAGCTGAGAAAAAAACAAAACAAAACAAAACAAAGGCTCTGTGGAAACATGAATCACTGTGAAGGGAACCTATGTGTGTGTACCTATACTGTCACTCTGCCCTAAATGCTAGAATTCTTGGCTCTCATTAAAGTGTTACATTTAAAGGCCACACAGAATTTATAGCCTTCTCAGGTGTTTCACTCATCAAAGGATTATGTATATTCCCATAATGCACTTTGACCAGTTTTTACTCTGCACACTGTAGTATGATAGTACCATTCAAAATAGTGTGTAATGAAATGAAATCTAAAGATAAGTTTTAGGCTTAGCTGAGTATGCTAACATCTGTAGCTCAGCAGAATGACTATTAAAGCTATTAGCTAGCTGCTAAAAAGACCATGACAATAAAATGTTGTGATTTTCTCTATTCTATGCATGCAAACAATGCTGAAAAGGCACATTTTTATACTTTGTTGAACACTGTTCTATGACTGAATCCATCCATCCATCCATCCATTATCTATACCGCTTTATCCATCCGGCAGGTCGCCAGTCCACCACAGGGCCAACACAAACAATCAACCACACACGCTCACATTCACACCTATGGGCAATTTAGAGTAGCCAGTTGACCTAATCTGCATATTTTTGGACTGAGGGAGGAAACCGGAGCTCCCAGAGGAAACCCACGCATGCACGGGGAGAACCCAAACTCCACACAGAAAGGCACCCTGGGTGACCCGGGGATCGTAACCACTGCACCACCGTGCCGCCCTATGTCTGAATTGTAAAATTTATTGTTCTAGCAAACCATATAATTTGGGATGCTATGTGTAACCAAAGATTAACAATATAATACATGGAACGGCATAATGTAATTAGGATACAAAAAAGGTAATTATATTCCATTAAAGTTACAGAAAAAGACATAGTCAGATTTCCTAAACATTTAGTAAAAACTGGGATTATTTACCAGGATTACAATTTTAAAATGCATTAGGGCTTCAACAACTAATCAATACTGCAACAACTAATATCGATAATAAAATAGTTACCAAATAATTTCATTATTAGATGAACTTCGTTATGAAGAACACAGTGGCACGGAAACAGGCAGCGGATATTTATCTTGTCTTTATTTTGCTTGAAATTTTAACAAATCCCGACTTGAAATACAAATACAGTTGATACAAAAAAATGTGATAAGTGATTAAAAAAGTGATAAGTAGTAAACAATGTGCTTGATACTGTCACCTTATGTTAATCCAAGTGTATCATTTGGTTGACATGAGAGCTTGATAATATTCTCAGGCTGTGAGAGATTATCTGATAATTGTCACTAATGTTGTAATTGGTGAACTGTTATTTAGTTAAGCCTAAGAAAAAGTTCTGTAGTAGTGCTGATTAAAATGCTGCAAATAAATATTTTAAATAAATATCTTTTGTATTTAATACGTTTGTTAAAAATAAAAACTAAGCAATTAATCAAAACAATTATTTGCAGAGTTATTATCAATATAATCTGTAGTTGCAGCCCAAATATACATTTGAAAATAAAGACTAATATACTACCATGTACGTGTGCAAACAATACAACACAAGTTATGCTTTCAACTTGTAAAAATTCTGTCATCATCTGCATATTTGTGTTGAGGTAATCCAAAAGTAACAGAATGTAAACAAGTTACATTACTTTAATTTTGGGATAATTGGATTAGGTTACTGACTACATTTTTAACAGGCGACTAGTAATTGTATTGGAATATATTTTTAAAGTAACCCTTCCAACCCTGCCAGAGATACACCATAGAGCAGAACAGGTCTTGGTGCTTACCAACTTTCCCTATAATTTGTATTTCTTGCTGAACAAAACCACTTTCTATTGGACAGACCCTTCTGTAACTTGGACAGAAATATCCCATGAGCCACATATACTGCAGCTGCTCTGCCATGCCTGGTTAGCATTAGTCGTCTGGCCTGGGAAGATAACTCTCGACAGCACCACTATGCTAATGAGCTTTAATGTGTGATTCTCAGACGTGAGGAACAATTAAGATGGCTTGCTAAGTTCAAAGTTAATGTAGCTAGCTACAGCTAATAGTTTTTAAGTAGTGAGGCAGTACATACTGCCTCAGAAAATCTTAAAATGCTCACCCTCATCCCAGTGAACAGCACAAAGCTATTTCTTTCCCTCAGGTACATTGGTAGGAATTGAGTGAAAACTCAAGTATGAATGTTTGCTTGAATGATTTGTGCATGTGGGGACACTGCAGTGTGACTGGAAGTTTGAAACGCCATTACCTATATTTCCACATTCATAACATAGAAGCATGAAAAAAGGTTCAATTACTCTACTTTACACGTTAGCGTTCACATTTATATCATTTGGCAGACACCCTTATCTAGAGAAACTTACATATAGCTCATTTATACAACTGAGCAGTTGAGGGTTAAAGGCATTGCTCAAGGGCCCTGCAGTGGCAGCTTGCTAGCATTTGGGGCTAGGATTCAAACTCACAACCTTACGATCAATAGTCCAACATCTTAACTACTGAGCTACCACTACCCCACTAGCATTGGTGTTCTACACAGGGTTTTTTTCTGCATGGGGCCATAATCAGAAGTGCATTACCACATATATGTGCAACTTAGAGGGAACAGTGGTACTTACCTTAAACAAACGCAGGATATTAGCGACCATGATGGACACTGAGCTAGAAGAAGCACCAATGACACCCACAACTCTCTCTGGCTTTGTGATGATGGGAGATCCACCATCAGCACACTTAACATCTATCCCATCCTTCTCTATAAGTGCCTGGATAAAGGTTAGTGACTGCTCCAGAGCATGTGTATCTCGGGAACAAGTGTCCAGAATACGGGCCCCCAGTGTGATGTTGGGAAGTAAGTCGTGGTCATTGTTGATACGGTCCAGAGCAAAAAGCATTGCCTCCAAACGATGAATTCCTTTCTCCTTTTTCAGTTCTCCACAGGGCTTTCCACCATGGCCTCTTGCATGTACTGGGAACAATCCTCCCAGAGAGATGTCTCCATCGATACGAATGGAGTTTAGATGTGTATGGCCTGGGCCTTTGGGTTTTGCTGCCAATGTGGTCAATGAGAGACTAAG
Organism: Notoglanidium macrostoma; assembly: GCA_030068235.1. Taxonomy (NCBI): domain Eukaryota; kingdom Metazoa; phylum Chordata; class Actinopteri; order Siluriformes; family Auchenoglanididae; genus Notoglanidium; species Notoglanidium macrostoma. Next base: position 13,100,012 of record JAQQZR010000036.1, on the reverse strand, counting down.
AAGAACAAGCAGTGTACATAAGCCATAACAAATGGTCCATCTGACTCCACTTAATAAGGGTGGAGACATTGCAACAGTCCAGCACTTGTCTACCTTTTTGTGTTTTTTTACTTGTTTAAAAAAGTGAGCAATGAAGGCACCTTTCAAGGGTGTAAAAGCATTTTAAAGCTCATTGTTGTATCAATATATCACGGTAGGTGCAATAAAGTGAAAGAGACATTTGGCTCTACTAAAAGGCGCTGTCCCTTATTCCATTGTTCATGGTCCATAAATATTCGTCTCCTTGAGGTCAGGTTTTTCAATGTCTCCCTTTAGGCCAGAGATAGAGCTTTGTCCTCTGGAGTGACTTCCTGGAAAAGAGAAATGATAAAAAAGAAATCAGTAAAAAATGTGTGGAACATCTGGATTGGTTTGGGCAGTGCTACATTTTCTCTTCAACTCTCTCTCTCTCTCTCTCTCTCTCTCTCTCTCTCTCTCTCTCACACACACACACACACACACACACACGAGTCTTCCCTCATATCTTGTACTTAAGTAGTTGCTATGGGCTCCCAAGGTCGAAAAGACTGAGTTAGCGCTCACTTGTCTGTTTTTGCTATTCTGAATAAGAGAGCTGCATTCTGATGAACCTTTTCTCTCTTGTCTCAACAAAATTCATATTCTATTCAGTTGTTTTTTTTCTGCTTTACCTCTTTAGTGACAAGATGTCATAAGAGAAAATGATAAAAATGTTTCCTCACTCTGCATGCTGATATGAAACAGCAAGTCAACCCAGATAAGAGCTGGCTTTTACTTTTGTAAAGATTTGTAAAAAAACAAAAAAAAACAATAATAAATAAAATTAATAAATAAATAAAAAAGTTTCAACAGTTCTTCCAGTGCACAAGGAAGGTAAATGAGCATTAATTAAATAATGAAATACATGCGCCCTCACACAGATTTGGCAAACCTATTAGTGTGGGGGTCTAATAACTGATCCCAGTTTGATTTTGTGTCACGCATAAATAAGTCTAATTTGCAGTTGGGATTGCTAATTGAAATATATTGGGAAGATATTACTATGAATTAATGAGACTTACCATATTATCAGCAGGGACGTGCTCAGATGTTAAAAAGGGGATGGGTGGGGGTGGAGGGGCACAGACAGTGTGTGGAATAATGTCTGTGTCTTTATAATGCAGCAGTATTGTTGGTAAGCTATATTATGCTGCATAAAGCATGTGATGAACAGTGAAAATTCTAAACATATTGTCTTTATTGGATAGATTTCATGATACAGGTACAGACAAGTCCATTCATAAATTTGCACCACCACAATGGATTTGAAATTTCAGTCATAATTCAAGGTGTTTAACAAAAATATCACATTAATGGTTTATGCCATTTTTTACATAGCCCATCCATTTTCATAGGCTCAAAAGTAATTGGAATATTGACTGATAAGCCGCTTCATATCCAGTTGTGGCCTGTTTCCTCATTACTGCATGACAAATTAAGGAGATAAAAGGTCAGTATTTGATTCCAATGTTGAATTTGCATTTGGCAGCTGTTCCTGAGAACTTTCAACATGCAGTCCAAAGACGTGTCGAAGCAAGTGAAGAAGGCCATGATTAGGATGGAAAAACTATACTTATCAGAGAGATAGCAGAAGCTTTACGAATGGCCAAATCAAAAATGTGTTACATTTTTAAAAAGAAGGAATACACTGGCATGCTCAGCAAAAACAAAAAGCCTAAAAGACCACAGAAGACAATTAAAGTGGATGATCACAGAATTCTTGCTTTGGTGAAGAAAAATCCCTTCACAACATCCAGCCAAGTCAGGAACACTTGCAAGGAAGTAGGCCAATAAAGTCTGCAATCAATAGACGCTTTCATGAATGTAACACAGAAAGTTTACTTCAAGAGGCAAACCACTGCTAACATTCAAGAATAGAAAAACTACAATAAAGGTCTGGCAAAGCATCCTAAGGGAGGAAATTGCATTTGGTGATGTCCTTGGGTTCCAGACTTCAGGTGGTCATTGACTCCAGGGCAGTGGATGGATTTATCAACATTTCATAGAAAAGGTTCTAAAACAAAAAAATCTGTATTTATCAAACGTGCACGCCAGTCATACACAAACCAGTATGTAATTAGCGTTGATAAATCCCACATGTTCTAAATCACCATGCTTGTGCACTTTCGGGGTCATTTGCATTCAGACACGCACCTAATTAACCATATATGGTAACAAAACGTACCTCTAACACACATTTTTTTCCTTGCTGGAATAATGGCAAACAGAACAAAGAAAATAAACTAGGGATAGGGTTATAGAATTGCTTTCCTGGTTTCAGTTTCTTGCTTCAACATAGGTCCCAAATTATGCCATAAATCTATCAATATCAGTTTTGGGAAGCAGTACCGATTCAGCAGCCACCCTGTACTCTCAGCAAACACATCAGCATGCTGTCTGAAAAGGAGCTCCCTGCAGAGTGCATGGTTTACTAAATCTTCCAATAATGCAAGATGAGCCATGTTACATTTTCAAACACCTGTCACAGATGTCTTTTGTAGATTCTGACACCAATTAAGCTGCGTGTCTGTTTCTAACTAGACATAATTACTAATTGAGTAATTATTAATCAAAGAAAATACAGAACATATGTGGATGTTGAAATTGTTTAATGTATGGTGTGATACTTGCAATGCTTTCTGTTTGCAGTTTTCTTGTTCTGCCACTGGATGCTGTGTGTAAGCATGGTCAGAGCTGGGCTAATTTTTACGCACATTCCTAAGTACAAGGGCGAGTTCATAAATTCCACACTTTGCACAGGAATGCTCGTATGCATCCATTTCACTTAAATTATGCTTACATTTATAATTATGTTAGTCGAGGGAATGTAAAAAATGACTTTAATTCCTAAATGGTTGTGGCAATATTTTTTTAAACGCCTTGAATTAAGGTTGAAAGTCTACATTTCCATCACATCTTGATGGATTAACTTCAAATCCATTGGGGTAGTATATAGTGGCAGAATAATGAAAATCATGTCGCTGTCCAAATACTTATGGACATGAATGTACATCACTATGTAAAATTTTTTTGTCAGATTTACAATAAAGATGATAACTTTCTTTGTCTGCTTCTCAAGTCTGTTTATCCAGATGTAGCAATTTTCTTTCTTTAAGCATTTTCTTCTTGCTGTCACTTCTTATATACAATTAAAGTTCAATTGTAACATACAAATATTTGAGCATATAAATTTTAATGTCTACTACTCAGCCAGTTTCCTAATATCATAAGCATCTTGCTTTCTATGTAATGTAGCTAAAACAAACTCATTTTAAACCTACTCTTAGGAAACCATGACAGGCTGAACTGAAATCTACAGTAATTTAGTCGCATTAGGTAGCTAGTCAGCTAAACTGGGATAAAAAAATTTTAGCTCAGAAGTTAAAACCTTTCTATTGCCAATTTTGTATGCTCACATAGGCCCATGATTAGCTAGTGATGTGTAACTGACAGGGGAGAGAGAGTTTGCCACCTGACCCCCCCTTCCTCCCTGAGAGCACTGGCCAGTTTTGGACTCTTGAGATCCCTATAGCTTTGGCATCATCTGGATTAGATCTGATGATACGGTGGATGCTTTTCTGTTGCACCACTTGGGAGCACCCCCTCCACCCTGTGCTCTTTTGTCAAAGAAACACACACTTAATATGCATTCTGTGTTTCAAACACATGAGAGGGAAAAGGAGAATGGCAAAGAAGGGTCAATGTGCAGAAATTTCTCATGTCTGATGCATTTTTTCATATTATTTTTCCAACTGCAAAGTTAAAATTCATAATAGTATCAAATAACATTAATTTATATTGAAAATGGCATTGACAAATTAACTGATAAGGGCACATGCCTTATCACCCACATCCTACCTGCAAAACATGTCATCTTAGCAATGAAAATATCTTGGATATAGTTAAAGTAGTATTATTTATTATAAAACCATTTCATGCTTGAAGTTCTTGTTCTATTGGCAGATTTTTTTTCTCATTTTAAGAAATTTTCTAGAAAGAAACAAAATCACCTGCTAATAGAATAAAATTAAGAATTTAAGCTTGAAATGTGTAAAAGCATCTAAAACATCTACACATATAAAAAAGCTGAATAATTTATTTTGATTTATAATAATCTAGTATGCATTTACCCATATACAAGATATTTTTACTTGCTAAGATATTTTCTTTTCAGTGTGCCTGATTGTAAGAGCAATAGACAACATTTTCATAATTATGCTTCACTAAGTGAACACTTTTCACTTTGTACAAGATACTTAATATCTTAGCTTGACTTATTACATTTTTCTTGATTTGGTCAAAATATTAGCAGCTGCCTCCAAATGTGTCCAAATGTAACCATGACCTATTTCTTCACTACAGTAGATTTAAAATTGTCAGCAACTGTTTTTTATTGCTGTTCATTGAAGCTAAAAAACTCATTTTAACCCCCACTTATAACTGTTTTAGAAGCAGCTTATTGCAGTGGTCTATAATCCCAGTACGAAGCTCAGCAGACCATTCCAATTTGATCCCACATTTCTTATTTTCACCACTACCCCTTACTCTTCTACTAAGAAGATGCAGATATGTCTCCTCAAGTGTATGATACTTCAAAGACTTAAAATAGGATTTTTGCAGGAGCCATGAAAGGATTTTTTTTCAACACTATGCTTTGATAAGACAGCATACAAGGGATTCATTCCCCTGAGAATAGACAAAATGGTCCACATGTTTCAGGCTCTTTCTCCAACTGTTTGTTTCAAGAGATTTGCATGAAAGTGTGGACGGTATTATGACTGTCTTTGATTACAGAGGAATCTGGCGGTTATCTGCATCCAGTATGGGAAAACAGAATTACTTAACAAACATGGCTGTGATTTCAGTGAGTTGTGTGGGAGAACATTCAAGCACCTGCTGCTTACAATCTCTCATTATCAAAGTGCTCAGGGAATCCTTTTACATCAAGCACTCCATTCTGCACCCCATGTGCTTTACCCAAGCTGTTGGCTGTGAAAGTTTGTTAATTAATACCAAGATAGCTTACGTATTGTAAAAGCAAACTTATGTCACTCAATCACTGTAGGTACTGAAGAACTCCTTTAGAGATGCATCCACAGACCTTGGGGCAAAGGAAGAACTTGACTTGCATATACCTTAAACAAATACAGTATTTTATGTTTACTCCTTAAATTATAAATGTCCAGAAAACATGTAAGCAGAAAAAGATGTAAAGATGTGGAAAAATACATACTGTACACTATATGGCCAATAGTTTGTGGATACCTGACCAATCACACCTGTATTTGCCTGCTGAACATCCCATTCAAATCCCCCTTTTGCTGTTATTATAACCTCCACTTTTCTAGGAAGGCTTTTTTGGAGTGTGTCCATTCAGCCACAAGAGCATTAGTAAGGTCAGGCACAGTTCATTCCAAACGTGATCAATGGTTTTAAAGTCAGAGCTCTGTGCAGGCCACTCAAATTCTTCCACTCCAACCTTGGCCAGACATGTCTTTATAAACCTTACTTTGTGCACAATTCTAAACTATTGTGTGTTTTCATCTCTGACGAAGGCCCAGGTATGGGTGTGAAGCTTAGCTGTTCATATATTTTGACCATGTACTGTATCTCTTTTTCCAATTGTTCTCCCCCATTTGGTCATCTACCAATTCCACCACCCACCAGCCTGCTCTCCTCTATCTTACAACAAATACTTACTTTGTAGGGTGAAGGCTAGCACACGCTTCATGCACTGAAGACTTTTGAGTTTGAGATCAAAAGATGAATATGAGACAACAAATCAGAATTTATACATTCATTTCCTGATATTTATATCTATATGTGTTAAATAACTTAAAAATGGTCATTTTCAAGTGAGCAAAAAATATTGGGACATGTGACTGACAGGTGTTTCTTTTTGTCTAGTTGTGCCCTGCTGTTAATCAAACAATTAATCATTCTGAATGTCTACTCTTGGTTTAGGCTCTGGGTTTCAATGTGTAGGCTGCATTTGTTGTTAAAAAGGATAAACCAACATGAAGAGCAGAGCGCTGTCTTTGGAAGAAAAGCTGGCAATTATGAAGCTGAGAAAAGAAGTAAAATTGATCAGAGGCATTGCACAAGATTTGGGCAAAGCCGATACAACAATTTGGAAGGTATAGTCAAAACAAAAGAATTGGCCTTGTTGTTCCATTACTTTCAGAGGGGAATGTATGCTGAGCTGAAAGATCTGGGGAAGGAAAGTCAATCTCCGGTATTGTAAGAGGTCAATTATGTATACTCAAACCCTTTTCCTTTTTTAGCTAACATGAACCTTGGGTCTTTTGTTAGAATGCTTCCATGGGTAGAAAATTACTACGCATGTTCTGGAAAAAAATTATATAAAAAAAAAGCTGTAAGAGGATTAGAGATATAACTGAACACAAATCCCGAATAATCACTGTTTGTATGACTGTTGACTTCACTACAACAAATAAATGAAAATGTTAGACAGATTTATATGATAGCAATCATGTTCTGTGATGAAAGTCTTGTAATCCACTGAGTAAACAATGTGGGTTAAAGAATTATTGTCCTGTTTCAGTTGCTATTGTTTGAGTTTTCACCCATTAAAACTTTGAAGAACTGTAGGGAAAAGAAACAATTCAAATAAGAAAAATGATTTCCAGGGCTCATATTGTCTATGTTCTCTATTGTTCTATGTTGTATTATATATGAAACACTATAGTTATAATTAATGTGAGACCTTCGTCCAGTAATAGATTATAAACCATAAGCACATATTATGTTCCATTTGCAAGTTTCTTTGCAAAACTGTTTCCGTACAAGTGCCATATTTGTTTACAAAATTAATGGCTCAGATTTCATAAATAACATTTTATAGACTAAACAAAACTAGTTTAACACAACTGCAGTTTGGTTAATAACAGTAGAATTCTGCTCATGCTGTAAAATCACCTGTTTTGTAGACATGTTTCATAGCTTCATTAAACCCACTACACCGACACCATTAAGTCAGTTAGAGCTATGAATGGCCTCAAATAAACTCTCTTCAGTATGTTAACAAATACAAAAAGGTGCATGTACTGGAGTAAAGGTTGAAAAAGGTACTCATATCCCAGTAGATCCATTGCACATTCATTTATTAGCACACTAAAGGTGGCAAGCTCCTTTGAATACACATTTCCATTATGTGAGTCCTTTGTTACAGTTCATTCATTTGAATATCAGTTAATCATTAGTGAGTTAAAACAAGGGCAGTTGTCACACCTGTTGTCTATTTAACATAGAGACAGGGGCACTAGTGATGTCACAGGAAATGAGTCAGTCTTTCTGACAAACAGCTTAGACAATTACAAATATATAGAGAATTGTATATAAGAGTTTAAATATTTTATGTGAATGAAAGTGTGAACAATTAATATTAAAACATAACTACGATGTATTGTATAGAATATGGTCATTTGCATTGCTAATATTGCATTATAATACTTGAAAATACTGAACGTGTGTAGTGTATATAAGCTTTTCTTTAAGTTTATATTGCTGTTTGTTTGTCAATAATACAAGGGTCATATCACAGAAGGGTCAGGGTTATTTAGGAAAGGTTTAAAATTAGCATT
>JAQQZR010000036.1:13060657-13087186 GCA_030068235.1 Notoglanidium macrostoma | reverse complement strand
TTCTCCCTCCTCCCTTCCCTCCCGTGTGTGTGTGTGTGTGTGTGTGTGTGTGTGTGTGTGTGTCAGCCACATTTTACTAATTCGCTCCCACTATTATACTTATTTATTCATAAATATCTATTTATTCCCTCATTTCAGTTAAATTGTGGCCACGTTTTAATAATTTGTTCCTTCATTTTAGTTAAATCGTAGCCAAGTTTTAATAAATTTTTCATTTCATTTCATGGTGGGGGCTCCATAGATAATAGCCTTATTCAGAAAGCATTCATTTTACATGGAGAGCTGGGGTAATTACATCCTTTACAGGTGTTATTTAGTGATTTTATTTCTGGCAGGAGAGACAGTGTCAGTGTTTCTTCCTGCACTCTTGAGAAAACCCCAGCTAAAAAAATACAGTACTTAAAGCTTTTTGACAAATTTAAGCATACTCTACTAATTGTAAACTTGCCCATACTACACGATTTTACATGCAGACAGAACATTTTTGATCACTGTTACAAGCCTCATTTAACCATCTTTGCATGCATATCCAGGGAATATTTATAAAGACTTAGAGCAATTGTGAAATGATGGATGCTTTGCAAGAGACTCTCAAATAATATAGCTGCTATGGTTCATTATCGCATTGTCTCCATTGAGATCCCATTATAAGGGAAAAGAAGATAAAGTCAATCAAAAGCGAATGCCATTGTAAGCTCACTGATTATAATTACAGCTACAGGTATACAGTAGTATCTCATTTTATGTTCTTATATGCCACAATTTCATGATTGGCAAATGATATAAAAAATGTATGTAATTAATTAATTAATCCAGCAATGTATTTAAATCACAACACAAGCACCCAAATTAGGAAAAGGAAAAGAAAAAGGAAGAGAAAAGAACCCTGCTGAAAATCACTTGTTCTATGTAAATTCACAGCTGTCCAGATATTTTTTTAATCACTGAGCAGACAAAAATTATTTGTTATTGTCACTACTAGAAAATAGTAATTTCTCAATAGGGCTAATGTCCACCACAGAAAAAAAGGACAGTACAAGTAGACCTTTGGAAACTACAAATTCCAAATCCACTCCACTGAATTATAATAACCACAACAACTGTAGTAATACAGTGGCATCTTGGCTATTGTGGTAGCTCGATTAGTGTAGCCCCAGGCTATAAGACTACCTGGAATTCAGAGAGTTCATGGCAAGCAAGAGCCCAATGCTCCAGGCCACCACTTAACAATGGTGGCAAGCTTAAGTACATCCACAGACCCTTCTTTCCTCTACCTACTACTGTTTTGCCCCTTGAGCAAAGCACACACCTGCAGCATGAGACACTTTTACTGTTGTCATTGCCATCCAGCTGTGTGCCTCTGGCTGTGAAGTATGCAAAAATGTCCCATATCATTTGAGTGAGTGTGAAAAGTAAAAACTTATTCCATGGTCTGATGGATTTCTGCAGTTTTTGTTATGAATATACACCTCTAGGTATTATAATCAATTCATTATTACTTTATGTTGGGTTAAAGCTGTAGTTCTGAATAAAAATGAAATGTGCACAATTTTCCAATTACCCCAAAAGGTGGTCAATCAGGCAATACATGCTTGATGTCCAAAGTTTCTTTAGACACTCTAATTCAAATACATATAATTTGTTTTTGACTGGAGCTATTAAGCTAATGTAGCTAACAAGTACAATTAAGGTCAGATGATTACTTACACTCGTCATGGGCATGAATGTCATAGTAATATTGGGCTTTCAATGATTTTTTTGGGAAATGTTATTTTTCTGGGGAAGTATGATTATATAACATTTATCTTTAATAGTGCACAAGTTTTTATTTATTTTGCTCTGAAATCAACACAGGGTCACAATTATATAGACACGGTCAAAAATTTACATACACCCACTTAGATTATTATTTCAGTGGTGCTGAAAGTTCCAAAATGTCTTTTAATTTGTCTTTTAAAGGCCAAGGGCTTTTAACCTCCTGTTAGTGAAGTTAGTCATGATTGACTACAGTTGGTAGCTTCTCTATGATCAACATAAAAAGGGTTTGTGTGTTTGACAGCACTCATTGGCTTGACCAACACACAGTACATTGGGAAAGTAAGGAGCTCACTGCAGGTCTGAGAATTGAGTCTCGTAGGTTTACACAAGTCAGGAATGTCTCTTGGAGCAATTTCGAAACAATTCCAATATCATCAGTTCAAACAATTGCATGCAAATACTAATTATTAGGAGTTATAGTCACTTTGCCAAGGTCTGGAAGAAGACCCAAACTGTCATCCTTAGCTGAGAAGCTGAGAGGATATTGGTTGGATGGTTAGTTGGTCAGGAAAAACCCAGAAACCACCAAGGCACAGGCCTGCCATAAACTGAATGCTTGTGGAACACCAGTGGCACTGTCTACAGTCAAGTGAGTTTCACATCTCCATGGACAGAGAGGCTGCCATTCAAGAAAGAAGCCTCTGCTCCGAATTCGACACTTTCAAGCTTGAATAAAGTTTGCAGCTGACCACATGGACAAAGCGGAGGTGTATTATGGAGGAAAGTTTGGCCACAATGACTAGAGGTATGCTTGGAGGAGTAAAATTCAACCCTAAGAACAATGTACCAAAGTGTTAAGCATGGTGGTGGTAGCATCCTGCTCTGTGCCTGCTTTGCTGCCAGTAGAACTGGTGTATTGCACAAACTAGATGGAATAATGGAAAAGGAGGACTACTTCAGAATTTTTCAGCATAACTTAAACTTGAACTTGGAAACTTGGACACACTTGGGTGTTCCGAAAGGACAGTGTCCCCAAACACACATCAAAGCTGGTTGGATAAAGCCAGCTAACATTATCAACTCCCTCAAAAACGTGTTAAGTCATGTGCCGGGTCTGTGACCAACAAATTGAATTGATATCTCCCAAAAAGAGTAATCAAGTATCCAATTTCTGCCAGAAGCTTGTTGATGGCTACCAAAAGCATCTGGTTTCTAAGTGACATTTAACCAAATACTAGATGTATTTTATGTACATTTTTTGACCCTATATGTATAATTTTTATCCTGTGTTGATTTTAAAAATTCTAAATTAATTTAAACTTGTGCAAATTCCTGTTTTGCCTATTAAAGATGCATGCTGTACAATAATTCTTAAAACAACAAAGAACAATTAAAAAAATCACCGAAAGCCCAATATTGCCATGACATTCATATCTATGATAAGTGTATGTAAACTTTTTACCTCAACTGAAGGTTAAACTTAAATACAGAAATTTAGCATTAAGTAAACTGTATAAAAGAATCATCACAGTCTCACCTAAACTGTGTTGGGTTGTTAAGAAATGTCAAAAAGACTGCCATATGAGGTCTCTTATACTGTATGACAAATTGTTTTCTATAAAAAAAACAATCACTGATGAAGAAACAGTAACAGCAGGCATCTTGATATCAGAATTTTTTTTTGTCAGCAGACACGGTCGTATTCAAAGTCTGAATATGAATATTAAAATCAATCATTTCAATAGATACAAATGGAAAAGCTACTCATATTCAGACTCATGCTAAGTGCATAACCTGATTTTCTACTGGTCCATTCAGATTACTGAAATTGCATGCAATTCACACCTCTGAGGTTGCTAACTAACTGGGGTTGCCAGATAAGAAATTTTTCAATATTCCACATTCAAACCAAGCACTTGTCTTTATGCCTGAAAATAATGGGGAATGGATAATGCAGACTGATGAAGCTGTCAATCGCATTCTGACATAGCATTTAAGCAAGACACAATTTGAAAAAAGAAAACAAAGTATAGATAATGATTCAAAAAGAAACCAAACACAGTCAGTTTCAAAAGTATTTGTACCCTTGATTAAGAAGGGCCAAAAGGGTTATAGGAAAACTGTCTCTGTAGTTAATCAGCTTAATCTCACACTGAAAATATGAGTGATATCTAAGGTTTAAAGTAAATGTATTCTAAGAAAATAAACATCCAAATTAAATAAATATATTTATTAAACCAGATGTGTCGCAATTATTAACACATCTACAAATTCTCATGAGTAATATGTAACTGAAGCATGTTTCATTTGTATTTTATTTTCTTAACAAAATCTTTCATTTAGGATCCTGTGGTATACCACAGAATCAAGCATTTGATGTGGCCATCCCAGTCACCCGAGCTAAACAGCATTGAAAGCCTAGCACTCTGAAGGATTTGAAGAGATTCTGTATTGATGAGTCTCAGTTACCTTGTTCTGTATTCTCCAATTTCACCAAGCATTATAGAGAATACTCAGGACTATTATGTCACAAAAGGAAGGTTGCACATGCTGTAGTACTAAAGTGCTAAATGCTGGGGTGTCAATAATTGTGACACATGTGGGTTTGAAAAAAAAAAAGGTTGAGATTAAGCTAATTAACCACAAAGGCAAAGATCCGGGAGCTGACTGTACATTGGAATTGATAGTCATGAATAATCCTAGTTATGATAATCATGATAATTTGCCATCATTGCAAATTTGTCTCACTTAAGTGACCTGGAATCTGTGGCTATAAAGTAGCAGCACATTATACAGAAGATCCTAATAACAGTGAAAAAGCAGGTAGAACAAAAAAAGACTACATTCTTCACACACATTGAACAAGAAATGAGATATATGCAGGATTTACAAGCTTGTAGGAACCATTTTATACACAATTATCTATTAAGGCTACGTTCACACTGCCATGCTGAAGTGACTCAAATTTTTTGCCAGATCTGATCTTTTCCGGGCTGTGTAGACACACAAATCCAATCTTTTCAAATCAAATTTGAGTCTCTTTCATCTGGGGTCGTAAATACGTTCGATACATGTCTGATATGTAGCCATGCAACATGAATGAGAATGCTCGGATCAGAATTCATGTGGCTTTTTATCTATCGAGATATGCTACATAGCGGTTGCGTGTTTAAAGTTAAAGTGATTTCAAAGTTAATATTTTAGGGTTAACTTTAAGCTTTACGTCTTAGCGTTAATGTTAGGGTTAGGTTAATGGCTACAGCTACAATCCAGTTTATTCTCTGCTATCAGTAGCATTCATTCATGTTACAGTAGCATTTTTCATCAAGAGCAGAAGTGTGGACAATTTATACAATTATTAATTTCATTAAATCTTTATATATTTATTATTTCCATCAAATGGCAGTGTAGTTTTTTGTATTTACATTGGCCAAAACATAACACACTTTGTAAATTATCTTTAATGTTTGCATCAAATATTAAAATGGGGGGACAAAGTAATTGATCTGAGTGACTTGGACCGTGGCATGGTTGTTGGTGTCAGATGGTCTGGTTTGAGTACTTCAGAAACTGCTGATCTCCTGGGATTTTCTCCTGGGTTTACCCTCAATAGAGTGAAAAGCATAAAACATTCAGTGAGCTGCAGGACACTCCTTTTTGTTGAGAGAGGTCAGAGGAGAATTGCCAGACTGTGTCAAGCTGACAAGAAGGCCACAGTAACTCAAATAAACACTCTTTACAATAAACACTCTTTTAGCAGAAAACCACAATCACATTTCATTCCTACAAAGATGTTACAGTGTGTACATGTTCAAGGAAACTAGACCATTGAAGATTGACTGATGTTTTTTTTAACCTTCAACTGTCCAGTTGTGGTGAGCCAGTTCTCATGAATGAAGAGGTTGGCGAGTATGCAGGGGCATCTCAAAAATTTTCTAAATGGAAATAATTAAAAAAGGAAAACTTTCATATATTCCATATTCATTACATGAAAAGTGAAATATATTTCAAGCCTTTTTTTTGTCTTAATTTTGATTATGGCTTATAGTTCATAAAAATCTGAAATCCATCATCTCAAATTAATAGAATATTTCCTAAGACCAGTCAAAAAAGGATTTACAATACACAAATGTCTTGCATCTGAAAAGTATGTTCATTTATACAGTCAATACTTGGTTGGGGATCCTTTACCATGAATTACTACATAATTGTAGCGTGGCATGGAGGCGATCAGTTTGCAGCTCTGCTGAGGAGATATTGAAGCCCAGGTCGCGTTGATAGCAGCTTTTAGCTTGTCTGTATTTTTGGGTCGGGTGTTTCTCATCGTCCTCTTGACAATACACCAGAGATTCTCTATGAAACATCTCCTAGTAGATGGCTGCATTGACCTTGGAGCTGATAAAACACAGCGGAACAACACTAGCAGATGACATGGCACCCCAGATCATTGCAGACTGCTGAAACTTCAGACTGGGCTTCAAGCACCTTGGATTTTGTGCCTCTCCACTCTTCCACTGTTCACTCTAGGACCTTGAATTCCAAATGAAATGCAAAATTTACTTTCATCCGAAAAGAGGACTTTGGACCACTGAACAACAGTCCAGTTTGTTTTCTCCTTAGCCCAGGTAAGACGCTTCTGACATTGTCTCTGGTTCAGGAGTGGCGTCATATTAAGAATGCAACAGTTGTATCCCCTTACCTGAAGATGTCTGTGTGTGGTGGGTCTTAATGCACTGACACCAGTTTCAGTCCTCTCATTGTGAAGCTCTCAGAAGTTCTTGAATCCACTTTTCTTTACAATCCTCTCAAGGCTGCGGTCATCCCTGCTGCTTGTGCACCTTTTCCTACCACATCTTTCCCTTCCACTCAACTTTCTACTAACATGCTTGGATACAGCACTTTGCGAACAGCCAGCCTTCTCAGCATTGACCTTCTTTGGCTTATCCTCCTTGTGGAGGGTGTCAATGATCGTCTTCTGGACAACTGTCAAGTTAACAGTCCATGATTGTGTCCATGATTGTGGTTGTGTGTACTGAACTAGACAGAGAAATATACAGTATTTATACTGTTTGAATAGTAATTTACTTGAAATGAAATATTCTAACATTTTGAGATGTTTTTATTAAAAATTTTTGAGCTATTGGCCATAATTATGTAAATTAAAATAGAAAAATGCTTGATACAGTTTAGCTCATGTGTGATGAGTCTAGAATTTTCACTTTCTTAAATATGGCACTTTTTTATGATATTCTATTTTTTTAGATGCACTTGTACATACTGTATAGTGTTTAAACTGTTGCTGCGATTTAATTTTCACGAAAATAACAGACTGTCTATCGCATCACAATGAATATTAGTGAAATGCTCATTAACTTTACAGCTTTTGGGTAAAGATTGTTGGGGGAAAAAATCTTTCTGAGCTGCACAAGAGAATGTGGACATGATGAAGTGACCTTCAGAACTGTCATTCTAGTCTCCCTAATTGGAAGACAGGTCTTTAGAGCTAAATAATTCACTGTCATTCTCTAGTGGGAACTCTGCCACATACTGTACAAAGATAAGCTGTGAAGGTGGTTAATATTTCATCAGCAGTGAGTAGAGGGGAATGCACATCTAGCCTGAACAAAAATTGTGGATCTCTGGAGTTTGGGACGTAACAGTATAAGAAAATGCCTTACATCAGCAGAGCAAGAAAAGGTCGATATCCAGGCACACAGCGGAGCAACGTTTCATAGCTCAGTAATGAAGTGTGCATGGATGGATTCATTTGAACATTAAACAATTAACCTGGAGTAAATCAAAGGCAGTGAGCAGCAACTGTCTTTACACAACATTGCAAATAATGAATGTGCACTGTAATGCATACAGAGGTTGCGTATTCTCAGAGAATATAAAAGTTGTTTACATGTTTCTGTTCGTATCCATAAAATACTTGACTCTTTGGCATTATCAATCATCATATAAAGCTGTTTTACAGCAAAGCACATTTAAAGAAAACCATGTTCCAGGGAGACAGGAAGGACATAGTAGCCGAAGTTGGTTTTCAGTTTTTTTTTACTTTTTCAGCAGGAGAACAACGTACAAAATGAAACCCATAAATATGTCCAGAAATGCATAATGGTGGTGAACAAAAATAACAGTGTTTTGGATATCCCTGTATCAGAAGGCATGTTTTTATAAATGTAAAAAAAAATCATGAAACGATGCCAGAGAATGAATCATTAGTGAGGAACTAATAACTGGGGTTTAGACAACCACACTCAAAAACAGGTCATTTGCCATTTAGATATTTCACGATCTTTAGAAAAAGTTTTTTGAGAAGAGTATCAGGTCAGCTGTGCTGTTTTTTACCAGACTACTACGATGTTATACACTGAGCTGAAAATGGGGACATCGTTTGTGAAAACCTTTCAATGCTGGCCCACTTTCCCTAGCTCATTTTTCATCTTCCTGCAGTTATCATAGCTAACAGGTTTTTGAACTCTTTATCGACCCAACAATTGCAAGACTAAAACTACACATTTTGAATGTACTGAAAGAGGAGCAAATTTCATTTTTGAACACAGCAAGGCAGCGGTTTTCTAGTTCTTACATTGAAACAGTATAAATTAAGTGCAACCTATTCTCCTTTTAGTAGTTTCATTAAAAATATACTATGAGAGCAGCCCTAAAAGACAGAAACCAATATCTACTTAAACTTCACAGGAAATCTGTGTCAGGTTCCTGCTCCTTGCACTCCTGGCATGACATTTGGGAAAAATACATCTAAATGAGGATGAGAGGTAACATCCACCATTTCTCTCTCACTCTCTCTCTTTCTCTGTTTGTGTGTGTGTGTGTGTGTGTGTGTGTGTGTGTTTCTGTCTATACTGCAGGAGTGTTAGCCTCAATCTGCCCCCAGACAAGAGGGAGGAGTTCAGTAATTGCCTTGCAGTGATGCTCTGTGGGAAAGGAATGGAGGAAGAAAAGCAAGACGAACCGTCGCATTCTCTCGGCATTTGCAAGTTCATCTGCAAGTGTGCTGCAGCACGATCACCAAGAACATCATTAGCAATGAAAAAAAAGAGCACAACTGACAGCATGCTGTGCACATGGACATATTGTGCTTGGGGGTCTTGAGGTTTAATTTCCATTCCTGAATATTCTTAACACTGTGCATAATGATTAAGACTCCTCACAACTCTTCACAAGGTGTGTCCTTTCTCATTAGAACCAGATGTTCTTTCCACTGCAAAGTAGACAGCTGGAGCAATCATTATGAGACTGAACATATGTGTATGCATCTTTATTTGGGGCATTTCGAACATCACTGTCACGGTTCCTGCCTGAAGCCAACAGGCAGGCAAGGGTAACAAGGGGAAATCTATGTTTACAAGCCAGACAGGCTAGTAGAATTCAAAACTAGAAAACAAAGAGTATACAACAAGATAATTAGGAACTATGCACTGAAAAAAACAGGCTATGTGGTCAGTCGGATTTAAGTGAATATATTATGTATAGCTTACATAGTAATATTATGTTCTAATCAAAATGTGATTTCATTGCTTATACTAAATTTAATTTAAACAAGCTTCCAATTACTTTATGGAATTATGTAAAATGCGCATGATCAATTCACGTAGTATTAATGTAAAAAAATTACATTATGAAATCTTATGACAATGTTGGAACAGATGGGAGCTATAACTATAGAATCAATTTAACACAGTGGGACTGTGTGGTAGTATAGCGCAGAGGTAATGTGGATGTTGCTGAATGGCAGTGATCTGGGTTTGCTCAGGCGAGAGTGTAGAGTTTGATTTTCTTCAGTGCCTTGAAAATACATAATCAAATCATGCTGAATTTACAAAAACAAATTGTGTTTATGTAACACAATTCTATCATGTGGAACCAGTGTATACATTTGAATTAAGTAAATTCAATCAGACTTGAAACTGGAAACGGATTTAAAAATGTTGTACAGGTTCAAGGTGCCACTATAGCTTAAACAGAGATGTGGATAAGAGGAACAAACATAACTAACCAAATTTGTATTATAATGAATGGTATTTTAAAACCATAGAAGGAAATTTGGAATGTGTAGAGGTTCAAACACAGATTGGCAGAATATGGGAATTGAAAGTGGTGAAAAATCAGCTAGATGACAACAACAGGCAAAAATTAATAGTTTGTAAGCTTCAAGCTCTGTGAGTATGAATTTGAATACATGCACAACATGTATTTGCTTTGCATCCTTCAGTTTCCCTCCCAGACATTGAAAACATAACTGAAATTAACCAAATTACTTTTTCATAAAGAAAATTGGAATGAAGAAATAACTCACAGCAAGCGCCCATCTGCTTCTCATAAGAAACGACCAGCTGACAGGAAATTGGCAGTTTCTTTTCAGTCAGCACAGACCTGTACTACTCAAAGAACAAACACCTATATCACGTTTTACAAACTTGCATTTACAGTGAATGAACTAAAAAAAACCTGATAAAAGCAGTTGATGCAAACAATATGTATTTTCCTCTTGTTAAAATCAAAGAATGCTGACCTTGAAATAATCTGCTGTAAAAGCTGCTTTTTGGTAAACAATATGACCTATCAATTATTCAGTTGGCCTGACTTTTGCGTTCTGCTGTTTTTGTCTGTTAAAACAGGCATTCAATACACTGGAGCAAAATATCTTGTTCCACAGTCAGTAAAAATACATCATTACTCCAGCTCTAATTGGACAGGCATAAAGTAAATGTGTAATGTATTAAGTTGGTCAATAATTACCATAAGGCAAACAAATTACTGTCAGGCACAGAGATGTTTCTTTCATTCTTTTAATAAGAGGAGAAGAATCTAATCAGGGACATGGTTTAGGCTGCACAAAAAAAACCACAAGAATTACAAGGATGAAGACAGTGAGAGCAAAAGAACTAAGCAAGGCTAAAATATTGTACCTTAAACCCTCTGATGATATTAACATTTATGAGAATAGACAATTACCTTTCTCACCATTCTGCAACTAAAATTTCTCTGTCAATAATGAATCTATATCGTTATTATTATAACAAATATATTGTGTCTGTTAATATCTCCTAGCAGCTATGTCAATTATTGAACGACAACATGGGTGTTTTTATAGATATAGAATTTTATATTGCTAATTCACTAATTGTGAATTTAAAAGTGCTAACTGGATTTGTTTACTGAAAATAACTTAACATTTACAGAACTTTTTCAACTGCTTCCAGCCAGCACCCCCAGCTTTATATAATGAAAGGCTTATTAAAGTCATTCTCCAAGGTGGGCTATATTGCTGACAGAACACCAATATGTGGCATCCTGAAGCACTCTGGATGTTCACTGCATGCTATAAAACTCCCTAGACAAAAAAGAAAGAAAGAGGACCATGACAAAGAGCCTTACCCAACCTTCATGTGCTAATCAGACTCCTTCTAAAAATAAACATTCGGTATGCCACATCTCCCCCATTCAGTCTCTTAGTCTAAATCTTGGTTACTGGAAGAATTAGATTAAAAAGAGAATAGAAAGTCCTGGCTTTTCCCTGTCGCAACGGCACAAATTTCTGCAGGGCTGAAGAGGAATTATGGTCTGCAGATAGGAGAGGAGTTAGTGGCTGACAGGTGTAAGGCTACAAGCTCACAGCTGACTCCAGTATTGACCACTTCCTCACTCCATACCCTGTCTCTGAGAAGACTTGTGTTAGTTACTCATCACAGAGACATGTCAGTTAAGCGTCTATCACATACATCCCTGTGGAAAAAGGGATTCAGTAAGTCCTGTAAACCTGAGGCATTTGAAATGAATGCTCCAGACTAGACTAATAGAGCAATTTAAAGCAAATTGACTACTAATGGTATGCTTTCATTATGGGCTTGCAGATAATATTATAGCCTGTCATTCCAAATGACAATATCTTAGGAGTGATCACAGTAATGTGCATATTACATATATAATTCAAGTCAAAATGTCAATAATTACAGTAAAGTGTAATACACAAAATATAATGATCAACAGAACCTATACTACTATATATAGGAAACTACTCTATTTGATATGTCATCAGCTGTTTCTACAAGCTCGTGAGTTCTGTCAGTCATTGCTAAAGGTTGGCAGATATACGCAAGGCCGCTACTCTTTTAATGACTCCTTGACAGAGGTTTACTAATGAGTAACAATACAGTGATGGAAAGAAGGTCCCCCAGCTTTATCAGACTTATAAAATGACTTCAGTACCATTAGTGGAAATGATTGAATGCATTCTTATTCATATTAGGATATTGAATACATTCGAATATTACAGGTTAATGGTGTAATTTAAATGGTAATGATATAGTTTATACTTTCCCCATATGGCTCAGTCTATCACCAGTACATAGAGAAAATGAGACTCCATAATCTCTCAAAACCTTGTGCTGCCCTTTTTGATTGAAGCCATTGCTGTCACAGACAAAGAACCACACAGCTCTCCTCCTCTCCGTGAAACTCTTCCTTTCTGCTGAGTGAGCAGCGCATCCAATCTTGCTGGTATAAGCAAGTCAAACTGCACAGCTCCCTTTGTTGCGATGTCGCCCTCTACACTGGGATTTGTCAAAAGAACCTGTGATAATTTCACACTTCAGGAACCATAAACACTTCCATGTCCGTGCTTTTGTGTGGCTGCCATCAGACCCATCATCTCTTGATGTGTTGTTACACCGAGTCTAATCGCTGCCTGATGAGCATGGTGCTTATCTGTATGCTCTTAATTAATTCAAAACGTGCAGTCAATAGTGATAGCAGCCACCAGTCTCTCTCTCACTGATCTATCTATAGACAGAATCCAGTTGCATTTCAGGATTACAGAATAGCTTTGTAAAGATTTCCAGATGTTAACTAAATTTCACTGTGACTGCCATAGCTGTGGGGAGATTAGCCTGTGTACAGCTGCCTTTGATCCCATAAACTAGATCAGAATAGACTGATGTCTGCTGATATATCCGTTCTTTAATGTCCTTCAAAAAAAGAAAAAGGAAAAAGACTATCACAGGGAGGTGGGTGTAATGGACTGGAGCTAATATATCTCCACATTTGAGACTCTACTACACACCATTCACAAAAGTAAATTCAACCACTGTATAGTTTGTACATATAAACCCTAGTGCAGGTCATACACATAGATTCTTTGCTGTTCGACTTGACAGTGAGATGCTTTTCTCCGCATCACGTCACACAAATTACAAAGTCTCTTAAAGATTTCCAATAAAATTTAAGTGCCAGGAGTCACTCATTTTTCTTTGTATGGGTCCTGCTTGAAAGACAATGAGGCAAAGTTCTCTGTCATATTTGATTGCTTTAATCAGCCCTCAGCTTCTCAGTCCTCATCTCAAGGTGCTCTTCAGAATCCTTGTTGCTATGATGATAATGAGGATGACCATCTTTCAGCACCATAGGTTTTCCATGTTCTTGCTCTCCATTTTCTGCTTCTTTCTTATTTTTTAACATTTAAATATTATGGGATGTACTGTATATCCCTCAACATTGCCATCTGTCTTTGAAACATTTTGTCTGACTGAATATTTTGTCTGAAAATAACTCACTCCTCATCATTCTTTCATCATGTCACACTCTCTACCTCTGTCTTGCTGTGGTTAATACTGTTCCTTATTTGGTGCACTATTAGGTGTGCAGCCATTTTGCAGTGTTGTCAGAATTCCCAGAGGACAAAGTGTATTCCCTGAATAATATTATTCCCATAGTGCATTGTAAATTAACTGTACAACTGATGCACGTTACTTGCGCGCAACCACAATGCACAGTGATTTATTTTAGGGTGTCTTCTCTTTTAGTCTTAAAATGAACTAAAATCAGTCCTCTTAAAGTGGACCAAAAAGTCAAACAAAAAAAGGATCTCTCTTTTTGCGTTCTTTTTGTGTTCACATTGTGAGTTCATCTGAAAGAGGACTTTTTTACTTTTTACTGATTCACTTCGGTTCCTGATGGGTCGAAAGTCTTCATTCTATTCACATTATAGTTGCCTATGAGCTCTAAGAACTTTTCTCCTTTGGATTATGGGTAGCTTTCTCTGTGTAAAAGCATGTAAGCTGTCTACGGAAAGCCAAGAAGGCTAAATTACAGTGGAAAAAAGGCGCAGTGAACCTTTAGTACTTTGTGCTCACAATGAACAGATCAAGCAAACTGCACTTAGACTTGAAGCAAACCCAAGGTGGTCTCAGTTCAGTTAGTTTCAGAGGGGTCTGAGTTAATTTGGAGTGCTCACATAAGCGCAAATAATGCTGACTAATTGAGTTCATTTTGAGGGCTGAAATGGACCAAGTGTGAAAAGACCCTTAGTGTAAATTGGACTTATTAGGATGGATACCTAAAAGCTAACTTTTTGTGTAAACATGAATAAAAATTTTGTTTAATAACCACTAAAGCCAACAAATAATGTTTAGTAGTGTATTTAATAAAGAAAATTCCTGTTTTGGTGGTTTCAGTTAGCTTGTAATTGTAATTTGTAACATTCAGGTTGTTCATATAAATGCAGGTCACAATAATGTGTTTCATGAGCACTCACTTCTCCATGTATTCTATCAGTTCTTCCTGCTGCCCTTCATAGTGCTCTGTAGAGAACATCTCTGACACAGTGTCCATCTCATTACCCTACTCACTCAGGTCTCCTACATTCTTTCACCATATGCACAATGATTATTCTCTCATTATTTTTCTATTAGATATCACAATTTCCCACTTAATCAGCTGCTAATTAAAATAACTTCAGAAGCCCTTATGGAGTTTATTCCCCCAGAAAACCCACACAGATTTTTATATCACGTCTAATGAAGGTCTAATCTGTCAACTCAATTGGTGTACCATTTGGTCTAATTTAACATTTTGAGTGTCAGCCTCAGCGGAAATGTCTTAGTGTGAAGATGAATCTGCCATGTGCTACCCAGCTAAGTATCTCACAAGCTTTCTATAAAGATAGGTCCTTACTTTCCATGAAAATAAAATTTTCCGACACAGGTCGGAGTGCCCACTTTACCAGATGTCAGCCATATATCATAGTCAGCATTGTATTCAGAATGCATATGGAATATGGAACAGCATACCTTATGTGATATGCCATTAGATACATTATAATTAGTCAGATCTTCTTATAACGCACCGACATGGTGTGCTGAATGCATAATTAATTTTACGTGAGCTGCTTTAGCATCATGGTGTCTAAATTGCAGGGTTTGCCTATATGTTGTACGGTAGAGGATGACAATGCCTGTGTCTGGTCTCAGGTTGTCATGGTAATGGGTATGAATGGTTGGATTTTCAGCATTTGATGAAGGCTTAGCAGAACTGGAGCATGGGTGAAGCGCTGTACCAACACTGACAAAGAATACGGATGAAGTGCCCTAGTCATTTTTAGTTGTTGAATATAATCATGTCATTTACTTCACTTGCACTTGCAAATCTCCACTACGGATTCTTCATATGCTTATGTGGAAATGCTTTTTCTTTCACTTTGCTCATCTGATACAAGGGGAAAACTAAAAGCACTGTAGCTGTTTTGAATTTTTCATGGTTCAGACATTTACGTACAGCAGAGCATTAACATTTTGTGGCCTCTGTATCGTAAGGTTCTGTCTAGGTTAATAATGAATGGGAGACCTTATAATATTAAGGTTATGAATATTACAGTCACATCCACCCAAGATAATATTGTTAATAAATTCTCATGGATACCACATACATGGAAAACACATGGATCCGAACAACTTCCCTGAGTCATGTCCGTTACAATTAATATATAATACTACACCATACACTAATTACTATATGAGTACTTAGATGATATACCATGGTACGCATTCTCACCCCGAAATACCAAAATGTTCTATAACTATCAAGCTAAAGGTTTTGCCAGTGTGACTTGTTTACTGAGCAAATGTTTAAAAGGTTCTAATGATAATACGTTTTACTTCAACCTAGGAAAGACACAAATATATACTGGAGTCACTGCCTTTGCAACATGGATACACCATCAGCCTGCATCACCTTAAGCGAATTCTCAAAGGAAATGGATTTTTTTAGACTTTTTCCTAGCAAATAATTAACTGGAGCAGGTGTCGTTGCTTAATATGAAAACACATTAAGTCCTGAGCTCAAGTTACACAATTCGTAGATACAAAGTGCTTAGATTCAAGATTTATTTGTCACACACAGTTACACAGGTACAACGTGCAGTGAAATAACAAAACTGGCCTGCAAGATTGTGCAAAAAAAAAGCGACCTACAATAGATGAAATAATACAATCACAATATATACAATTATTTATAAAAAAATTATTAAGATACTAAATTTAATTAATTTAAATAAACTAAGCTCAGCTAAATTAAGTTATACTAATCTAGATGAACTTGAGGTGCAAAAATTTGCAGGGGGAAAGTGTAAACTGTGACTGTACATAAAAAGGTTAAAGTGACTATTGACTGTGCAGTGATTGTTCCGAGTGAATGAATGTTTAGCATATCAGAGTTCAGGAGCCTAATTGCCTGACGGTAAAAGCTCCTCTTGAGTCTTTCATTCTTTGCCATTAGGTTCAGTTTGTGGCTTAGTTTGTGACCTCAAAATCTACTCATAAGTCATGGCCTAAATACTGTATGCTATCCTGTGGCCTTAATATAATAATTAATGGCTACACAATAATAAAATTAACCAGGGTGTCACCTCAGTGGCTCAATAGGTTTTTAGGGTTCAAGGTTCTGGTCAAAACATTAATTAATAACTCGGTCATAGTCATCACTTGTTTCCCTTATTAGCATTATTATAGCTAACTAACATGCCTGTTTTGGTTGATAGCAAGTTTGCGAAACATTTTTGCAGAAAATCCAACTTAACCTGATGATAACAGAGCTAAAATTTGCACTGTAGGAATATGCAAAACATCCATTACCTAAGTTCTAATATTACTCTTAGATGTTGTTTTCTGGTTGTTTAACAGCTAAAAAATGAAAAAGTTATTTCTATGGTTTTAAGGCTGTATCATATATTGTATAATTACAGATTTGTAAAATAACATATTGTAATTTATCATTTTTCTCTTGATATTAACAGATACATTAATTGTGTGCAGTTTGATTGAAAGGTAAGAATTGAACAGAATCTCAGTTCAATAATATAGTCTAAAACTGTCATGAATGTGTTTTTTGTGTGTTTTACAAAGACAAAGGCAATGCAATTTGTAAACGAGAATCAATGTGAGAAGGCAAAGAAGTTTCTGCTGTCTTTGTATGTTTAAATGGGCATTAAAAAAGGGTTTTATAGAGGGTTTAATAGGCAGATAACAGCATTATTGAAGTGAAGAGTCAAAGCTAGCCATTAAGATCCCTGTGTGTAAACAAACCTCTGCTTTAATAAGAGTAGTGACTGTTTACATGGTCACCAAATTATGAAGGAACAACGAAAGACAATGCTGCTTTCCAATGTGTTCTCTGGATTCAAATGGCTGGAACCCATCTTTGCCCTGCCATTGGTCTCTATGCTCTAGTTTCGATTGCAGGTGGTTGCAGTTTAGCCAACATAATTATCATACACCCATTACATGGTTTCAAAGGTATTAATGTGTATAAACCTGAAATTTTGGTGAAAACAGTGACTCAGTAAAATTTAATCATTGCATTATTGCAGAAGCAACGTCCCAATGTGCCAACACCTCCTCCACTCTGGCAGCAAGGCCAGCCAGCCACTTTAATCCTTGTTTGATCTCCTAAACCCTGTGATGCCTGGTACTAAGTAAGGCTCCAGAGATCAGCAGCACAATGCAGAGGAAGCCCAGAGTTCAGCAGCATAGTGAGAGGTATAACTTTGAACCTCATCTTCTTGTCAAGGGAATGGAACAAAGATAAGAGAGAAGCCTTTTTTATTTTGAAGGTTGGGCTGTCAGGACACTTATACACTAAATGCTTCTGCTTTACACCTGTCCTGCAAGAGTCATACAGTCATTAAGAACTACAGTGTAGATTATAGCACTGTGTGGATTTAAAAATAAAAGGAAATCTGATAAGACTTAGACAGAAACAACAATGCCAAGGTGGCATTTCTAACAACAAAGAAAGCTTCTCAGATGTACCAACTACAAGCACAATGTGGGTCTAAATTATTCCACACTACATCATTATAGCTCCATGGGCAAATGAAATATTGAAAGTTACTGCTTCAACCACATTTATAGCTACCTAGCATTCCTGCAGTAGACATTCTAAGGATGGGTTGCATCTTATTCTCTCACTTCTCATTCCAGTTTAGAGCAAGCTCAAGGCTTCACCTCGCATCAACCCTCTGGCCACAACCCCTTTATCTGGACCACCTGATGTCCTGTCTTCCTATGTTGGGAGTTACTAATAATGCTAGCTGATGTACTGACAAGTTGCAGATTGCTGCAGGGCTGAGAAAATGAATGGAGGGAGCATTCGGTCACTGGCTATTTTAAAAAGAGACTTTATAAAAGCCTGCAGAAAAGCACAGAAGTGAAGACCACTGGAGGCTGCAGAATTTGCTGACCAGGCAGCACAGGGACAATGGGAGTACATTTGGTTTCCTGGAAAGCTATTGTTTGCCCAAGTGCACTTGTGATGTTGTGACCCTGCAAAAATCATCACAAATCTTTAGTATAATTGGTGCCACCTACAAATAATCAATAATCCATTCACATAAGCAAATCATATACATTTTTACAAGGGAACAGTGACCTGTTCAGAGTTTATGCTTAATGTTAAAGGAAAACTCCACCATGAAACATTAAATGTGTTTATATTGAAATGTTTGTGATGTGCTTGGTGATTCTAGTGTTGGTTGGTGCTGTATTTCCGCTGTTCCTATGAGTCAGTCTCTTTAGGTAAATCTTTCTCTTTAGGTAAAGATGAATTCCAACAGGCACCACTATCAGCAAGAAGTCAAATAGTATTGTAGATAGTCAAAACAGACCAGCTTGTTGATGAAAGCTGTTTAAACCAAAAAATAAACTCAGAATTTAATCATAAATTAAATCTTTTGCACACTTTTGCATGCTTTTGGTTATAATGTGCATAGATGACATATCAAAACCTATTACATGTGTAGGTAAAGGCACACTGACTCTCTCACTGTCTGTGTTCTGCTCAAACTATCCTCCAATGATTCACTGTGGCTTTTCTGAGGCTTTTATGGCATGTATTGTGTATTCCAACACAAGTGCTAACTGGGCTGAATATAGCTAAATTACTGCCTGTGGCTGTATCATAGTAGTTACTGGCTTTAAACAGATTTATCTTTAACCCTGAACTTGCTATACTGGGTCTATGTGCTGTCCTTAATAACTATAATAATGGTGAGGAATTGTCATGTGTAAGATGTAATCAAGCTGGGTTTAGATGCATGGCTTGACACTGAGCTTCACAAGATCTAGATTAATCTCTTCCAATGTTTTCCTCATTACTGCATTTCATTACATTCTAAGAGTTTTTATTATAATGTTATTCAGAGTTGACACTGTATTAACAATATCATTCACCTATCCATTGCCTTTATGAAAATGTTCACACAAAAATAATGCAGGCACAGTATTGCTCAACTCCCATAGAAAAAAAAATCAGGTTTAGCATTGGAATTGTAATAGTACTAGGCATGAACTCCTGCAAGTCAGGCCAGATCTGGATTTAATGTAGTGGAGTTGTAAGACTGGTTATGGTAGATCTGTCTTATTGAAGGTATTGTTTTCTCCCACACACTATTAGATTTCAAAAAAATTTCCACCAGCACTCTTTGCTCATATCTTCCACAAACTCAATAGCAATGTTATAAACTTGAGCCTAAATGTTGACATTTAAAACTATGTGAGCCGTGCCAAACCTCTCCCTGGAAACAAGTTCAGACTGAATCCCATTGGGTATACATGCACATTAAAAATCCAATCACAGTAGCCTAATAACAGATTTTGTCCTGTATCAGTTTATTTATGTACAGTCTGAATTAAAGCTATTACTGTATTTCAAGAACTCAGATGAACCCATCTGAATTTTAGTCCATTAATCAGGTTATTCATCATATATGTATGGTTGGTTGGATGTCTTTAGGATTTCTACATTTTCTACATGTGAAAATATGAAAAGAGAGACAAAACTTGTCTCAGCTAGGTCAGTTCCAGCTCCAATGACGCAGAAATTCAACATGATAAAATAAAGCTATAGACTGTGTATGATGTAGAATTCATCAGCTCTACTCTTCCCATTAAACAGTTTAACTACTCATATTTATGCTATGGTACGTAAAAGCGAACTACTGGGAAATATAGTTAAACTAAGAATTTCATATCAGACATAGTTAAGTGCCATGTTGTTTTTGTTGTTTTTTGTTTTGTTTTTACCATAGTTGTATGCAATATAGGGGAATGTGGTATACTTGATATGTTCAATAATCCTATTATATGTAGTTTATGTGTAGTTAATCAGAACCCATTTATGATTTGGCCTAAGTGTGTTGTAAGGGTTAAACAAAAACAGTCCTACTAGTTAAAGATGACAGATTAATGTCAATGAATGCATTAGTTTCCATCTTTGGAGGTTTACCATTACATAGTACTTTCACAAAGTAGTGATGGAACCATCTGTATTTTGTATTATATCGTTTTAATTACATCAGTTTAAATTATTCTTGATTCCTTTATATTGAGCCTCTTCACCACTGCTTATTCTAAAGTCCTTAATTCTATCTAACGCATAATGTGCTACTTGAGTAGTGAAAGAAAAATGATTACTAATACACTTATGAATGTGTTGATAAGATCATTGCCAAAATATTAAATTACTGGATTACATTGTAAATGTAATATATATATATATAAGTCTTGAGCCACCCTTCATCCCTCATTTCTATATATTTTGCTAGGAAAATGAGACAATAGGTACAGTGATTTATTGCAATGTGTGCAAACATACATATAAATACAGTATATAAGACAAAGAATTGGTATAATTCTAACAAGCTTTAAAGTCAATATTTGGTATGACCACCATTATTCTTCAACACTGCCTGAATTCTCTTAGGCAAGCTTTCTTCTAATTTCTTTAAGCAGTCTTCAGGAATAGATCTTCAAATCTAGGACATTCCAAACATTATAACATCAGGACATTCCATTCCATTAGGACATTCCAAAGCTCTTCTTTCGATGGTGGCTGCTTTTTGTTCCATTCTCTGTCAAGATGATCCCACACTGCTTCAATAACGTTGAGATCTGGGCTTTGGGGAGGCCAATCCATGACTGATGGATTGGAGTCAATCCACGACTGATGGAGTGTTCCATGGTGTTTTTTTTTTCCGAGGTATGCAGGAAGTCTGGAGAACTATTCTTCAAGACTACAACCCCAATTCCAAAAGAATTGTGCAAATTGTAAATAAAAACAGAATGCAATGATATGGAAATCTCAGAAACCCATATTTTATTCATAACAGAATATAGAAAACATATGAAATGTTGAAAGTGAGACATTTTGCTATTTCATGAAAAATATTGGCTCATTTTTAATTTCATGACAGCAACACGTCTCAGAAATGTTGGGATGAGGGCAATAAAAGGCTCAATAATAATATATTATTATTATGTTTTTATTTACAATTTGCCCAACTTTTATGAAATTGGGATTGTACTTTAAAACACTACAAGAAAGTCTGGCTCTTTAGAAGTAAAATATGAAGAAATGAGGGGTGGCTCAAGACTTTTGCGCAGTACTGTAAATGTTAACTCCAGTGAACTCAGGGTTAAAGTGAACTTATGTCAGAGGCCTACTGATGTAGACAGATACTTAGATAGATGTCACCAGTCAGGTGAACAAGAAATTAAAATTTGAAAATAACACATTTCATAACAATATTGTTATTGCATTTTACACAAAACATAAAATGCAATAGGTTTGTTGAATTAATCAGTAGTTTTGTTTAAAGTGTATAAAAAGCATTGGCATCCATGTTATAAATACAATTTCCTATATCCTAAAATATCTTTTTACTGTGTCAGTTTATGCATTCTTGCCTTTCACATGGTGTAATAAGAAATGCTGAACATGTACTGTATACTTGTGATGACCGTAGTAGTTTGATTGAGAACAGAAAGAGCCAAAGTGCCCCAAGCCATTTTTGGATGTTTCAGAAGGCTCACAGGCTTTGTATGCATGAGTGCTCACCGGTCAAAGCCAAAAGCAAGTCATTTACATGCAAACTGTTAAGTAGTCTGAAAGAGTGGGGTGGATTTTCTATGGTTTTTTTGCAGGGTAAGATGATGTTTTATGAATCTCAACATTGAACTTTCCTCTGCAATACAACAATAGAATCCCCCTTGGGAGACACAAAGAATGAACACCCACGCAGTCCTCGCGAGAGTCACAAATGCTTTCAGACAATGCTAATCAAACAGTGCCTGCCCCCTGTGCTATATCTTTTTATGAGGTCTTTATATGTGTGAGTGTAATAGCCTAAGGAATTGTACTGTTCACCACAAGGATCTTCAGAAAATGTATACACAGCAGCACTGCATACATAAACAGTCTAACCACTAAACTAGAACATGCAGGAATGAAAGAGACAATGTTGTAGTGCCCGTATAGGTTGATACTGTGTATGAAATTCAAACTGATATGCAGGTGGACATTTTTAAATGCAGAATCAATACACAGCTGTAATCAATAGGTGCTTCTAAAATGCAGGCCTAAATATAGCCAATCAATGTTCAATACTGTTCTGTAGTGTTGAAACTCTATGGTGCTTACAGTGGGCAGAATCCTCTAGATTTCTCTAAATATGACCTCATCCCATGCTGTGCTTGACTAAGTCACCTACAGAGCATGCAAAGTGAAAGGGAGCAGCTGTGTGTAAATCCACAGCTCCCTCTGTTTAGGCACGACGTTGAGGTCCGGAAAACATTATAGAACAGACCCTGGAGCTCCTGCAAAGCCAGCCATAAAGGAAGCAGTGAGCTAGATAGCATGTAGCTGTAAGGCTGTATGAAATAACATCCACCCAAGACCACCCCACCCCCCGGAGTGAGAATATGACGTAACATCAATCATGATATTGCTCCACTGCTGAGTTATTGCCCCTAGAAATAGGGTTAAGAGTAATCTCATCAAGTCTGCAATCGGTCACTGCATTCTAAGATGTCAGCCAGCCTTTTCCTTAGCCCTGGCTTCCTGCTGTTGTGGGTCAGCGTAGACTACCTTATGATTTATTCTGCCCAAGTTGAAATTTTAAGACTTTCATTCGTACACGGATACATTTTTAGGAGCAGTTCAGTAATAGAATAACGTGCCACTGTGTGACAAACTTCATATTACTTTCAGTGCAATGTTCCAGAGTAAGGCACACTCTCTGATATTTGATAGTCTTGAAAACAATGCCTTTTAATTAAACAAGAAACTCACAGTACACGTTCTCATATTACCATGCACAAAGTCAAAATGTAACTTTTTGAGCATTAGAATATATTCTGTCATTTTACTTAAAGTATTCACATTGTAGAAAAAAATGATTGCTCCACTTAAAACCAAGAATAAAAAGTAAAACAAAATGAATGACTATTTGATATAAAACTCTGATATTAAACTGCTCTGTTTATTCAAAAACTAATGAAGCAGTAGAAACATTGTGGTTAGAGACAGTGTGGTGATAGGTGACAGGCTGTAGAATCAAACCCTATGAATAACATAAAGAAAACAACTTTCCTTGATAATGGTGATTATCAAATCTATACATATATCAAACCTATATGTTTCTGCTCAATTAAATATATAATGCTCAATTTAAAATACTTCAATGAGTTTGCATAAGAATTGTTTCACACCTCTTTTTTCCACAGCTGTGGAAAATCTGCAGTTACACAAAACAATAAAAGCGATAAATAACTTTAAAATACGCAGACGTAAAACAAGTCTTAAATATTTCAGGAGACTCAGCAAGATGAAAATAGTGTGGAAGCAAGAGAGGCAAAGGCTCAACCCCCTAAAATGTGCAGATGTTTCCTTGACGCATGAATTCAATTTGAAAGATCTATGTAAGCGGGAGGGATTTTGAGTATGTAAAAAAAATTATCTCAAATAATAAAAGCCAACATTATGTAAGGGCTTGAGGATGATCAAAAGAATTTTTAAATGGACTTTCTATTTGAACAATGGTCAATGCAACCAAAGCAGGCTTGATATTTCAGTTCTATAGCGGATTGCTGTGGCACCAATTTATGAGGCCTGTGGATTGTGGAAAACCACTTCTGTATTTCTATATTACAGATGTGAAGTAACACAGTACTGAGTGATAATATCACTTTGGAGATTATTTTATGAGCTCTTATTTATTGTGTTAATGGTATTGAAATGAAGCTCTGAGAAATATTACTGGTCCACTATGTAGAATTCAACCACCTGAATGCCCCTCCCTTTCCCCTCCCTTTCCGAGTATTTTTTAGAAAGTATGGTGGCCATCAGGTGCCTGTAGTGTAATTCCAAGTACTTACATTCACACTCCATTTCCTTTCCCATGCTAAATGATAAGTATGATCCTCCATTTTTCAAATTTAGGTACTCAAACTTGTTTTAGTATAACAAACACTGACTCATCTTCTTTCTTCTTCCTTGTCTTCCCTTCTTCTTCTTCTTAGTTGTCCTACTGGTGCTTCCAAATTCACGCTGCCACTTGTAAAAGCAAAAGTCACTCTCTAGAGGTTTGTCCGTTCTGGGCTACTGTAGTTGAGCTGCATTGCAGCTCTGTAGAGGTGGACCCGCTCCCTATGTATGTATAAACGGCTCATTCTAAGCTTATAAAAAGACAATGATTCGTAGATTCAGGTAATTATACATATGAAAACATACTAATGAATTCCATAAGTATATTACTCCATTTCTGCAAGTAGTTATCCTCAATAGATACCACAGTGAACCTTTAAACTTTAAACTTTGTCCTTAAATTCAAAGCAAAAATTAAACTGACTTTTATAAAGCAATGATATATTCTTCCGAAATAATGTCTCCTAATGCAAACCTTCACATTATCAACAATTACAGTATACATTTGTTTGTTATTTATCAGCATGTTTTTCAAATGTTTATTAATAAATTGATAAAAGAAAAAATATTTGGTTGTGAAGTCATATCGCATGCTACATATATGCTGCTTAAAATTCCAGCTTCAATCCCAGATTCAGAGCAACTAAAACTGAAAGGACTACCATAACAAGTGCCTAAAAGCATACCCTCCTGTTGAGGAGATGAAAAATGTCCTTGTTTTTTCGGGTTTATTAAACAATCACTGGAAAATGAACCTCTAGTTAAATGAACTACTAAAATTTTCTTTTTTTAAAAGGGATTCAAAGTGTCTCTTCGATTCACACCTGGTTTTCGGTTGTCAGCTTCACAATAACATAGTTATGGTTTTCACGACAGATGTTTTAAGAATACGTGCCATCTTGTGCAGTATAGTTTTATAAGTGAGATAAATGTGTGTAAATGTGTAAACAAATAAAGATATCATTTTATGATGTATCTTGTTTTCTATTTAATAGGTTTTAGATAAAGATGTCACGTCCACATAATTCACTATATTTTCTAAAAACTGCATCTTAGTTCATATTAGCATTCATTCTATAGACAGGAAATACAAAAAGTCAGGAACCAATCAAACTACATATTCATGTATTGTATTTTGGATTTATTATTCAAAACATATGCTCTACATTTTCACATGTTTCTTACACTCTACTTATTTGCTGAGTTGCTTTATCATGTTTTTGTAGATTTTCAACACTGGTTCTTGTCATGTACTTCTATATACTGCATACACAGTCATGGGAAAAAGAAAGTACACCCTCCTTCAAGTCTATGGTTATATTTATTAGGCCCTAAATAACAATGGGGTGGTCTTCACCAACTTCGAACAACAAACAACCTCACGTGACAACAAAAACACACAACTGATTTCAATATAGTCATGTTTTTTCACAACAAGTAAACTAACCTTCTGAAACCACGTAGGAAAAAAATAAGTTCCTAATGCACAGCACGACATTTATCAAAATCCATAGTGTAACACCACAAAAACCTCATGTCAAGTATGGTGGTGGAGGAGAGATGAGCTGGGCTTGTTTTGCAGCCACAGGACCTGAGAAACGTGCAGTCATATCAAACAAAGATGAGCAGCAGCTTAAGCTTGACTTAAACTGGGTCATGCGACAGGACAATGATACCAAGCACATCAGCAAATCTGCATCTGATTGCTAAAGAAGAAAAAATAAAGGTGTTGGAGCAGCCCAAAGTCAAAGCCCAGACCTCATCCCCATTGAGATGCTGTGGCAGGATCTTAAGAGAGCTGTGCATAAACAAGTGCTTTCAAACATCAATGAACTGAAGCAATGTTCTAAAGAATAGTGGGCCACAATTTCTCCAAAACGATGTGAGAGACTGATAAACACCTACAGAACATGTTCACTTTGAGTTATTCTTGCTAGCGGTTCTACATGTTTTTATTGGTTTCTGAATGTTGGTCTACTTTTCAGTAAAATTGGTCAAATGACTACATATTGAAATCTTTTGTAGTTTTTATTGTTGTTATTGTCACATGTTGTCTCTTTCTTTGTTTAGAGAAGATGGTGAGGACCACATAATTGTTCATGTCCATCTATCCTTCTATCTATCCATCTATATATACATCGAAGGTCATGACAATATTGGGTTTTCAGTGACTTCTGTGTTTCTTTGAACTGTTCTTTTTCTGTGACAGAA
>JAQQZR010000036.1:13019085-13050924 GCA_030068235.1 Notoglanidium macrostoma | reverse complement strand
CCACAAACACAGACACACATATATATATATATATATATATATATACACACACACACTCCAGTGGTGAATATAGACACACCACACACGCCAGATAAAAAAAAGTTGCTCTGTGCACGCGGCTAAACTGAGAAACCTGCCGTTTTTTTTAATTTGCTGTTAGGAGATGACAAACATTCAACCGCCGCAGTACACACACCTTCCGTGATGCCTGTTACAATTTCCAAATTATTTTGCGAGAAAACACTCCTTTCATCTCTGAAAGATATAGCCTATACACACATAAATAGCCTATTTATAAAAAATATATATATTTTTCTCTTTTTCTGCTACGTCACCCTGCCAAACATTTATTGTGATTCAATTTCACATCCACAGTCTAGCTCATATAGAAACACTACACATCAAAATTATAAGAGCAAAAATATATATATTTATAGGCTACTGCTACACTTAGGAATCCCCAATATTTGCTGCTGATTAACATGGAGCGTTTGGGAATGCCCTAAAACTTGTGAATTACAGGACCTGCGAGAATAAAAACGTACGTCAGATCACATGTATTCTAGTTATCTGTTGCCATCTACTGGTGCAGCTGTGCTTAGAGCAATTTCTTCCACCACCTTTCTTCCATCACAGAACATCCATTCATCTATTATCTATACTGATTATCCATCAAGGTCACGAGGAAGCTGGTGCCAATCCCAGCTGACTTGGGGTGAGAAGCAGGGTACACCATGGATAGGTCACCCATCTGTTGCAGAACTAACACAGAGATAAACACCCATTCACATCTAAAGTGGCTAGATGACCTAATCTGCATTTCATTGGACTGTGGGAGCAAACTGGAAAGCCTGGAAGAAACACACATGGGAGAACATGCAAACTTTGCATGGAAAGGCCCCAGTTGGCCATGAAGTTTGAACCCAGAATTTTTTGCTATGAGGCAACAGCACTACCACTGCCGGACTGTCATAGAACATCACAGATGAAAATTTATTCTGGTCAAATGAATATCATAAATCATAATCAAGAACAAGCACAAGCAGAAAAAAGGAAATCATTTATTGTAGAGAAAGTTTCCAGAATCTGAAGTGACTGCACAGGAGAAAATGTCAAGCTTGAATACTTTGCTAACAAAAAGGTGACTGACAAAACATACATATAAAGAACATATATAATGATAGAACAGCTTTATTGGGTATGCAGCAAGAATGGAGAAAATAAAAATGAAATCATGGTCAAGAACCTTTTCCCCCACAGTATGTGTGAGCACAGTATTCAAAGAGAAGTCTGGAAATGAGTGCAAATGACCCAAGCAAAAACAGCCTAGAAGTAGTAAGTCAAGGCAACTGGTCTTGTTGCTTTCATGCTGAAGATATTTTACCACTCATCTAAGGGGTTTTATCAGTTCACCTGAACAGTCTCTGGCATTCCCCACAACTCAGCAATACTAAAGAAGTTGGATGAGTGAGTTATGAGACATTTTCAACACTTGCACAGCAAGTCTGGTCACATGGACTTACTACAACTAGATTCTTCCATTATCTGGATAAGAAAGAAAGAAAAAAAAAAACTTCATAGTCTCAGTCTACAGAGGAAAGAAAGGAAAAGTAAATTTGAAACTTCACCAGCAGTGAAGTCAGAAGAGTCCTGTGCAGTCTCCATAGAAACACATTTTTCTATCTTGAGGACTCTCTACACTCACTCGAACAAATCACACACCATTCACGACAAGGTGTTCTATTTTCACTCGTCCATTCCACAGTATGCTTTCGCTCGCTCTCAGTCACGACTCATTCTTTCCATGTACGCACATCTGGTTGCGCACTTGCATTTCCACACTCGTTCACACGCTCTCTCTCTCTCTCACACTAATCGCACTGATGCTAGTCCATATGGATCGTTGGACGTGGTAGAGACTGAGGCCCCCTAGTGGCCACTCGTCAGTAAGACAGGCTCAGTGATGTGATCAACCAGGGTTGGTGCTGACCAGAGCTTGCTGGATGCGATCGCGAGCGACTGCATAGCGCTGCAGGATCTGCTTTACATGCTCCTCTTCCTCTCGCTTCAGGATGCGCAGAAAATTCTGCAGCTCTGGCAGAGAAAACGCATCCCACTGGGAGAAGAGCAAATAATAAAGTCAGCAATAAGCAACCATTTAATTAATAATGCATGTGTACATGATAGAATTTTGTGCTCAGGTCTCTCACTACAACGCAAGGACAACCTCAAGGGACAACTTAAATGAATTCAGCCGACCTAACGAACAGAGAATTATGTCCAAATTAAGTGTTTCTGCAGGTAAACTTGCTTTGCTTGTTTTTTTTTTTGTTTGTTTGTTTTTTTTTTTTTTAAAACATGAAAGGATCTTTGGTAGCAAATTACTGGGCATCTCAAGGAAGAAACCTGAACCTTAACAGGAAATGTTGCAAGTACTGGAAATTGAGAGATTATATAGAGAGTTAAAACTGAATCAGCAGACATGTTAATCATGTGAGGGCAGTGTGGGGTGTGGTTTTCCTTACATTGACCTCTCCCGTCTCATTCTCCTTTAGTACCAGACTCAGCACCTTCTCATTCGGACCAGCACACAAACGCAGGAACAGTGGACACTCATCATCATGCAGCTTCCTTAAGTACACTGAGAGAGACAATATACTCAATATATACATATACTCAATCACTTTCAAACCAAGACCACACCAACTCTACCAGAAACGGTGCATCGTATGAAGCAAATACCCCTAATGCTTGTACAAGCTTAACCTTCCTAGCATTTTTTTTTTTTCTCAATGCAGCATGGCCAGCTGGAGTTGTTAACAATAACTATGAGCACACAAGCTTTGGCAATGCAACTGTCCCACCACTTGTCCTGTCACTAAAGCACCTTGAAATGAAATGAACTATGAGCAAAGTTAGAAGCTGAAAGCTTTCAAATTAATGGAATTGTAATGTATAGCTTTAACCTAAATAACAGTATTTAACTAGAAATCAAGCTACTGGTTTATAACAAACAGTCAAACGATACAACTAAAGGCACTTAATTGCCATTTTGTCAAAATTGACTCATGAAGGAAACATGGCCATACCTTGCTCATGGCGCTCAGTGCGCTCAAACAGTGCAAACTTTGCAGGATTGTCAATAACTGTGAATTTCTTGAGCAGGGCCTGAATCACTTCCTTTGCACGAGTTCGCGAGCTGATGTGCAGATGTTTGGCCGTGTCCTTTGGGAGGTAGAAGGATGTGCGTCTTTTTACTACTGCCCCTCTCCTTCCATTGGCTGGCTCCTGAGATGTAGCACACTTTCGTAGAGGTGGAACAGACACAGGCCGTACCAGCTTCAGATGAACTTTGATGAAACCATTGTAGGTGCCATCTTTGTTCTGTGTAAGTAAAACAAATCATCAGGGGTCAGATGATTACTGAATGGACTGGATGCATAAAAATCCGAATAATATGAAAAACCTGAAGGTAATGTAACTTAAAAAATGGGCATGTGAATTTGTGAATGTGAAACCTTACCAAAGACATGAAGAGGTTGCTGTTTATCTGAGCATTATACTCCTTAATCTTCTGCTGAATCTCTGAATGTGACAGCTCTTGTTTCTTGCTCTCAGTCACCTCATCCTAACAGACAGACAGACAAATCACCATATCAGTTAATTACTATTTTACTAAAAACAACGGCGGAATTATATTACTTCATATACTTTATGATTTACATAAAGAAAGTGTTTAAGCAGCTGTCTAGAACTAAAACAGATTCATGACATCACCTTAGGAAAAAGAGGAAGTGCTCATAAAACCAGTGTGAGAATCACAGCATGACTCACAAATCTGTGCATGACTGACCGGATGGGGGTTCACGTGGAACGAGCTAGCACAGCGTGTGTAAGTATCCGAGTCAGTCAATCTTCCTTGCATTAAAAAGACAAATCTTAGAGAAGCCAATTTTCCTTTATTACACATTTAAGGTGCACTCTAATACACACAGTGTAAGCTGAAATACCAGGATAGGAACTGTCATATGATAGTCAAATGTACTGGTTCAGGCTATGAAACAGCTGAGAGAACAGCTGGGGCAACTGACACACAATCAGTTCTTCTTACAGTCAACTCCTCTGCATTCACAAGACACACTAATACACAGGTGCAACTATAGCCCATTACTTTCTTAGATTAAATACAGTAAGTATTTTCACTTTATAGAAAATATCCCTTCTAAAATGGGATTTCTACAAACACCAGTAATGGATTTGAGTTCATATGGGATTTCTCTAAACTTATGAAAATGACCAAACATGACTATAAATATATAAAAGCAGCATTACAGATGCATTACAGACACTCTTGTGCCAAAACACATGGATTTTAAATATGTATTTATTTTACTTCAAATATTAATATCCTCCTATAACCCTATCATTTGACATTCTACTATGAATGGAGTAAAAGACGCCCAGTTGTTGGAAATTTGCATCAGCCTTGGCTCACTTCCTGTTGAACTCAACAGGGCAAAGCCATGATGTCACTGCCAGCCAATCACAAACTTTGGTCCATCCCATTATTCAAAAGAATGAAAGTATCTGGATGGTTTCAGAAGTCAGTCATGCATGTTTTGGCTTTAAAGCTGGAATTTCTGTATCCGGTTAGAGCAAAAAATAGCGTCTTCCCCCTCCAGTCTCACACCACAGAACGAAAGGTTCTTTTGTGTGCCTTGTTCACGTGTGGGTGTCAGATGGTGTCATTTTTCAACAGTTTCATCATCCTTCCTGTTTGTATATTACCACATCTATATCCGATTTTATCAGAAACAAGTTGATCTACAAGTGTTGTTCACATACATTATGTTCTCACGCCAAAATTTTTATGCACTTAAATTCATTCAGTGT
Source organism: Notoglanidium macrostoma (assembly GCA_030068235.1). Lineage (NCBI taxonomy): Eukaryota > Metazoa > Chordata > Actinopteri > Siluriformes > Auchenoglanididae > Notoglanidium > Notoglanidium macrostoma. Next base: position 13,046,031 of record JAQQZR010000036.1, on the reverse strand, counting down.
TTTACAAAGTCCTAACGTACTCCAAGTACTAGAGACCTTCATAAAATCAAGGAGCAGACTCTAAAAAGAGAGGCAACTCAACCTAACGGATTGCTTTAATTTGTTCATATGACACTACTGACACTGATTAAAAACTTGTACCAAAAAGAATGAGCTCTATTGATCCTAAAAGGCCAGCATGTGACTCTGGCAAAAACTTCTTTACCAAACTCACAATGCCCTTAGGCTTGCTTATTAAATTCTATTTAGATTCAATTATTAGATTAGTCATTAGACCAATATCTGTAAAGCTAATATCTGATTGCAAAATACAAAGTTAAAAAAAAAAAGGGAGGAAGATGATGCCAGACCAACTAATCAGATAAAATGCTAATGAGATGGACATGGCCATGTGGCCACAGATCACTAAATGCAAGTAAAGCTCAGTTTGTAGTTCAAAACGTATATCATTAACAAATGCAATAAACAGGAAATATTAGATAAGCCAGACTTTTGGTCAGCTTGGTTTCAAAATAAGCATTAACTGATGGTCATGCATGACACAGTAAGCTGTTGTTCCAGCTTTTCTAATGAATCATCCAGTTGTTAACATCTCTTCCTCTCTCCCACCCCCTCCTAGAAACACGTCTGTAAGCCTTCCTGTTCCTCCCTTTTGCCAAGTTTCATGGCTTTTTGTTAGATAAATACAAAACAAAACAGAATATATTGGAGACACTGACTGAACTTCATCCTTAAATAACAAATAAATTTCTATATGCGCATATACTGCACACATACTGTACTTTCTAGAGAGCTTGGAGGAGGGGACGAAGCAAACACTAAATTAAAATATACCCCTGACAATGTAATCAGTCACAATCCTTTGAAAGGTATTACAAACATTGTAAATAAAAGTACTCGTCTATAATAATGTACTCTTGCACAGTTATGGGCGGAAGTAAAGGGCCATGTTAAAGTAAGGCGAGAGAGCCGCAAGGAAATGTTACTTTTGATGTTTCGACATCTAGAACAACTTTTCGACAATGTGACAAAATGTCTTCATAGGAAATGAGACGCCACCTCAACAGTCCTTGATGAATTGCGCGCTACTGAGTGCGGGTTTGATCGAGCTCACCTTCTCTTTCTGAGGTTTGCGAAAGAAAGAAGTGCGCGCGGTGAAATACTGCTCGAGCTCCGAGTCCGAGTCCTCCTCACTGCAGTAGCCGCTGCTCGCCGAGCTGCCCCAGGTCTTCTCAAAAGACGGAGTCTGGTCGGCACAACTAACTCCACTCATCGTGAAAAAAGTTTGCGAGTGGTTAAAAGTTGCTAATAAATCGCTATTCACTGTCTGAGTAACTAACACGTAGACCAGGCCAACGCAGTGCCCTTTTCTATTCAAATAAACACTGTATATATATATTCTAAAACCTGTATATCTTGTGCCGAAAATCTGATAACTGTCTCGATGTGTCTATCAGCCGCTGATGAAGGATTAGCCCACGTTGCTCTTGCCTTACACCGGAAACGCTCCGCCCTGGACGTTAAAATTGGAAAATACACAACCCAGGCCACAGAGCACTGCGATTGGCTCTACACAGGAAGTTCCAACTCGACGATTACGACATTGCAGTGCGCCATGTTTACTCAGGCTGAGTCTCAAACCGCTCCCTATCGCCATATAGTGCACTACATAGCCCAGACCCTATTTGTCCATTGGTTAATATCAATGACTAAGTGCACTTCTGTAGGGTAGAGAGTGGTTCTTGGAATTCAACCAAAAACCCCAATTTCTGAAAATGCCCGCGTTTCCCGGCGGAATTGGGCGACTTTTGAGTGAGCTGGGGGTTTTCCCCCCCAGACACCGGATGGGAGTTGGGCGTGCTGTATACACTAGATCCTTGATTCGTGAAACAGACAAGGGGTCTGTAGTTTTTTTCCACTTTGTTATGTGGAAGTACACTCAGTGATAAAAAAAAACCCCAGAAGGAACGGTAATTGTATGTAATGCAATGTAATGTATGCAGACCAGCGATGAGAATGTAAATTCGATTTACAAGGAGCTGGCACGTGTAGTCACCAGACATGAGAGTCATTAGACAGTATTATCAGCAGTTGCTGGATTTTGATAGGGGTGGCATTTTGGGTTTGCATGAGGCTTAGTGGTCGTATCATGCTATTGCCCGGCATGTGAGGCATACAGATGTCACAGTGGCCTGATGTTGGAACCAATGGGCATGTGAGGGCACCCACACACGTTGTGAAGGTTCCAGTTACCCAAGACAGACCACACCAAGGGAAGATCATCATATTGTGTGCCAAGCATTACAGAACTCCATGACATCTGCGCCTGCCATCCGGACACAGGTATTGGACTCTCTACCACACTCCGTGTCATCCCGCATTGTGTCTCGACGACTGGCATCAGCCGGTTTACCGTCCCATGCATAGGCTGCCATTAATACCAGTGCAGAGATTGCCGCGTTTGGTGTGGTGCCGTAACCGCGAGGTATGGACTGATGACGAGTGGCGTCATACCATGTTCAGTAATGAATCTCGGTTCTGCATTACTATGGATGACTGTCGTGTAGGCGTATGGCGGTGCCGAGGACCAATCCTGCCAATGTTGTGGTGGGACACCACATGTCTATGGACTGCCTGTGTCATGTTGAGGTCCTCTCGTGGCCAGCCAGGTTCCCCAATCTTTCCCCGATCAAACAATGTGTGGGATCAGCTTAGACGTCTCAGACCCAGCTCAACTTAGAACTGCTGCCAATCTGCAGGATCTCGAGGACCAGTTACAACAGCTGTGTGCCAACTTGCCGCAGGAAAGCATACAACGGCTGTACGACTCCCTTTTGCACCATATCGCCGCATGTATCCTGACCCAGAGGGGTGCCACACCCTGCTGACATGGGACCAGCAGTGTGCCCATACTGCCAAATCTGTTGTCTGTTTGATCTGTTATTGTAATCATTCCCATACAATCACATGACCTTTCACCACATGCAGGTTCATTTCATTTCCACAACGCCATCTGGGTGCTTAACGTTTTGTCACCGAGTGTAATAACACTTTTTTCAAAGTTGTTTTTATTATCAAGTTTTTACAGTTACTGGCTTAGTTGACTGGTCACATGAATTTAAGCCAAAAGTCAATAACTCAAATTATATACACCATGGACAATGTCAACAATGTCTCCCATAAACAGACAAAAATATTAAAATTTTTAATAAGTACTGTATAATAATTTAATAGATTTATGTTAATCTAATGACTGTGATACTGAGGTTTTTTTAACAGTTCGCTGTGTGCAATAGGTTTGAGAAGCCTGTCACAAGACAAGCTATATTATAAATATTGATCTATATATCGAAATAAAATTATTTACTTATGCCAGACCCATCCAAGATCATTACAATCACACATGGAAACCCATGAACTCTTTAGAAGCATTTGTACCCACAAAATGTTCTCACCTCTCATATACATGCCTTCTGACCGCCTTCTCAACATACATACAGGTGACAATTTAAAGGGAAAAACACTTTGCTTTGCTATGGGAAATTCTGCTGGTACGGTTGCAACCACTTGTCCCCTTAAAAGAAAGTGCCATAGAATATCAATGCAAAGTTCTTCTGACTGATCATCTTTATCCTACGATAAAACATTTCCATCCTGTTGGAAGTGGTCTGTTCGAGGATGACAATACCCCATCAACATTGCACAAGGGCTCATGGAATGCTTTGATGAGTATGAAAATTATGTAAATCATATGCTATGGCCTTGACAGTTACCAGATCTCATCCCAATTGAACACAGATGGGAGAATTTGGGCACATGTGTTGGCGGTGCTCTCCAACATCATCATCAAAACACCAATTTACAGAATATCTTTTGGAAGAATGGCATTCATCACTCAAGTACAGTTCCAGAGACTTGCAGAATCAGAGCCAAAAATAGTGCTTATTAATAATGGCTTTATGTAATAGCTTCATTGTTTCTCTACAGCTTTTTATATTTGCAGGATTTGAGTAAAATATTTACAACACAACCATGATGAGTTACTGCAATAAACATAAGTTAGATTTGATTCAGTGAGTGTGCATAAGTTAAATAGGAGTATTAAAGATTTGATTTGAGGTCAGAATGAGAGTGGCAGTTGGAGTGGCAAGGTTTCAGATGAGGCAGCTGCCATCCTGTTGTACCCGTAGGACCACACCCCTGCCTAAGTGAAATTATGAATTATGTAATAAATAAAAACTGTAAGATTTTGCTCATGAAAATTATGATCTTCAGTAAATATCTGGGATTTGTTTTGGGGACTCCATAGCTGAGCTAAACTGTTTCACACATGACTGCGTCTCAGAAGGTATTACATGGTATGTATTAACATGTACTTTTGCTATTACTTTAGTGCTGAAGACATGACATGATAATAATATACAAATAATTGTGCAAACTTGTTTATTCATGTAATAAGAAAAGGTGAATATATGCAACCATATCAACCCTCAAATATATATCTTACCACGTTGGTGTCCGTTTCAATGCTGTCCTGGACATCACTGGACTGATTGGTAGTAGAGGCATCAACCTGATTACAGTTCAGTTTAATGAGAGCTCTACAGCGGTAATGGCAGGTGAACCTACAGTCTGGCAGACACAATGGGGTGAGAGATAATGAGAAATTTGATATATGTTCTTAGATACAAGAAACATATCTGAAGCATATTAACTGGAGTAAAGTGCTCTGGTACAAGCAACAAATTAAGATTAATTAAACTGGTGACAGGGTAAATAACAAACTGTCTCATTTATCATAATAAAACAGTGAAAAAGAGCAAAGGAGCTTCTCAACACTTTAGGGTATTAATAAAGAGAAATAAAGCTGTATTGTGAGAGCACGGAATATAGAACATAAATAAAACAAATCTCACAGTATATTGTTAATTTTGCTTAACTAAGGTATCTCCATAAAAGGTTGGAAATTTGTTTTTGGATTGTTCAGATACACAATCAATTAAGATGCACACATTGATAACACACAAAGGAATTAAACACACATGGACGGTAAAAGTTGGTACATATTCAGATAAAAAATTAACCATAGCAGATAATACAGAAAGTGATAAAATATGGTAAATATTCAACCCCTGAAAGTATGAAACCAGCAACTTCCTGTCCTAAATAATATGTTCTTTGAATGTGGTAAACCCCAATCGCCTCCTAAATGCATTTTTCTTTGTCTCCGAGACGTTTCATTTATGACGAACCACAGCATTTTTAACCAAGCTTTGTTACGACCGTTGCAAAAATATTTTCTGTTTACACTTTAATTGAATGACAACTTTGGTCAGAAAGGAGAAATTGCCATTGTATTTTATAACATACAGTGTAGAGTAAGACATAGAACTGTGTGGTGTTAATAGTGAACCCTAACATTCAGTTAATTATCTAGTAAATAAAAAGTCCCATCAGACCAAGTGAGGATGACATAGCATAAATAACCATGTTGAATATAATATAATTGCACTGTATGTACCCTCATATCAGTGAGACATTATCTTTCTGTCACATATTGTTCTTATCATATTATGAAATTACCTAAGCCAATTCATGATTAATTTTTAATATTGTATATGTATATGCTCACAATTAGGAACAGCCAGTACAATTAGTCATATCTGTATATGGTAGACGTTCTGTCAAGTGGCATACATCGCACTAGGATATAATACATGAGTGTATCTTCAACCAAACAGTGACATCTGGAAACAACAGAAGTAAACACACTTAGACCCCATTCAGACTTTGTACTAACATCTGTCTATGGTGAGCAAATCACATGTGGACAGACCTAAATACAGTTCTGAATGCAGTGAAATGTGTCTTGTGATCCAGTCCTTCAGGCCACTTGTGGAGGTTGTCTGGGGTGCATGTGGCTGTGTTACTATTTGGATGTAATGTTATTCGCTTTGTGAATGCCAGTATGTCCTGAAGCATCTCCGACAACATCAGAAAACCACATACTTGTGTATGAAATGTTTTATTCAGGTTTTTTACTTTGCTTTTTGCATTCTCATGATTCGTTGAAAGCACATGAAATGTAATTAGCTGAGCAGACATTACACAATACGTGGCCCAGCCTGATTCTAGTATGAATATAGCTTTTATCTTTTAAATTTGAAGATAATTTCAAGACTAAATATAAACACTTTGTTTAAGCTTTTGTTTTGAATGGCTAGTATTTTGTCTGGTCTTGAAATTACATTTTGTCGCTTTTGACACATTTAGTAACCCTGCTACTTTTTGAAGTTCAATATTACAGAATAAGAAACATGCAGTACATGGTATATTGGACAGTTAATTGTATTTCTTTAATATGTAATATGTACTGACCTAACTGGAGATCAGACTGTATTGGTACTGACTCATGGATACACTGTTCTTCAACACAAATGCACTGCTCACATTGAAAAGCTGCAGTCATTTTATATGGTAGGTTATGTATGATCGATTTTAATTTTCACTGGAAAAATGCTGCTTTTTCAACTAGGGAATAAAACTTCCAGACAAAAACGGAAAATTCAATGCCATGGCATTTCTCATTTTGACAAGAATTTGGTTTATACTGAAAATCTGTAAAGCAGTTATGAAGGAGCAAAGAAAAAAATATGTATTGATGACTATAACTAACACACCGGGAGGGGGAGAGACAGAGAGCGAGAGAGAAAGAGAGAGAGAGAGAGAGAGAGAGAACACACAGAACAGCACAGCACACTCAAAGCACAACTAAAGGTCAGAAATAAACCTTCATCCTACAGTGAGTCTTTGAAATAAGTTTGAAGAACAAAAACCCACAAAAGGGAATTTCTGGCCCAAGATAAAGAACGAGAGGTTCCTCTTTAGTCAACCTTCCTGCTTTACACAAATTGCTAAAGGAACCATAGGCAAAACATTTAAAACCTCTATTCAAAATTTACAGTTGCCAGCCAATGCCAGTCAAGAAACAGAAGTGCCAATGGCCTGTTCAGGTAAAAGACTGAGCAAGTGCAGCATTTACATAAAATGGCAGCTGTTTCATGTTTTCTCCAAAAGAGCAGACAGCGTAGAAGCAAATGAAATAGAAACCACATGTTGAGACCTACAAACCAAACATTATAGTTCAAGAAACAGCATAAATTCCCTGAGTGGAATCAAATCTAAAATGTTTTACAAAGAGTTAGGCAAGAATGTGAAAAGAAATCTTTGTAAGGATGGAAATAAAGTAGTGATACGCAGTAAGTCGGCCATCACAAGTGGGGGTGAGAGATAGGGGCTAGAGACTGTGGGAGAGAAAGCAAGCAAAGATGTGCACAGCAGGAAACATGATGATTTCATATGTACAATTCTGTGGTTTACAACAAATTTGTTCCACACCCACAACTGTGCTCAACCATATAGAGTATAATTCCATTCCCACATGTGAACATAGGTGAACATTGTCATCAAACCCAAATAGATATAAACAGGTTATATAGTTATGGTTATATTTTCACTGCAGTTAGTCTACTATAAATAACAGGGTGAATGTACAGTTGAAAAGATTATCAGGTCATTGCATATGTTTGGTTACAGAAGCTGACAATGTGGGCTGTTTTGATAATATGTGTCTCTTTGCTGTGTTAACTTTAATATGGGACCATGCCATTAAGGTTTCCTCCAAAGTGGAAGCTGTGTTCCAAGGATGGTGAGTTAATATTCAAAAGTTGATGTCAATATACAGAGTTTTCAAGCTTTATTACAATTTATAATGGAAAAAATGTAAACGTTCAGCATTTTGTCACTAAAATGGCATTGACCTCATTTATGTGTGTGTCCATTTCAGTCTATATTGCTTCAATAATGCAATCCTATTTATCACTCTACAAAAGACACCAAAATATTTACTTATAAGAGCAATATCTAAAATGGGAAAATATTTATGATTTTTTAAATAGCTCAAATATGGAATCACAAAACATTCACAGTGATTAAATAAAGAATATCTATGTTCAATGGTTAAGTATGACAGAGACACACCAGTCATAAACAACCAAACCTTCTGTGAAGTTCAGACCAGAGATACTTGAAATATCTGGTCATGTAAAGAGCAAAAGGACAACAGATAAGATGGTTCCAATTTCAAAATAGTGTTCTAAAAGTGGTTGTATATCTATTTGTTGAAAATTATATTCTCTATGGACTTCAATGTGAACTACGGGTGAAACTAGTATTGAACGTATTGAGGCATTGGTGGCTCAGTGGGACCTTGTGCTCTGACCTCAACTCCCTAACTCCCTCAACTCCCTGGGATATGCAAATAAAAGAATTTCAGTGTACTGTACGTAAATAAGTGACACTAATGGTTTTCTAAAATTAACAGCAGGATCAACTTTCAAGCCACTGTTACAGTGTTGGTATATCATAGTATCTGTTTGGAACTTTTCATTTTCTAAGAGGATCATTATAAATGGCATTTTAGCACTACACTGACAAGTACTTTTTAAACAACCTTGTAAAGAGTGTCACTCTTAGCCTGTAGTACTTCATTAAAACAAGTAGAAGTACTTTTTTTCTCCAATTTCATGCCTGGAATGTTGACCATTTTCAGAAAGTATGCTTAACATTAATCATATTAAAAATCATGTACTGAATTTCACAGAACACCATCCATGTAAATAATGTATTCAGTGATATTAATGTCTATCACAGTAGATTTCTTTGGTCATTAATTCAGTAAAGGATTCAGTAATTCCTTTATCCTTGTCATGGTGAATCTCAAGCCAATCCTGAAAACACTTGGCGCAAGATTACACCACAAACATATTAGACACCTATTCATTCACACCTAGGGGCAACTTTAATGTAGCCAATCTACCTATTGGCATGTTTTCAGGAGGTTTGAGGAAATTGGAGAACCACAAGAAAATCCACAGGGAAAATATGCATAACTCCACTCAAGCTGCGGACTTGACTCTGGAGCTGAGAGGTGGTGACGCTACCTGCTGCACATCTGTGACACCCCTATAGCAGTATAGTTTGTTGTTTCACAAAACACTCATTCAGCCCTGTTTGAACATATACTTACATAACAGACCTTATCCACTGGTTAAATCCCATCTTATTTTTCATATTATTCAGTACCTACAGCTACGTATTCAGTAAATACTGTGGAAATAATTGTTATGTATGTGGTGAGAAATGTAAGTCGGGATGACACCTGGGAGTCTAGGAGCTCAAATTTGAGTTTGCTTGCCTTTACATGAGTACCGTTATCACTGACCACACAATTTTCACTAATGGCATACACAGGTGACTACTAGTACACACAACCACACAAAGAGATCAACACTCACTTTCACAGCGCAGGCTTTGTTTGTACACCCCCCAGATGAAGTCTCCACACAGATCACACCAGGTGGGTTGAGCATGGCTACAAGGTTGGAAGTCGTGGCCTTCTCCTGTATCCTCAACCAGTTGTGGGTCCTTCATGGTGTCTCCCAGGAGTCTGATAATCCTCACACGGTTCCAGAGCTCCGGGAATTTTCCTGGGCTTATTCTCAAGGCATTGACCCTCTCCAGACGAGCGGTCCGAGGTGGTAAAGAATCAGCAAGCTCAATGTGCTCCTCCAGCTCCTCAAGCTCAATCAATTCCCCCAATGACATGATGTTCTTCACAGCTTTATTATACACCTGTGTTGAAATAAACTCTCTTGTGGGTCTTCTAAGTCATAGTATGCAGTCTGATTTGGAGTCAACTGACTGCAAATGATATCCAGTCCAATGTAAGACAAATGTCTTAATGAAATGTCTAAGACCGTTCATTGCTTTATAGCTGGAGACAGTGGAGGTCTATATCAGCTTCTGAAAGTTTGGGTACTCCTGGAAAAAAAATAGTCAAAAACAAAATCAGCTTTATTTTCTGACATTCATTAACCCGTTTAGCTATAGGAAACGTGCCAGTCATATTTGCATCACAGTTTCATTAAAACTGCTGTCCTAAGGAGTCTGAGTGGAACAGTTTCGGGTTTAGCTAGTCTGGGCTTTCCAGCAGCTGATGGGTGAGTAGTGCAAAGTTTCAGTTAACAGAGACTAGAGGAAACTGTGAATCTTGCCCTTGGCTCACATTTTAAGAGACAAAAGAAGAGGAACAAAAGGAATTGAGAGAATCCCATGTCAGATTATTCAATAGGGAGTTATAAAATGAATGCAGACGTGAGATATATACGTCAGAGTTCATAAAAAATAAACACTAGTACGTGAATTGTGGAATGACCTACCTAAGCGAAAAGGAGTCTGACTGCATTTTAAAAATCCGTTCACAGGAACTATTCGGTTTGAGAAAACGTAGCTCCAGGACGAGTTAATCCAGAAACCATACAGATTAATAAAGAGCAGAGGCGCTACATCACGACAGCCGTCTCGGAATCCTCTGCGTCTGAGGGAAATAACTGTGTAGTGAAATTAGAGCAGTTTACTGTCATCACTTGAGCTGCTGGAAGAAAGTTGCGTGTGAACACGCCCAGACTTCTTGACGAGTTTCCATCTCATAGTCTCCCGTGTCTCGTAGCTGCATTTTGTTTAATCCAGTGCAATGTAAATTGCTGCCACATCTGAAAAAACAAACAAAAACTCCCTTGATCGCTGCAGTGCAGAATGTAACCCAAGAGCGGAATGATTTTTGCCACTTCCTGAGAGTGAGTGCGGGGATTCAGTCGCTCCTCCTCGGGTCGCTGAGCCGGGACGCTTCTCCCCTTAGCCACTAGCATGCAAGTAGAGTACAAGCCTTTTTAAATTAGGCTGACATTGTAGCATGTATTTCAGCCTTTCTTTGGGAGTACTCGGATGTTTCTTTTTTCACTTCAGTTCAGGTGTGTGTGTGTGTGAGAGAGAGAGAGACAGAGAGATAGAGAGAGAGAAAGTGCGCTCAAAGAACTATGCTTGAAACTGTTTAATATGTCAGTAAACTCATGAACAGTCTAAAACTTATCTAAAACAGTTACATACAGTTACAAACATAGCACAAAAATGGTGGTCATACCTACAATATCCTTTTCATTTTCAAACAGTCACAGTAGTTCAAAAATTTCAACTGAAGTTCCTACAGTTCATGCTGTCTTACACAGGCACAGTTTTTTGGGGTTTTTTTTACACTATAACATAGCCCCTCCTCTTCCTCAATTCCCATCAAAACCATAGCAACCCAAGCTATACAGTGCATCACTTTTTCCATATTTTGTTATGTTACAGCCTTATTCCAAAATGGATTAAATTCTTTTTTTTCCCTCAGAATTCTACACACAACACCCCATGATGACAACGTGAAAAAAGTTTACTTGAGAGTTTTGCAAATTTATTAGCACATGTACAAACAGTAAGTATTTCAGATAAGTCATTCAGATAAATGCAGTTATAGTCATTTTGTTCCTCTTATCTCTGTAACCCTGAAAATTAAGCCTCTATCTCTTTCCTAGCAGTAAGCAGTGGAGTCCCTCAGGTCTTGATATTCATCTCTTTCTGTAGTTTCTCTGTGGTTTCTGTAATCATTTGGCATGCACGTTTGTGCTTGGGCCAGTGCTTCACCTGACATTCTCTGTGAAGAAACACATTTCTTCATTACATTATTATTAAAAAACAATATTTTTTACATTCAAAGATGAGGTACTCATTCTTTTAAAACAATAATATTTTTTGTTTTAGTGTGTGTTAAGCTGATGTAGGACACCTGTTGCAGTACCACTCTCCTTGGCAGCGGGAGCAACGCTTGGTCCCCACCGCTCCACACGCACCACACTTCAGTTTATCCGAAATGAGACACTCCATCACGTCAAGATTATAAGTCTCAGCCAGCCTAATGGGCACGCACACATGCGCACATGCATACACACACACACACACACACACACACCCCGAATTGAGAAGTATCCTAAGGTGAATTGATTCTGGATTTCAATACTCAGAAATGTCTAAAGTAATGACTTACCTGTTTGCTTGTTCTCTCAGCTCACTCTCAGATGGATTGAACACCTTCTTCACTTGGTGTTTAGCTATGGCCTTCCATTTCCCAGAATTCTCGGTGACAATCTCATTCCAGATCTTTGGAAGCTAGATTTATGTGGTGTATTAACCATAGTTATAACGTAAACATTTACTCTGTCAGGTAATTTTGTAGACATATCTGCCGAAACACAGCACAGTATGTGTATACTACCTGCTCAAGGATAAGGTCTTTTTTTGGAGGTGCAAGGTCTGTAACAGATAAGTGGCTGAGGAAACGCTGAAGATCAGCAAGATTTGGCAGCTGATCGATAACTACCTCTGTCAAAAATCCACGCAGCTACAAATGCCCAAACAAATACACACAGAAGAACCAATGATCATCATAAACAAAATGACTAAATATACAAAGTCGGCCAAAAAAATGTATACGCACTTCAGGAACACTTCTACACATAAATGTCTGGAAGCTAATGGCCACCACTTTGAAAATCTCTTGTAATTGTAGAGGTTAAAGGTAAATTGTATTAATCTTGTGACATCTGAATAAATTTAGTATTAAAATATTTATGCACATTTTTCTTTTCCTGAAGTGTGTATACATTTTTGGCTAACTCTGTATTTGCATGGTGTATCTCTTGAAAAAAAAATTATATTAAATGCTCCACTGTGGAATAATTCTTAAAGACAGACAGGATATATAAGGAAATAACAAGAGGGGAAAATAAGACAACAGGATAAAGAGGGGAAACAGTGCTAAAAATAAAAGTGTTTTACTTATCAGCATGAAGAAAGATCAGATAAGACTTCATTAGACAATGACTTGGCACAGGATGAGAATGACATACAGACATCACATCCTGAAGGATGTTGATGATAAGGTAAGGCTAATAATGTTCAGCAGGACAAGAAGGGGTGTGTGTATGTATGTGTGTGTGTGTGTGTGTGTGTGTGTGTGTGTGTGTGTGTGTGTGTGTGTGTGAGGAGATAAGTCTTCAGTATAGTTCCACTCTTCCACCTTTCCCTGAATTAAAATGTGCAGTTTATAGCATGTAGAACACAAGACTATTGTTTAGGTACTTTAGTACTGCTATGCTGTACCTTTAACAGCTGATTTGTGTTGAAGTTGTTGAAATCATATTTTCGCTGGCAGTCTGGTTTAAGCAGTAGATTCAGCAAAGCAATCCACACCTGCCCATCCAGCTTGGTCATTTTTAGCCTGTCTTCTGCAGGGATGTCTCTCCACTTACCACCCTCGTACGTCTGCAGATTATCTACAGAGGGAGACAAAGCCAAATCATCATGGAATTTGGTTTGTAAAGTAGATTTTTTTAATGATAATATTCAAGAAGGCTGTAGTGGAGTAGTGGATGTATATTTAGGCTATTTGGTTTTGCTTACATTCCAGCCAACCTGGGCATATGCCTTGGGAACAGCTGGAGTAGTGGGTAACCTAAAAAAAAGCTCTTGCTTTCCTAGACTTTACTGTTCTCCTTCCCATTTTCATTTTGCAGATGAGTTGAGGATGTGGACTCAAAGATGAGCCATAATCTTTTGTTTTTGCTAAGAAGACAAATTTTGTTATTGTTAAATCATCTAGTATTTGACATTTTGCTATTCCAGGACACCTTGGAGAGGTAGGATAGACACAGGTGTAAACAGCAACGTGTCTCGGCTGTCCATATTTGATCTGAATGCTCGACGCATTTTAAAACCAAGTGTAAACACGGCCTTAGACAGGCACCTACAGAGCCTTGATCTAGTTGCAGCATGATGCCGATAACGATGTGTGAAGTAGACCTGGAGGGCTAAAGAGTACAAAGAAGTGAATGAAAAATGCTAGGTTTAGCAGGAACAGAAACAGGCGGAATGCTCAGTTACTCAGATTCATGGAAGAATGAGCATCTCTAATGCATTGGAATGCTGAGTAGAAGACTTGGCAGCAGGCATGAGTCAAATTCAAGAGCTATTAGCAACAATGCAATAGCATAATAAGTTGCAGAGCACAGAGGACCGTAGTATAGCCACCTCACATATTTCAGTAATGAGTCCATCTCAGGGGAGAATGCTGATAGCCTGCCATCAGAGTATTCTAATGATGAGGAGTTAATGCAGGAGTGCAGCTCAGCAGTAGTAAATTAGTTCATAAAGTTTATGCATTCATCACTCAAACAGAAAATTACTTATTAAAGTGTTTGTTTTTCTTGTGGAATTTTTTTTCTAAACATGTGGCACTAGTGCACTTTAGGATTATTGCACATTACTAAATTATTGCATTTTTATACAAATGTCTTATCCTTACCCCAAATCTCAAAAATCAATATGATCCCTGGGCAAAGTGCACACCACATTCATTAAAGCAAAACAGCTTTTTAGTGGCCATCACTATGAGTCAAATCAATATATTGAGTACAGTGTTATGTAAATTTATTTTGCTTAAGGAGAAAGAAGGAAAGTCAGCCAGCACCAACACGCCTTTATTTTAATTTTTTAAAAAGGCTTTGCTCCCTTAAATACTCAATCAACCAATTATCAGGATTTGTTTGATAATTGGGTTAAATTAGACTAATCACACCCAGGCTTAATTACTGCTAGTACCGTTGAATCTAAACATCACTTAAACAGAACCTTTTCAGCAATGTGAAAGGGCTCAAAAAAGCAGCACTGCATGCTTTAATCAAAAGAAATTCTGGAAGTGAGGAGAAAGAAAGTTATTATAATATATCAGTCTAGAAAGGGTTACAAAGCAATTTCTAAGGCTTTGGGACTCCAGCAAACCACAGTGAGAGCCATTGTCTTCAAATGAAGAAAATTTGGAACAGTGGTGAATCTTCCCAGAAGTGGCTGGCCTGAAAAACTACAAGAGTGCACTGATGACTCATCCAGGAAGTCACAAAAGAACCAAATGAACATCTAAGCATCTGCAGGCCTCATTTGCCTCAAATAAGTCAGCATTCATGAATCTTAGAACGAGACTGGGCAAAAACAGTATCCATGGGAGAGCTGCAAGCTGAAAACCACAGCTAGCCAAGAGGAACTTGAAGGCATGCCTCAGATTAGGCAAAAAAAAAAAAACCACACACCTTGATGACCCTTAAGCCTTTTGAGATAATGCTCTGTAGTGCTGAACGTGGAACTTTTTGAAGGCATGAGTCCTGTTAAATCTGGCATAAAGTTAATGTAGCGTTCCACAATAAGAACATCATACAAAAACAACAGTCAATCACAATAACATCAATCGACTGAAGCTCAGTCGCAGTTGTGCAGCAAGGTAACAATCCACAAGAGTACGTCCACCTTATAATGGCTCAAAAGAAACAAAATTAAGGGTTTGGAGTGGCCTAGCCAAAGTCCTGACTTGAAACCCATTGAGATGCTGTAACAGGACCTTAAACAGGCAGTTCATGCTTGAAAGCCCAATTTAGCTGAATTAAAGCAATTCTTCAACAAAGAATAGGCCTGAAAGTGTGACGCAAAACAAAGAATATCAGGACGGGGCAAATACATTTTCATGGCACTGATGTGATCTAGTTGACTATTCACATGACATGAATGGTTTTAAAACAAACCTTAATGACTCAAAAATAGAGCTATAAATAAAGCTAACTTGAATCTAACAATTGTAATAAAAATGTGTTCTTTGAGTTGAAAATTCTGAACGGAACAAGTTTATGGCTCTAGTAAGTAGCCTAATATTGTTGTACATTAATAAATAAATGAAATACTTGAATAGTTGGACTATGTTTAAATCTGTACTGAGATGATCTGTATAAAAATATAAATAAATAAAGTTTAAGAACCCCTGCTTAAGTGTGACTGACCTCCAGATCGACGGCTCCAGGGACAATGTTCGACAAGTTGAACAAGCACACAGGGCAGGTTATGAGTATTCAGCATCCTCGTGAGAACACTCAAACTCAAACTGCGTTGAACAGAACAATAATCATCATCATTACCACTTTAGCACTAAAGTTTGCCCAAATTCTGCTACATATTTTTCTGAACAAGCCTAAAAGCATTATGTACTGTATGTCTCACACCTCTCTACATGATCCGTAATGTAGCGTAGAACAGAGAGAGCCTTGAGAGAGATCTCAAACTCTAATTTTGTACTCTGATTTTGCAGATCCTGTAACACAATCATAAAGATTATTAAATTATTGGGGCATAAATAGATTTCAGTTCATTTCTGAAGTTTGAAATATTCAGAATGTTGATGTAAGCCACATATCAAAACAGTTCCTAGTGATTGTAGTGAATAGTACAAAGCTAGTGTATAAGTAAGGAATAATTCAGCTAAAATCAAATCAACCAAGATCATGGTTAAAATTCATAAAATTAAAATGATTTTTTTTGTAATGCCACTTTTGCTTCTTTACCTGAACAGAGTTCATGTTTGAGACTTCTGTGTGTGAGGTTCTGTCTTCAGTGAGGATTTCTCCCCGAGCACACTGCCCTGCCAGCAGAGTCAATTTACGGTGGCAATAATCGACAAGGTCCACAACAGCATCCTCTGCTGCCTCACATGATTCCTGCATCATCCCAAAAACTAACATTCACAACTTCACATCTACTTTATTTTCAGTAACCATGTTTTATACAACAGTATACATTGTAGTCTGGTTCTCTCAAGAACACATGTACTGATTCTCTTTTTTTGTTACAATTCTGTAACATTTAAATGAACGTGTATGAACTTAAAAATCCCTTATTAAAAACTGACAGTCTTGTGAAGCATTTATTCAAACAAATAAAAACATCTACAGTATGTGGCTCTTTTATGAAAAGTCAAAATCCTCCAAATATATATTACTCTTACTTAGTTCTTTGAGAAATTATTTTCTTATTCACACATTATTCACCTAGTTCTTATAAGTCATAGGTCTCCTATGCCTAGTTTGGGAAGAAATATGGCTGGATAATATCCTGAAAAATCCAGAAAAAAGGTCTGTTGAAATGGGGAAAAAAGTGCTTACTTTATGGTATAAGATCGTCTCCAACAGATTTATGATTGTAGCTTCATGGTGAATCTAAGAACATTGAAATAATATTTATAATTAAATTATTAATTGAAATGTGAAATTTTCATCTCAGATATTTGGAACTGTGCACATACCACCATGTACAGTGGAAAGGTGCTCATCGGGCTGAAGTCTTGGAGTTTGCAGAGGACAGGGAACACGTTCTGCTTCCAAACTTCAATGAGTATCATTCCATGAACCAGCGTGGGAATCTGCACAAAAGGCATTCTCCAAATATCATTCATCTGAATTTGTCTTATTCATATTAATTATTACTCTCCATTGGCCAATATTACAGAGACTCACAACGGTCACTCCACTTTGAGTTACCTTTCCAAGTGACACAAAAAGCTCTTTGATAAACTCCTCTTGATTAGCGTTGGCATGAAGAATAGCTTGCATATTGAGTTTCTCAATGTATTCATGCTGCTGAAACCACCTATTGAACACAACATGTTTCAAGTATAAGTAGCTACATAGCAAAATGGTATTTTTGATCAAATCTGACTGTTTGGTGAGGGTTAAGTTTACATACTCTGCCCCAACAAACTCCAACAGACCCCAACATTTCGAACAGTAGTTGACAATCCATAAATCGTGCTTTCTGGTTAATCAAAAAATGTGTACTTTAAAACAAACGGATCACGGTGAGTCAAAATATAAGACATTATATTATTATTATATTATTATTTCCTTAAGTCTCCACAATTTAGGATAAATTAAATGAAGAATCATTTAAAATTACTACTCAATTTGTGAGTTACTGTCTAGATTTATTTCTCAGCTTCTTGCTTTTTATTCCTGCACTCCATTATTTATCAATTTCCTATTTTCCGTAATTTCTTAATATGAGAATAGGTACATGTCTAAAATGACTATTAAAACATAGGAATAGTACTACCAACTTCAGGTAATATACTGTAATTCACTGGAAATCTTGCTTTGGTTCTTAATGTGGGGTCGTGGGAAGTCGTCATAAGTCTATAAATGTACCCGAGCTGCCATTTCATTGACTGAGGATATGGCAGCAAGACTTACTTATAATTTGGTAATAGTTATGAGGATTTTTTTAATGATTCTTAATGATCAGTGTTTGGTGGTTGTAATGGTTATAAAAGGTTATACAATAAACCCCACAGTTCCAGAATGCTCTTGCCATTTTCAGTTTCAGTATTTAATCATTATGGCTGTTATGTTTCCATGTCTTAGGTAAAATAGGACATGATATTGTGTGAATGTAGATTGTGTGACTTTTTTCTCCATAAAAGAGTGGTATAAAACCTAAAAAAAAAAAAAAATACACTTTCCCTGTTCTCTGAAACATTAATCACTCATTTATAAATGTCAGATAGGCTGTTTATACATTCTAAATAGATATGTGGTTCAAAATTGGTTATAGACACTTGTTATGAGGGGATTTATTGACCTAGACCATACTGTGAAAGTACAGAATACGAACAGTATGTTTGGGTTAAATAATGCTGATGAAATAACCCTGTACTGATAACCCTGGGCTCAGTGGAATTTATTTTCACTGTTAAAGGAGTTCCAGGCTACCAAAAGTGAGATGGCCTGTGTTAGAGGACCTCCGATAAAGTGAGCAAACATTACACGATGAAACATAAGCAAAATGAACATATTCATTGTTGGCAAACAAAACTCCAACACACGGCAAGAGGTTTTAAACATCGACGCTCACCTGGGACTCCCAATGTCGCGCAGTGCTATTCTCTCCAAAGCTTGGATGTAAGCTTCAGCCTCTCCATGCAGAAGCAGAGAGTCCATCACTCCTGCCTAATGATTGGCGAAGGGGACCAGAGCTACCTAATAAGTTAACTTACTGTGCTACTTTTATTTATACCACAAAGAAACAGATCCGCTTACTCCAGCGAAGCCTCGTTACTATGGCAACGAATACACACAAACACGCGCGCGCAAGCACGCACGCACTCACTCACAGGTTGAAAGGGAGGAGCGATATCACTATATTCTCCCCC
Organism: Notoglanidium macrostoma; assembly: GCA_030068235.1. Lineage (NCBI taxonomy): Eukaryota > Metazoa > Chordata > Actinopteri > Siluriformes > Auchenoglanididae > Notoglanidium > Notoglanidium macrostoma. The sequence goes on along the minus strand of JAQQZR010000036.1, from coordinate 13,027,016 downwards.
AAACTTCTACCCTCTAGTTTATACACTTCTGGTGTGTGTATAAAAAGAGGAAATTTGATATTTCTACGGAAAGAATTTGCAAACATGAACATCAAAAAGTATATATAAAAATAACTTATTTGGAGCCATTTCTTATTTATTTATGACTACTGCCTACATTGTAGAACAATACTGCAGACATCAAAACAACGAAATAACACATGGAATTATGTGGTAAACTAAAAAGTGTTTATAAAAACCCATGTTCATATTAGAGCCACTGTTTATCTTAATGACAGCTTTTATATATATCTTGATCTCAGATGTATCAGACTTGTATCAGATGCACACACTTGTGGAGTCCATGCCAGCTTGAGTAAACACTCTCATTAAAGCAAAAAGAGGACCAAATACTAAGAAGGGCTGAAGTTCATGTCAGATTTTTCTTTCACTCACATTACTGTGATAATATCACTTGTAATGACCTTTATGATAACTTGAAAAAGAATGCCAAACAGAAGCTTTTCACTTATGCTCTCAGACGTTTGGAACCCATTGTATACATGAGATGGGATTTCATATCACTTATAATACACATGTTCTCTCTTTCTCTTTCTCATTCCTGCCTAAGTGACAGAGTGGTTATAGAGGAGGAAGCAGTAGATCTTGTTCTGCACATCATTAGTACATTCTACATTTTATGTTTCACATAATATTTGATTAAAATAAGCACACCATATCAATATTTGTATACAGTATTATGCTCATGCTTTAAAGAGATCTGCCCTGTCCTAGTTAAATGTCCCTCCTGTTACTGTCACTGGTTAAAAATAGCTTGAACAAAATCAGCCTATCCATTTACTAAATTTCATTTAGAACTGCTAATATGTTGTCTGAACATATTTATTTAACATATATCACATCTTTGTAGACTTTTTTGTACATGCAAGTGCCGAAGTACAACTGCACATTTCAGCAATGATAAAAACATAAGTATCCTATGTAATAAGTACCTGAATATTTTATCCCAAAATCAATTTGGCTTTTCCAGAAAATTCAAGTTAATGGTTTCAAACATGCACTCCAATCAACCTTAAAAAGTCACAGGATGAACGCTTTGCAGTCTCAATTTCTAGATACTAGGAGAGGCCAAAACGTCATTTTCTGTGCTGTACAGCAAGGTTAGAAATGAGAGCATCAGTTTCCTATCAAGAAGGTGGAATAAAGAAAATGTAAATCCGGGAATATATATGTATATATAAGAATGCAGAGAATAACCTATAATATCTGCTTATTGTAGATACAGTAAAAGTTAAGCGATATACACAAAGTTTCTAGAGAAACAGCTAAAAATTTAGTTTCTAAACACTTGGGTAAACTAAAATTAATAATATGGGTATCAATAGTTGTGCTTTTGTTACACACTGTATATATTAAAGGTTAGATTTCACTCGTATTTCAGTGTGAGGGTTAGCTAGTTCATGACAAATGCCTTTCCCTCCCACATAACCATCTTTTCCGAGGGTGCCAATAATTCTGGAGCTGACTGCATATGTTCTTGGTTTTTGGGTCAGGCCCTGGGTACAGGAGGCCATTTGACATCTGCTCATGCGTGTCAGGCTCTGGTCCCACTGACTGCCTTATAGCCCGACTGCGTGTGCGGGTCTACATCATCAGATAAATTAATCCACAAATCCATATTAAATGTGACATCACTTCCAGCAGATGATAATATTGGGGTCATTTTCTAATCGCTCATCCAGCTCCTTGTAACTCATTCCTGCAAACATGGACAAAAATAAAGATCAGTATTGCCTTATCTTTAAACCCAACTGCATTTTGCGAAAGAAAACAACTGAAGCACTTGCCAGTTTTGCAGCAGATCTCATCATAACTGTGGCAACCAGTATAAAGTTTTGGAGGACGACTCCTCTCATCTCGAACAACTTTAACAGGATATTTCTGCAACCGGCGAATCAGACCCTTCATTAAACCAAACTGGATCAGCTTCCTACAATCCGTGAAACATAAGCATTCATGAATGGGCATTAACGTTCCTCAAGCTAAACAAAATATGTGTCAAAATCCAAATTAATCAACTGTCATTAATCATCTATTAAGTTGATAAACCCAGAACACAAGATACAGATTTTGACTATTTTGACTTTTACACAAAACATAATAAGACAGTTAGTTGTGTAGCAAAATGACTGAAGGATGTTTATCTGCACTGTGTCCAGCTTCCAGGATGACAAAGAGTAAAAAAAAAGTATGATGTAGTCTCTTTAAAATCAACATTATTTAAACAAAAACAAACCTTTTAATAAATAGAAAATCACATACTGCATGCTTATTAAATGTCCAAATAAGTGACAAAAGAAATATCTTAATACCCACCTCTCATCTACCCTTTGTAGTTGCTGAACATAGCGAGAACACAGGTCACGCACTGTAGTTCCTGGAGTCAAACCACAATAAAGCTGGAAAACATCTCGGAGGCTCACTCGCTGTCCTGGCGTGCAACATGACACACAAACACACCTAAGTATTAGTACTGGTTAAGACCTATATATTGGAGAAAGGGAATATTTATTTTTCTAGGCTGAAATAACTCCTGACTCAAACACCAATGCTATTACAGATTGTAGGTTTAACCAACCCAACTTTAACTAGAGTTGAGTAAATATGACACCCCAACTCAGGTTCGTATCATAGTGAACATAGAAATCCATCATTAGCGCAGTGCTGATAAATAGATCTATAATGAGTATAAGGCAAAAATATGCATCACATATAGATCATAAAATACTGAGTTCTGAGTGTGCAAACTATGAAAGTATGATCATATTTGAAATATACTTTTATCATTATTATTCAGCCCTCCTCAGTCAGTGTTTTATTCTGGTCAGGGTAACGAGGGAGCCGGAGCCTATCCCAGGAACTCTGAGCATGTAGGCATGTAGTGATTCACCCACTTCACGATTTGATTCAATTCATGACATTGGGTTCACAATTCAATTTCCATTTTAAAAAAAAATAAAAAATGTAAATACATATTTCTTTCTTTTAAAAAAAATTTTTAATAACCAAAAAATGCAACATTTTTTAAAGTTAAAAATAATTAAAAATATACTTTCATTTCATTTTCTTAATAACCAGCAATAATTACTAACAAATATTTGTAAAGGTTAGAATAAAATATAATAGTCTATTAACTAAAATATTCCTTTTATTAAATATGAAAAAAAGCTAATAACAAGCTTTTCTTAAAAATTTTGAACATTCGTGAAGGCTGTAGTCAGCTTCGACATAAAACAACTACCTGCATTTGCTTCTCTTTTTTTTTTTTTTTTTTAGCTTTCAGCAGTATGTGAAATGATAGCTCCTATTTCTTGCTTAAACTCAGTCACAAAAAAGCTTTTTCCCATTTTAGGTCTGTTTTTAACAGCCATTAGAGCCGTGTTACTTCCGCCTACAGTGACGTGACGTGTATTCCCAATTATTGTGTGTTATTGTGCCCTCTGCTGTCTAAATAATGCAATTACAGCTATGAAAAGCCAAGAGATTATTCGCAGTTCATTGTTTATGTCCATCATTTCGAATCAAACTGCGATTTATTGATGCACGATGCCTGCAAAACAGCAATACAAAACTATAACAGGACCATACTCCTAAACACTAACCATAATGATATGCAAAAAATATAATATTTTAGCACTTTTATTTTTGAAAATGGGGAATCTCTGGCTTGTCCATTTACCGAAACACTGAATTAATTAAAATGTATTCATACAGTTCCCTGCTTACCAGGTTTACTGACATAATGCAGGCATTCTTCCTGAACAGCTTTGTCATCCATCAGGCTCTGGACTTTAGGTGTTGGGCAGTACACATTGGAATACTAGCAAAAGCATAAATAAGAGTTAGCATGGAAAAACTATTACATAGCCAACAGGATATTATTACAATTTTTCTAAATCAATGGCACACACCTGAAATATTGACACTAGTGTTACAACCCCATAGTACCTGTGAAGTAAAGTATTTATGTTTTGCTTAGGAATTTTAGAAAAATATAGTATGTCTATTTTGTGTTGCTGATCAAAAGGAGAGAACTCACAGTAAGTTCTGAATGGCGATTCGTACTAAGTTCAACTCAACATCAGCCTCAGCGGAAATCTTCTGTGTGTGTCGATATCCATCAATGTAGGGCAGAATCTACAACACATACTACTACATAAGGTGCCATGCCAGTAGTACTGTCCTAATCATTTACTGTCACTCATACAATCGACCCAATCCTCTATTGTCCGACATACAAAAGAATCACATCACTGTCATGTAACACATCAGTCCATTCATGTTTCACTTGTGTGTTAATAACCATAACTTTAACAATTACGTTACTGTTTCCTGCTTCAAGTAATTCTTGGCAAAAAAAAGATGCCAACCTGCTGTGTGGTGAGATCCCACTGAGACTTGATATAGCGTTCCTTGGTTTGAGTGAAGACCGGAACATCATACTCCTGAACGATGATGGGATCTTTCCTTTGCTCAATCAGCTTCAGGTGAATTGTATTCGACTCATCTGTGTTAAAATGACACAACAGTAACAAAAAACAGAATTTTTTTTGTGTACTGCTTTTTTGTGTACTGCATGTGTATAACAGAGAGAAATATACACACCAATAGGAAGAGTACATGCTCCTGTTGCATTGAGCTCCTCAAGTAATGTAGACATGATGGGCAACAGCTTCTGTTTACTCTCCTCATTTGAAATAAAGCCACTCTCCAACTAATAAACAGCAAGCTATGTTAACACACTGTTCACACAACTACATTCAACTTCAGTCCTATAAAGCTTAAAGGGGCCGGCTCACCCTTCCCTGGATCCTCTGCACCAGGTAGCGAGTTTCAATACCAACGATATTCCAAAAACAATCCAGCAATATCTTAAGATATAGAACATGAAATTGAAGATATTTTGTCAAAATACCGACCAATCCGTTCCGTTTTCAGTTATTCTGTAAACTTATGTAATGGATCCAAATTATGTTATGGACCCGAACCAGCCTTGGTTGTCTCACAGGCGGTGGTGAAGGAAAGAAAAGACAAAGCATATTTCGTTCAAAGCGTCCACGTATGACACGTAAATGAAGAAAAAGTCCAAGACGAGTTTCGAACTGCTCACTGACAGTGAATGTGTGGAGAGCTAACAAGTAGAAGTCACTTGCTTTCAAAACAAAACAACGCATTGAATTCTGAGAAGGGTGAGCCGGCCCAAGTAAACTGTCCTCTGTATTCAAATGAAACTTCACCTCCAGAGTTGTGAGGTATTGTGAGAGTTTCTTGACTATGGGCTCAAGGGCACATGTCTTCGTCTGAGCATCACACACAAGACCCAAGTTGAAGAGTAAGGCGTTACGACTGTATTTTTTATGCTCTATGCACACTGGACATCCGATTAGCTTCTTATCCATTGCAGTCCTAGAAGGGTCAGAGACAACCCAATGAAGGATTTCAGTGTAATGCAATTTAATTACATTTACACCATATCACTGGTGAATGCACGATACTGATCAGAAGATGATTGATTAGTTTTCGATAACAGCACGAATCAGACATGAGCTGTAAACATGCTTATTCTAATCTGTTTTCATTTTTATAGTAACAACTCACACACTGACTCGTATGGCAAACATTTGACATAAAAAAAGATTGAAAAAGAAATATGTGCAATTGTTGATACGGTGGTTTGAAATGGTGATGTTTATTTTGCATTTTTGAAAGGAGTCTCCATTTTCAGCGCTTTGTCATTTTAATTTTAAGTTCTCCATCACGGCAGACTCTTCAGGACAGTGTACAGTACTTTGCACTCTCTTGTTTCTCTGCAAAATGACAATCTGTGTTTTGACTTATTAAGAGAGAGAAAAAATTAGAACAACAGTATAGCTGCTAAAACAGAAGTGATAACAGGAACAAACTTGATTTATGAATGTTCCACATTACATAACTATAAAAATAAATACAAGGCATTGGTCATTAATTAATGAAAAAGTGTACGAGTTGCCAGATTGCTGTGGTATAAGAGAAATAAAACATAGGATGTGCTGTTAATGGAAAATAGCCAACTTGGGGGTGGTAAGGGCATCACACCACTCCACTGATTATTTTCCTTCAGCATCACGCCCAGATATGTCTTTTTTCCTAATTGAATACTGAAATGCAGTTTATAACCACTGCCAGAGTTAGAAAACACCAGACATATGAGAGGAGAAATGTAAAAGCTGAATACATACACTGTAATGAGCTTATTCTGTAGCTCGGGCTTGGTGATAATGTAGACTTGAACTGTATCAAACAACTCCCTTGATATATATTCTTCAGGAACCTGCAGTTAAAAAAAAGTAAGCAAAAGACACCATTTTAAGTCAATGTCACAGTCAGTGTTACTGTAAACACACTGACAGCAAGAGCTCTTGGCCGGATGCACAGCATTTAGCAGAAGACTGTTCACCAATCATATTAATTGCCTCTGCACCCAGAACACTGTTGCATTATATTCTCACCTGATAGGTAATCTTAGGTCCAAGAGTTGGATGAAATTCACTAAAAAATACACACTCGATTCGCTTGTTAGTACCCATGATCGTCAATGTGAAGCAGACTACAATATTGACAGCTCTGGCTTCAGGATTCGCTCCGCTCAGTATTTCAAAATAAAAGTGCAAGTGAACGCGCACTAATGTATGATTTAATAGATCACGTTATGCACTACATGGACAAAGTTTGTGGTCAAACTATGTGCTTTTTGAACATCTTATTCCAGATTTAGTTTCCCCTTTGCTGTTATAACATCCTCCACTATTCTGGGAAGGCTACCACTAGATATTTGAGCGTGGTTGTGGAGATTTGTTCATCCAGCCACAAGAGCATTAGTGAGGTCAGGCGTAGGTGTTGGGTGGGGAGGACTGGGACACTGTCCAGTCCAGTCCATACCAAAGGTGTTCAGAGGGCTTGAGGTCAGTCTCTGTGCTGGACACTCAAGTTCTTCTACTCCACCCTTGACAAAATATGTCTTTATGAAGTTCGTTACTTGCACAAAGGCAAGTATGTTATGTTGAAACAGGCTTGGGTCTTTTAGTTCCATGTATGAGTGATTGTAACGTTAGAGCATACAAAGACATCCTATACAATTGAATGCGTCCAGCTTTGTGGGAACAGTTTGGGGAAGACTCTGTGATGGTCAGGTGTTCACAAACTTTTGGCCATATAGCCTATTATTAACAATATACAGAGTCAAGTACCTGCTACAAAATTATTAAGGCCAAGTTATATTAACTTTTGAGAAGACACAATTGCCATCAGTGTCTGATATTTGTTAGGAAGTTTCTTGATAGCAGCAGGTGTTATTATTATTATTATTATTATTATTATTATTATTATTATTATTATTATTATTATTATTATTATTAAACTCTAATAATTTAATTAAAAACATACAAATTTCTCATACAATAAAAGGTTCACATATGTTCTTAAAGTATAGTTATAAACGTAAAAACTGCAGCAATATGTTATTTCACTGTTTTTGTATACACTTACAACCACTACATTATCTGAAATTTAGCAACTTTAAAGATGGCTTAAGCTTCACCCACTTGGCACAATCACATTATATATCCCTGAAAAGCTGGTTAGTTGCTATGACTACCAATATCATTAATCCTGTGTGTGTGTGTGTGTGTGTGTGTGTGTGTGTGTGTGTGTGTGTGTGTGTGTGTGTGTGTGTGTATATCAAAAACCACGCTCACTATTGTGAAAATACATGAAATCAAAAACATAAAACCAAAAACTTATTTTTAAATATTTTTCTCATCCATCCATCCATCCATTATCTATAGCGCTTTATCCATCTGGGTCGCGGGGAAGCTGGAGCCAATCCCAGCATC
>JAQQZR010000036.1:13007479-13018259 GCA_030068235.1 Notoglanidium macrostoma | reverse complement strand
CGCATTCACACCTATGGGCAATTTAGAGTAGCCAGTTGACCTAATCTGCATGTTTTTGTACTGTGGGAGGAAACCGGTGCACCCAGAGGAAACCCACACATGCACGGGGATAACATGCAAACTCCGCACAGAAGTGGTGACCCGGGGATCAAACCCAGGACCTTCTTGCTGTGAGGCAACAGTGCTAACCACCGCACCACTGCACCACCGTACCACCTATATTTTTCAGATTTTTTCTCAAAATCAGGGTTTTTTTTTGTTTGTTTTTTTCAGAACCAAAAGTGTCAGTTTCTAAGTTGATTGTATTTATGTAATTTTGCATTCTTATTTATATATAGAAGCTAATTATATAGGAATTTCTCAGAGTGTTGATAATAGTTGGATTTATTACTGATCTTATACAAAAAATGGCATAAAACAATTTCATGACAGCATGTGGTGTTTGATTAAACACCAAGAAAATTGACACCAACAAATTGTTCTTCAAAGCCTTTCTCGGAAGTGTGTGTTCACAGTTAACTGAGCACTTTAATCGACCCAAGAGCCAGCTTTATTTATTTTATACATATTTTATTAGATGAAGCCTTATTTGCATGTGCGCATTACCTATAAACCTGTCGTGTGTTCCCTTAAACTTGGTTTCATTGTGATCAACTTTTAAACCCGTCCTTATCTTGATATTAATTCGAGAAAAGAACTGATGAGTCGATGGCGCTTTCAAACATCAGTTACAAGCCGTGACTTTTATCAAACATATTCCCGGAAGTAAACTGCTCCAGTTTTGACCGTTACTCACTGTGTGCGGCTTCATGTAGCTCACTAGACCAGGAAGTTTTGAATGCCGAGTTCAGCTTTAAAGCACGTTGTAGCCGGTATATTCTGCAACTGTTTGAATTTACTGTTTACTTGTTTATTGGCAGTGTGCTACGTTTAATGCCTTAATCTTGGTTTCTTATCCTTAATCGAAACATCTTATGGAAAGAAAGACCAAAGTAGTGAATATTTCTATAATAAGTGTGCTTAGTGTCCATACAGTAGCCAGGCTTGATGCACTATGGTAGATGTCTAACATGGAGCTGTAGGAAATGAAACTGTAGTGCAGAACAAAATCAGTGCACGCTAATATCTGTAACACGCCTCTAGCTGACACTGTAAGAAAAGGTAATGCCTGTACATGATCAGAGACGATGCTTTTCCATCTTCTGACCGATCACATCCTCTACTCCTCAGGACAGAAATGGCAGAAGTGTGTGTGGATGAAGGCAAGGAGGCGCTCCAGTCCCTCACTGCCACTGTAGGAGCTACTGTTCCTACAGGCTTTGAACACACTGCAGCTGAGGAGGTGCAGGAGAAAATAGGAGCCAGTGCCAGAATTAGCAAAGACCGAGGCAGAATTTATTTCGAAATAACCACGGATCATCTGCATAAGGTTAGTGTTTCACAGCTGCAGTGCCAGAGACAGGTGCCTCCTTTTCCTTTCCAGTAATTCCCTTCTACAAAATAATTGGAAATCAAAATACATTCCCACTGTACATTAGTTCATATTAAATATGGAATTTAACACGGTAAATTATTAATAAGTGTTTTTTTTTTTATGGGTATTCAATTGCAAGAGAGATAGATAGATCGGACAGATAGGAGTTGATGGAAATTAATGTAACCAGTAATAAAATGTTGAAGCTTGTTGAGCCATGAGATTGGACTGAGCAAGTGGTTTCTATGTTCATGTACTGTATGTGTATGAGCAGTCCAAGTAACTGCCTGGTCAGGATTCTAGTTCGTTTATGTTTTGCAAATTAAAACCGACTAAATAAATAAAAGCAATAACCGTGCATGCAGGATTGAAAACTATCCCCCTGCCAGTCAGAATTCACAGACCAAGCTGCCGGGGCTGAGATTTGTACCTGTGGTTTATTTATTTATTCATTCATTCAAGTATTGTGTTTTTTTTTTTTTTTTTTTTTTTTTTTTTTCCCTTTTCAGTATTTTCTATTGCTTCCTGGGGAAGTGTATTGCATTCACATACAAAAAAAAACACCTTATCTCTTAATTATGAGTTACTGTCTCTTAAGAACGAAAAAGGACCTTGTAATTATGAGGAAAATTTATGGTCGCTCAGTTATCAATCATCACTAACATAGGCTGCAGGACAATACAGTGGGCAGTGATGGCGCTATCACATTTAATCTGCTTATATATTCTTCTCTGTATGAGGCACATTAATGTTAATGTGGATGGCATTAATATTATTATGTCAACACTGTGCAGACTTTGGGCAGCGTAGACATCCATCACTTGCTCACATTAGGTCCAGTGCAAAAGTAGAGAAGGGTCAGATGTCTAATATGTGCTGTGAAATAGTAAAATACCTTTTCCCCTGAAAATAACTGACATAACTGACCGTCCTATGTTCAAACCATATTTGACATGAAATTGTGTTCTATCTGAATTGCCAGAAATGTTTGTTTTTAGCAATGACCTTTTCAGAACAACTCTTTTGTGTGTTTGTTGACTGGCATCAAGGATTAAGTAGACTATTTCACAAACTATAATAAACAATTGAACATACTGTTTTGTGAAAAGATTTCCAAAGGCTAAATGTTTCATTATAAAGGACAACTTCAACATAGTTTTGTGTACTCTTATTAACTACAAACAAAACCTGCTGTTTTTCCCCCCTAATCAATTTTATTGCAAAGGAATGAGCTGTGTTTTATTTTTTAGGTGCACCATTTAAAGTCTGTGGACAATCTGTTTGTCGTGGTTAAACATTATGACGATTATCAGTTTAAAGAAACAAAGGTAAGCATTTCATAATCGCGATTATATTACATATGGTTGTTTGTATTAAGCAAGTGATGTCTTGAAAATATGAAACTAATAAGTGATTAAAAAGAGATTTTTGTATTATGACTTAGGATGGGATGCCCTTCACTGACAGATTTATTTTTTATTTTTTTTCAACAGGAAGAAGCTTTATTAGATCTGCAGCAGCTTGCTCCTGTATTGCCCTGGAACAGTGCCTTGGGGGTCTGGAAAATAAACAACTCTCTGAAGAAGAAGAGGAGCCGTAGGAGAGGAGCTGCGACCCCCAAACCGAAGCCTAGCGATGCATCTGAACCTGAGAAGCCCCAAACTGAGCCTGATGTGACGCAGCAAAAAGAGAAGCCTGGAAGTGCCTGTCCCGAGCAGGAGCCCGGTCCTGAAGCAGAGCAGGAGTCCGATAATCAGGAGATGGAAGCTAAGCCTCTTAAATTCCGTGTGACTTGTAATAGAGCCGGAGAGAAGCACAGCTTCACTTCGAATGACGCAGCGCGGGACTTTGGTGGTGCCGTGCAAGAGTTCTTTCAGTGGAAGGCAGACATGACCAGGTTTGATGTGGAAGTAAGCCTAAAAGCACATTTATTACATGTAGACTTGTTAGCCGACTGAACGATTACATTTATTTGTAAATAATTCCTGTTAATATATTGTTTAATAAATAAATGTATGGGAATGCAGACAGAGTAAAAAGTTGTTGAGATTTACATAGAGCTTGGTTCAGACAGGATCAGTTTTACTTGGGTGGCACTTGGTGATTTTATTACTGTCCCATTTGATGAGGAAATCAAATGATCCCGCACAGATGTTCTGAAATACAACAGTACTGCCTGCTGAATGAAGTCATTTTTTCCTGCCATATTTTGCCCTTTTTCCCCTGTTCTGATGATCAAAAAATAATGAATGATTTGAAGCTTCTACTAACATACCTGCTATTGGCCCTTTATATGGTCATATACAGCTCTGGAAAACATTAAGAAACCATTTAAAAATTTTCCTTAAATCAGCATCTGTATGTTATTTTATTCCAGTGTCTGTGGCGGAATTCCAACATTTTACTGAATGAGGTACTGATTAGGGGAGTAACTGAACCAAATCTTATTTAATGAGGAAAAGTATAAAAACCGCTGCTGTGGTTTTCACTCTCCTCTTGCAGTAGGGCCAGTTTGGATGGTAAAAACAGTGCTAGTTGTACCTTAAATTTAATTGGAAAACAAAAATATCTATTCATCATGCCAAAAGAGTTTAAAAGAAAGTTTGAGTGAGGAAAAAGAAGGGTTCAATTCTGGCTTTACTGGCAGAGGGATACAGTGAGCATCAGGTTGCTTCCGTCCTCAAAATTTCAAAGAAGGCAATTCATTAAGAACAAGGTCAAGCAGCAGCCATTGGAGACAAAAAAAAGTTACAGACAGGCAGAGGGTGAAAACGACTCTCCACTGACTGAGATGATCGTCAGCTCCTTCGAATGTCATTCAACAACTGTAGAACGAGATCAAGGGACCTACAAAAAGAAAGGCAAATGGCAGCTGTGGTTAAGTGCACGGCAGGGACGTTTGAAACAGGCTCCTTCAGGCCGGGTTGAAGTCATGCAAAAAGCCCCTAAGCAATGAGAAATGAAGAAGCACCAAGCTGAGGTTTGCTAAAGACCATAAGGATTGGACTGTAAGAACTGGAGTAAGATCTTCTCTGATGAGGCCAATTTTCAGATTTTCCCATCAGCTGATCATCTAAAGGTTAACCCATCTAAGCAGTGGGCAGCTCCAGGGGAGCAGTTGGGGTGCCTTGCACTTCACAGGCACTTCAGCCGTGGATGCCGAGGGAAGGGAACGTGCTGTTCATTCACTCCCCCCACCGACACATTCTTTCCACTGGTATAGGGAATCAAACCAGCGACCTTTAGGTCCCAAACCTGCTTCTCTAACCTTTATGCCACAGCTGCCATCAAGATCAAGATCAAGATCAAGGCCAACCCAATCTCCAGCCCTGAACTGCACTGAAAACATCTGGAATGTGATCAAGAGGAAGATGGATAATAACTAGCCATCAAACAAAGCTGAGCTGATTAAATGTTTGTGCCAAGATTGGCATAAAGTCATCCAAGAGCAACATGAAAGACTGGTGGAGAGCATGCCAAGACGCATGAAAGTTGTGATTAAATGTCAGGGTTATTCCACTAAATACTGATTTCTTCCAAAAAACTCGTCCTAAAAACATTAGTACTGTGTTGTTTAAAATTGAATGTGACCTTGATTTCTATGCATTATTCAAGGTCTGGAGAATCTTTTTTTGTTATTTTGACCGGTTGTCATTTTCTACAATTAAATGCTCTAAGTGACACTATTTTTTATGTGGAATTTGAGTGAAATGTTGTCAGTAGTTTTTGGAATAAAAAAAAAGTCCATGTTCCTCAAACTGATACCTATAAATAGTAAAACCAGAGAAAATGTAAATTTTCCAGTGGTCTCTTAATTTTTTCCAGAGCTGTAAATGTCTATTTTCTGTTTTCACTCGAAGCTTGTTAAAAGGAAAAAGAGAAGTAATAAAAAAGTTAAAAACTTTGCCAGTTGACCATTTATAATGACAGCTACAGCCTGTATAAAGCTTAAGTTTAGCTTTAGTTTATGAAAGCTTAAGTTCATATATGCCGCAATATCATGCTTGTGGTATTCTGTTAGTAGGGAATAAAACACATGTATAACACATGAATTAATGTTCATGATCATGTTTTTTTTTTTTTTTTGTTTACAGTTACATTTAATGTTGTGGAATGTCCATGAGACAAGTTAGTTCCTGTTATCACTTATCACTTGGCAGCACCAGCCGTTCTTTTTTTCCTCTCTCTTGAAGTTCAGAAAACAAACACACAAAACTTATGCAGTTTTTCATGTTACAGAGATACCAGAAAGCTGGTCCATAGTTAAAACCTAACCATCTGGAATATGGGTTTTATCACAAAGATGTGCAAGCATTTTATTACAGATGTCATGCTCCAGACGCTTGGCAGATATCATCCTTTGTATTCTAATCTGAATAGGGCTTTATTCTGATCCTGTAGTCAGTTATGCCAATTTTTTTTTTTAATATATCATTTTGTGTTAGGTGCTGTTGAATATCCACAACAACGAGATGGTGATTGGCATTGCTCTTACAGAGGAGAGTCTGCACAGAAGAAACATTACTCACTTTGGCCCCACCACTCTGCGCTCCACCCTGGCTTATGGGATGCTAAGGTCTGAGAAAAGTAATTACCAGTCTAAATACACACAGACACTCTTTACCAGACCTCAAACGATGCCTCATCATTTAGAGCCTGTGCTATGAATTTGGATCTGATAATTAATATACAACAGTGTGAAAATGATAGATTATGCTATAGCCCTTAAAGCTGTTTTCTCTTTTTTTTTAATAGACTTTGCAAACCACAGATATCAGATGTCATAGTAGACCCCATGTGTGGCAGTGGAGCCATACCGTTAGAGGCAAGTCGTGCATTAAACTGTTGTTGTGAATGAATGTGTGTCTTATTTGCAGTATTGTTTTCTAACTCACAAGACGTCACCATTTAAACCCGTTTGACCTTCTTAGGGGGTCATCGAGTGGTCAAATTCATTCTTCATTGCTGGAGACAACAATGACATGGCCATGAGTCGAACAGTTAATAACATTAACCACATTGTAAAGAAAAAGCAAGATGGTGGCAGGTAAGCCTGTAAACACCGTCATTTTAGATGCTATTTCAAATAATGTTTGAAGAAATCTGAAAATCAGGTATTCGCAAGAAATCAGATATTCGTAGGAGATGTTAGGATTACCACATGACACTGTACATTTGTGCAGGACTCTAATAGGAAAAGTAACGCTTACAGTGTTCCATGTTTTCGTTCAGCACTTCTCCAGGTTTGTCTATAGACACTGCACAGTGGGACTTGTGCCATTTACCATTGAGGACCAGTTCTGTGGACATCATCACCACTGACATGCCCTTTGGAAAGAGGTACAGTTACACCATATAACCAAAGCTATATATGGAATTTTTACTTAGCTACCGTTTTTTTAATTATGCTTTTAATTTCATGTTATAGTAGTATCACAAAAATGTTTTTTTAAGTTGTTCACATTGTGACACTGAGGTTTTTTTTTTTTAGAAAAGGATTTAAAACAAGAGTTTTTCCAGACAGATTTATTTGAAATTGGTAGTTCATGGGTGTCCTATTCTATCTAGAAACTGCCATTGTGGGAGTAGGTTTTCATTCCAACCTGTGGCTTTTACAGCCTCACCCGAGTCTGTTGGTCACCAAGATCAACTGATTAAACAGGAGTGGCTTGATTTGAATGGAAATCTACTCCCACATTGATGCTTTAAAGGTTTGTCACCTCTAAGATAGTGGTATCACTTTCCATTAAAGTAGGCAGTTCTTGGTCATGTATTTAAACTGCGACTAGTAGCCTGTATGTTTAATAGCTCATTATGTGTTTTCTGAGTCATTATATTGCTGCTGTTCAAAGAAGCATTTGTTGTTGCATATATTCAGGCCAATAAACAATAATCTGTGGGCTAGTAATTATGTGCAAATGTATTATCCTAAAAGAATGGGCTCCAGGAAGAAGAACTGGGATCTGTATCCGTCTTGTCTTCGAGAAATGGCACGGGTCTGCAGGCCAGGCACAGGACGTGCTGTCTTGCTGACCCAGGATAAAAAATGCTTCACTAAGGTACATGAATGTGCATGTTTGTACAGTTGAGGCCAAAAGTTTACATACATCTAGGCTCAAGACATCAAAATTCAAATTTTCTCACATTTCATGCGGAGTGTGATATCGCACAATACACAAGCAGAGCTATTGTTTCATATAACAGCTTGATCTGGAGTGTGTTATTCCACTCATACCACAGCGATTTTCCAAAGATTATAATGTTTAATTTATTAATGAACAACATGTCATACATTTTAATGGTTTATAGTTAGATTTAATGTTTTTGGAACATCCAACAGACAATATAGTTCATGTTCTTACCTACGTTTTAGGTGTGACAAACAGTCGTTCGCTTACCAGCCCCTGGTCTCTCTATTTCTCTTTCACGCTCTCTGTTTCTCAAAATACAACATACAAAATACAGCCTGTCATTTTACAGAGAAACTGAAATATAAATGTATAAACTCCTCTGTCCTGAAGACTTTCCTGACTGGTAGTATTAACTTATCATTTATGATACAACTGGAACTACTGTCCAAACCATGTTGTTATAGGAAAACAATGGGCACCTTCTGACCAATCAGATTTGAGCACAGCCACTGCATTGTTCAGAAAGGAGGCACAAATTAACTCCCAGGAGTTCCACAGTATGTACATCTACCATTAAGGAAATCTTACATTGCCATGGCCTAAAAGGCTGCTGGGTAAGAAATCCCTACTCCAAGACAGACATAAAAAAGCCAGACTGAAGTTTGCAGGTGATCATTAGCCCATTGGAGGAGTGTTGAAACAAAATGAACATGAAACAAAAATATATAACACTTTGTCCATGATGATCAACACTAAATATGGAGGGGAAAAAACGTTAGAATTTTGATCTGCAAAACACCAGCCCAGCTGTGAAGCATGGAGGTGGAAGCATCATTTTGTGGGAATGTTGTGCTGTAAAAGAAACTGGTGCACTTCCGAAAACAAGTCTCATCATGAGGAAGGAGGATTATGTGTAAGGCTTGCTTTCAACCTTCCTAAGTTCTCCCACACCACCCCATAGCTGTGCTCCCTCCACTGACGGATTTAAAACACTGATGCTTGCCTACAATGCCAAATATGGACAAGCTCCCACTTACCTCAAAGCACTTATCACACCCCACACTGCACCAAGCTTCCTCTGATCATCTAGCCCTGCTCGACTGGTCCCAGCATCTCTCAAGGTACAAGGAAGGCATGTATCAAGATCGTTATCTGTTCTGACACCTAAGTGGTAGAATGAACTTCCTCTAGATATTTGAACATCTGCGTCACTGGCTGTCTTCAAACGATATATAAAGACCTACCTCTTCTTTACTTATTTTAGCACTTCAGTTACAAAAGTGTGTTGGCTGTGTGCTTTACTTACTATATTACCTGCCCAGCAGAGTTTTTCAGAATGATGGTATTTTTAGTCTGTGACCTAGTGAACCCATATCAGGATGTATTTATCAACAGAGACTTCAAAGCACTTCTGTAAGTCACTTTGGTTAAGGGCGTCTGCCAAATGTAAATCTTGAAAGGCCTAATTAACAGCTCAAGACACCTAATGCAAGGCACAACTGGGTCTTCCATTAGGATAATAATTTAAAAATACCTCAAGGTGTAACAAAATGGTTTAAGACAACAAAGTGAAAATATTGCGGTGGCCATCACAAAGCCCTGACCTGAATTTGTGCTTTGAACAAATTTGTACACTGAACTGTAAAAGCATTAAAATCTACTATAAATAACAGACTTTTAGCTATTATTTTGAAATGTCCTCTTATGGAGAGTTGGTAGATACCCTAAGTGATTTAATACGGGAAAAGTATGGTAACCTGAAGTGTGTAGAATTATGAAAAAATTAGTTTGAATTTCTTTATCAGGAAGTTATATGTAAACCTTTGTAGAGACTGAGAAAGGCTCAGTTTAGTAACCCCACCACCAGTGTTTTAGACTGACAGAAACATGACTGTTTGGTAAGACATAGTAACTGGAATAAGACATGTCATAATTTGAGTTTATCTTGGGTAAAATCACTGAAAGTTTCAGATTTCATGTCTACATCATATGATCCAGAAACAAGACTTTCATTGTTGTGACGTTGTTAAAATAACTTTGGTTGCTTAAACATATGTTTAAACTTTGCCAGAACTATGCATAAATTCTAAATAACAAACATTCAAGCATGGTGTATGCAATAATGGTAATTCCAGAGTGTGTACTCATGTCTGTTTATTCTCCACAGGCCCTATCACGAATGGGAGGGCTGTGGAGGAAATCACACACTGTTTGGGTGAACGTAGGAGGGTTGCATGCTGGCGTTTTTGTGCTGCGCCGCACGGCAGCACTTTTTGGTAACACTCCAGAAGATGTAAGAGATCCTCAAATGGGATGCGAGTCACAAGAGGTCAACATGGAGGATAAGGTTCAGTCAGCAAGATCTGAATGAGAATACTGCTATGACTGAATAGATATGATGCCTATAAAAGCTTTACCCCAAATTGGTCATACCCCATTTTGGTCATATTCAGTTAGTTCTGTTATAGTTCAATGTTCTTTTCACATATGAGCAACACGGGATATCTTAGCATGCTTTGTTTCTGGAAATATGCATCTATAGTAATTTACATTACATGTTGCTCTCAGACTGAAGTGCCAAAATCAGTAAGTTCAATAAACTTCCTTCCAAGTCAAAAAGTTGTCTTGATGCCCCAGTTTTGCTCTCAGGATCTCTACAGGCAATATTGGAAGTGATCTTAGGTTGCATAATAATTTCCTTTCCCACACAGTGGTGCTGTTCCAAACGTTCTTGAGCTGTAAATAACATTCTTGGAAGAGGTTTTTTCCCCACAAGACACGTCATCAATTGGTTTAAGTTGATGACTGGAAACATAGACTCCAAAACTACCAAGTAACTTGTCCAAAAAAAGATTTCATGGTTTTCATGTAGGGTGAATTCAAATATATTAGGAGAGTTTTTGAATTTCTACCTTGTCTAAAGTTTCTTGAATGAATTAATGGAGGAAAGTCTCCTTCTCACTGGCTCCCTGCATCTCTGCCTGTCTCTTTGATGCTATTCTACTTTGCTTATTTCATTATAAACCTTTTTTTTTTTTTACAGCATTCTGTATAAATTCATGTAATACAGTATATTCCATCCATCCATTATCTATACTACTTTATCCATCTGGGTCGCGGGGAAGCTGGAGCCAATCCCAGCATCTTCGGGCGAGAGGCGGGGTACACCCTGGGC
>JAQQZR010000036.1:12994621-13007379 GCA_030068235.1 Notoglanidium macrostoma | reverse complement strand
GGTCGCCAGTCCACAACAGACAAACAGCCACTCACGCTCGCATTCACACCTATGGGCAATTTATGGTAGCCAGTTGATTTAATCTGCATGTCTTTGGACTGTGGGAGGAAACCGGAGCACCCGGAGAAAACCCACGCGTGCACGGGGAGAGCATGCAAACTCCGCACAGAAAGGCACCCAGGTGACCCAGGGATTGAACGCAGGAGCTTCTTGCTGTGAGGCGACAGTGCTAACCACTGCACCACCGTGCCGCCGTAATACAGTATATTAGTCATGACAATTGTATAACTTAACAAAAAAAACTAACCATTGCATATGTTGCATTGCTACCTCAAGCTTTTGTGTGTGTGAAGTTCATGTTTAATGTTTACCACACCCCCTTATATGATGTTACATGTTAGAGAAACTGTGAAGCACTTCCACTCCAAGGGCATAAATATATGTTTTGACTTTCAGTTCTGCAAACTTGCCAACTTAACTTTAAACCAGTCACTGATCACCATTATTATCCCATTCATGCACTTTGTTCTTCATTTTAGTCTATTTTATTGGCAATATTTCCAAGTAATTAAATGTGAGTTATTCAACCTGTAACCATTTCCTTTGGGCGTTCACTCCCTGGCCACTGTAACAGGAACAACTAATTCTTTTAGTTATCCAATCAATCGATCAGGTGGCAGCAGCTCGATGCATAAAAACCTGCAGATACAGGTGAAGAGCATCAGGTAATATTCACATCAAACACCAAAATGGGGGAAAATTGATTTCAGTGAGTTTGACTGTGGCACAGTTTGTGGTTTGAGTATTTCAGAAATTGCTGATCTGGGATTTTCACACACAACAGTTTCTATAGTATACACAGAATGGTGCAAAAAAAAAAAAAAACATTCAGTGAATGGCAGATATTGGGTTTAAATTCCTTGTTGATGGGAGACGTCAGAGCAGAACGAGCCAGGCGTTTTGTTTTGGAGCTAACAGGAAGTCTATGATAACTCAAATAATCAAACAACTGTTGTGAGCAGAAAAGCATCTCAGAAAGCACAGCACGTGGAACGTTGAGGTGGATGGGCTACAACAGCAGAAGACCAAATCGGGTTTCACTCCTGTCGGCCAAAAGAACAGAAAACAGAGACAGGACAGTTGAAAATTAGAAAAACGCTGACTGCTTTTTTTCCCATCTTAAACGGCAACACTCCTCATCAAACCAGAAACAAATCCTACCAAGTTAAATTACTGTCACAATTGACCTAATGTCCTAAGTCAGGTGTATTAAGACAAATGAATTCCCCCTGTACAATACCGAAACAACTCCCTCTCCCGCCTGGAGGAGACCTGTTTTACGCGTTTTAAGTATGTACGTCGAACCACTGTTTAGACATGCTTACAAGTGTGATTGTTTTCGGTAGCTTTTATGCCATGTTCATTTAAATATACGTCATTATGGAAGCAATTCTGACTAAATTATCTTCTGAACACGCCTTTGGCGCGCGCACCGCACACACCTCTCCATCGTCAACGACTATTGTCACGTGCGTTATAAAAACAAACACTGTGCATGTGACACATCTTCCGGTCCACGATTCAACTATATAAGACCGTACACGATACCAGCAGTAGTTACAGTACTTATTCATTCCTGCTCGTTTCTAAATAAACCCAGGGACCGTCATGATTTGGACAATCCTTCTGCTACTCAACGGGATCCTGTTCTTTTATTTCCTTTCTAATAGGACACGGTGAGTGCCGAATCATTTTTTCCTCGTATTTAAAAAGAACTACAGTGTATACAGTGATTATTACTTAAACCTTTATTATTAACAGAAATATTCCTCGTTTGTGAGCATGAATGATATTAACCAGTATATTTTCAAATGAAGTCAAATATGAATAATCTCAGGTGAATTAAAATACCCTTCCTGATTAAGTGTGGTTCATACACCTAAATTAGTTTGTTAAGTGGATATTTGCAGTAAACCACTAGAGTTTTGCAGGGAGAGTTATTATATTACATTGATAAGAGAATTCTGAATACACTGGACAGAATTCCTGATGCATGGGTCTTATATCTGTTGTATTATTTCAATACCCTACATCAAGTTAAATATACAGCTGTTATTCAGGAACAGTATAAGCCTCAAGATAAGATGTATGTAACTACTGATTGATTTGAATAATCAATCAAATTCAATAACTGAATAATACTTAAATTCATTTATGCTCCCTGCAGCTACCTTGAATACTAACTACATCAATCCAGTTTAATATGGCTGTGATGTAGATACCGTCATAGCAGTCAAAAGCAAATATTAAGACACACGTGGGATGAGAAACATCTGATGAACTCAATGTTTGTCTGTGTTTATGTCTGACAAAGATCTTCCTAGTATATTTTGTATTAAGAAGTAAAATTGTTATGAATCATATTTTGCTGCTGTTACTATGGAAGAATAATTTGACATGAAACTAGAGTTTGACATTTATTACATGGAAAAATAAAGTGATTCACCAACATCACATGAGAAATGGTTATGACTTCAGGTCCAAAAGAGAACCACCTCTGGACAAAGGAGTTATCCCGTGGTTGGGACATGCACTGGATTTTGGAAAGGATGCTGCCAAATTTTTAACAAGAATGAAACAGAAACATGGAAACATATTTACGGTAATGCAAAAAAACAAACAAACAAAAACACCCCCTTTAAACATGTATTCTTGTGCAATCTGCCTATTTTGTCTCTTACCATTTCAGCACATCATTTGCTTTTTAGACCTTAAAAATTGTAATATACAACCGAATGCTCTGTGTTTAATGAAACTTCAAACCAGTTTCCCTCAATTTCACTGTATGACTATGATTATGACTTTCCAGGTTCGTGTGGCTGGACGTTATGTTACCGTCTTACTGGATCCCCATTCCTATGACACTGTGCTTCAGGACACAACGTCTCTAGACTTTTCACGCTATGCTCAGGTGCTAATGGAACGGATTTTTAATTTGAAGCTTCCAAATTACAAACCTGAGACAGAGAAGGCCATAATGAGGAGGTACAGAATTAGACACATTACATTAATGTGTACATTAATTACATTTCATTACATTAATTACATTACATTAATGAAAAAATAATCATTTTTAGTCATTTTTTAGTCATTCTGCTGCATAGTTCTATGTTATTCTTTTACTTACACATTCAGTTGGCTTCATGGAATGTCCCTCTTTCTTATAACCAGTTCCATATAGAAACACCTCTGGACGTTATAGTTTATTATACAATAACTCCTGTCTGCTATTTCTAGTTCGGATTTTCAGTGAGATTTTCAGCTTCCTGTAGTGACAGATATTGCAGTTTAATCAGTATGAACACTCAAATTAATTCTTAATTTAATTTAAGAACACATTTTAGAAAGTTAAGGCTGACTCACTTATACACAGATTTTTTTAAATGGGCCCTTAAAATACTCTTCTATGACATGAATGTAATCTATTCCATTAAATTAATGGTGAACATTATGATAAACCAGAGCATCTGCTCTGAACTATATGTATTTCTCAGTTGTTATCAAATTAAAATGGAAAAAAAAAGTTTTTCATCTCCATATGTCAGTGCCACAGGAAAACATACAAGTTTATGGGCAATCATTACGTTCTTAAACTGACTAGAATTTAATGTCTGTCAGAGTGACCAAATTTCTCTCTCGCTCTCTTTCTCTCTCTATATATATATATATTTTTTATCCTTCTCTTTTTCTCTTATACCTTCCCTAAAATCTTTCTTCGTGACTTACACGGTACTTTTCCTCCCAGTTTTTTCCCAGTTAGAAATGTATCTATGGCAGCATTAATGGTTTAATCTTGTGTAATTGAGGGCATTGTGTAATATGTGTCTGCTAGTGTAAAGTGTTTGAATCACTCCCGAGAAACGATGTACTTAAACCAAGCTTGCATAATCCAGTTCTTGCTTTAACTGTCACTGTGGCTCAGTGGTAAATGGTTTACATCTGGAGCTGGTACAACCACCAGACAATTGTTTTCCCAGCCCTAAACACCCACACTTTCTGCCTGTAAGCTGAGTAACTAGGCTACATTAAACTTGTTTGTCTGATAACTCTGTCAGGAATCACTCATCATTTACATATTAATAAACATTTACACATTAATAAATTACTCTGACACAATATCATTATCATAGACATTGGCCAAATATTCTTGAAGTTAAAAATGCTTTATGGAAATTTTGTCTAGAACTTATAACTGTTAATTTCAGTGTACTGAAGCACTGTATAACTGTGTTTAAATCTTAGTTAATATATACAGCATAGTTGTTTAGACTATAGTTTTAACAGATTCTTGTCTAACAGGTAAGGGCTTTCCTTAATATTTGCTTTTTAAATATAGGCCTACTTAGTGAGAACCAGTTGCCTACTGAAGGAATCACTTATTGCTATGAGTTTATTGTAATTGGTTTGGGACTCTCCCTTTGTTGTGGTATTTCTACGCATGCACTGAAGGTGTGCCCCGTCTTTCAAAGTGCTTTCACCATTTTTTTCCACCCAGTGTTTTTTTTTTATTTGTTATCACAGGGAACCTGCAAACACCCTATTACATCACAGGTTGTATTTGGTTATAGGTTATCACAACATTTTACAATGTGTAAGGTGATTTCCTAGCATTCTGTATCAGGTATGTTTTGCTTACTAGGGTAACTGATTCCTCAACAACACAAACTCCTTTTTGTATGGTCGAGGCTTAAGATACAAATCAGGGAACATGAGCTTGGGTGTTTTTATGTTTTAAATTTTTTTGTGCACATTACTCATGTCTTTACCACTTTGCAATCTGCAGGCATTTCCAGGGTGACAGCCTGTTATGCTTGAACCACGTCATGGAGAAACACCTGGAAGCACTGCTAACCCTAGAGACAGAGGCCATAAACCAGTCTGACTGGAAACAAGATGGGCTCTTCCACTTCTGCTACAGCCTGATGTTTAGGTATAGCCCATGTTAGTGGTTAATGTTAAAGTGCCCAAAGCGGAAGACATAAAGCTAACTCCAATAAACAGTTTATACACACAGATTTTTTCCGCATTATACTGTTTGTAAACAGGAGGCATGACGAATGTGGGATGAGTTGTAAAAGAAACAAGCCATGAGACTGGAGAAAGGCACTTAGGAGTGATTTGCAATACTCCTCATTGTGAAGTCTGTTAGAGTTTTTGTTAGTTTATTTAGTTGTACTGTTAATGTCTGCTTTACAAACACACGCATCATGTATGCTAATTTAAAGTAAACTGCAAGACAGCAGAACAAGCATTGAAGTCATTCAACCCTTAAGAAATGAATCAGTAGAGGTTTACGACTACATTCTCTGTGGAAAAAGGGCTAACTCACGAAAGAACACGAAAGATTTCAGTTTGTCCCATAAGAGTCCAATACTGAACCCTATGACATTGTTTTTTTATCAGAAATGGTTCAACTACTACAATATTGTACAAACGAGAAAATTTACGATCTATGATTTTAAGGAACTGTTCATGACATCCAGGGGACACAGACACTGAGGTCACTGTATTCAGTTAAAGTTATGAGGAGTTGTCATGCCCTGTTTTTTCCTTGTTCCTCTCTCTTACAGGGCTGGATATCTCACACTCTTTGGTGGAGAACAGAACAACAATTCTGCTGATGCTTCCAATGTCTATGCGGAGTACCACAAATTTGATGGCCTCTTGATGAAGATTGCTCGCAGCACTCTAAAGTCTGGTCAGTTAAACTCAACTCCATCTGTTATCCTTAAATGCCTTTATTCTGATAATGCTCGATTATTATTCATAATGTCCTGTAAATGTGTTTGTTTGTTTGTTTGTTTGTTTGCTTTGATTATGGTCAATGTCAAAAGCAACATGTTTAATGAATTAATTTAAAGCTTTTCTAGGGTTAATGTTGTCAGTGTTTAAGGCACAATATAACCTGTTGTTTTCTAAAGTTTGCATGGCAACCATGTATGATGCAGAATGATTTTATGTGATGAATACAGTGACTTTGTAACCACTGTTAAGAGTCGCGTCAATTCTAAGGAGTGCCACTAAGTTCTACAAACTCCTGGGATGATGTCATCAAACATAGCTGTTTTTGTTTTGTCTCCATGGCATCTGAATGAACTCATTATAGAATGTCCTGCACTGTTACGTGACACCAGGAGTGACACCCGATAAAGCAAAGCCATGTTAGAAGGACTTTTCCCCACAGTTATACACTCACAATGATTTCAATACATTTATTTATTTGATTGATGCTTTTATTCTGAGACAAGATATAACTAAGTAGTTGAGATTAAGGGCTATGCACATGGACCCGACAGTGGCAGCTTTGGCGGTGCTGGGATTTGAACTTTATTGTTTTGAATGAGTTTTCTAATCAGTAGCCAAAAGCCTTAAGCACTGATTCACC
Source organism: Notoglanidium macrostoma (assembly GCA_030068235.1). Classification (NCBI taxonomy): domain Eukaryota; kingdom Metazoa; phylum Chordata; class Actinopteri; order Siluriformes; family Auchenoglanididae; genus Notoglanidium; species Notoglanidium macrostoma. Next base: position 13,000,934 of record JAQQZR010000036.1, on the reverse strand, counting down.
ACCATCATAGACTTTGTAGATGTTGTTCCTTGTTTCCATTCCCTGTCACACGGAACAGACTATCTCGTTTAAATCTTGGCTGTGTCAATGCAGTCATGTCTGATCTTGATTTTGTTATATGGAGACAATTCAACCATTCAAACATTTTCTATCCCTCAACATTTCCACCCACACATCTACATAACAGTCTGTCTTCAGTAAGTATGTGAAGCCTAACCAGATAGCAGTATGTCGTAAATATGACACAGTATCTTTTTTTTTTCAACCATCTCCTCATTTGTTCCCTATGTCATCAGTTTTGTCATCACTGTTGCATTCTTGCCCTCATAATGAAACTGGTTTCATTATTAGCTAAAGATGAAACACAGCTTTTGGTTATTTTGGCTTTTGGTTTTGATCCCAGTGTGTAGGCAGTCTGTAGATGTGTAATACATCAGGCACATCAAGCTGCTGTTTCCCATCCAAAGTATGAATCAGTTGTTTATAACTCATTCATACTTCCGCTTGCTTTGTTTCATAGTTGAGATTAAACATGTAACTTTCGTACTTAAGTCTCTGTCTCTCTTTCTCTCTGTCTCTTTTCCTTTTTATTTCTGTAGGGGAGAAGCAGACTGCAGGTTCAGCGAAGCAGAGGTTGTGGGAGTTGCTGGCTCAGGCTGGACTGAGGCAGGACTCCAGTTCGTGGCTGCAGAATTACAGGAATCACTTGCAGGCAGAGGGTGCTGATGAGGAGACACAGAGAAAGGCCATGCTGCTGCAGCTCTGGGCCACACAGGTCAGTGTAACCCAGACCCCAATCTTAACCCTAAATCTAACCACAATATGATCTCAATATTTAACCCATGCAGGTGAATAAGCAACCTTGACACCAGTGTAACCCTTGTTTTACCAAAGATCAACAGAGTGTCTGATATCCTTTGTATATTTAGCTGAGCCTTAAGCTTAAGAATATTGCAGGTTGCACTGTGATTGGCTATACACACATCTGTCTATGCACGGCCCTACACCAGTTTCTGATAAGAACCAAACATCTAATATATTTATAATGCTATTCATTATATCCAAAAGTGGTTAATCATGATCATATAAAATGTTTAGATTTCACCAAAACATCTATATTTATATACATACAACTCAATATTTTCAAAATGATTCATTCATTATAAATAATTGCATAAGGTGGGAGCACAACCTATGTCCACCACCCGGCACCACACACACACATGAACGCACGCACGCGCACGCACGCACACACACACACTGCTATGATGGAGTGCAGAGTTTCAGGGATAACTGCAGTGAACTTTACCTATCAGGCCACATATTTTGTAGTGTTTATTATTACGTCTGAACTATAATTATACTGTGTGAAAATAACTCAGGTGATGGCTGAGTTATTTTAAGCATTTCTGCAGGCCTTTTGATGTGTGTAAGCCTTTTGTTTTCCTGAATAATAACATGGCATTCTTCCCATTGTGCTTGTGTTCGTAAGAAAGCACGGTAATATAAGCCACCCTAATGTCAGTAAAGCTGTCAGAGTTGACATGCCACAGCAGTGATTAAGCAGAATTCATCAATCACACACTACACCTGAACTGAACCACGCAGAAATGATGACAAGTCCAAGAAACCTGACTGCATTTCAGACCAACTGGCGTAAATGGAGCAGCAAAAATAAAGTGTATTAGAATTCCACTAGAATGACAGCAAATCACTGAGGGCAAGAAGCAGTAGGAGTGGGTTTGGCAAATGAAATACAGATTTGTCAAGAACTTTAAATGCCAAGCAGATTTTATCCCATTCACAATTATTTGGTCTTTCCTATCAGTCCTTCTTTCTCAGGTGTCTGTAGATATAAAGATTTATATAGCTCATTTCTACCAGACTCAATGAGAGACATCAAGAAAGATGAATCTGTGTAGTTATATGTCCTATGGGAACTATACAGATTCATCCTGTCTTTCTCGATATTTCTCAGTGTGAGAGTGTGGTAGAAATGAGCTACATAAATCTGCACAGGAGGTTTTTTGACAGGTTGGTCAACTTGCCAGAGGAGAGCACTGTTGAACAATATTTCTTAATGTTCCTCTAGTTGAATTCAATTGATATGTCACTTTGCTCATAGAAGTTATGAAATTATATCAGTGTTTGGTATTGTGTTGCTGTATTTTATATCTTATATTATCCATTCACTTCATATCCTGTATCCTGTTATGGCCTATTTAAGTTTAACCTGTGCAGTATGGGTTTCTGTCATTTAGTTTAAATCCTACAACCAACAATTCATAAATGGATTTCATACTTTTTCTTGAAATGTATTTGCTATTTCACCACTGGTTATGCCACATGATTTAAATTATGTTTCTTGTGCATTCATAAACATTTTTCGTTCATGTCTAGTTAATATGTTGTACTAAATCAGCCTTTTATAGTCAGCTTTAATTTATTCTCAGATCATGGTCTATTCATCCAAGTGCTAGGAAGAAAATGTGCTGGCCATAGTTATGTTCCATAATTTTTACATTCTGTCCTTCATTTGCTCCCAGTGGACCTCCTTTTATAGTAAGCACTATGACATTGGTGCTGTGAGGCTAACCAGATTTGAACACTACTGTAGATCATCCCCATTGTCCGAGGACACATTCTTTTCTTGGCTCCACTTATTGTGCTAGCTAATATACGGCATACTGTGCTTATCAGTTTTAAGCTTCCCACTGTTAATACAAAGAGTGATTTAAATTGTCTTCAGTCTGACATGATATACCCATATACCTCAGCGTTCCACTGGTTAAGCAGAATGAAGTAATGAAAGAAAATTTTAGTGATAATTACACACTGATGAAGTCAGGAGAAGAGCTGTAATCTTGCATGTTTTCTCTTCTTTCAGGGTAATGTAGGCCCTGCTGCATTCTGGCTCATGGCCTTCCTGCTGACCCACTCAGAGGCCATGATGGCAGTGAGAAAGGAGTTTAAGAGTGTCACAGTGCCTGGAATCAACACACTCAACCCCAAGAAACAGACACCTGTGTTTGGTACGTGTCATACTCATCTTTAGAAAAATAGGGAGAGTGTTTATCTACTTGCTCTATTCTGAGAAGAGTTTCAATTGAAGAAAATGCAATTTTATCTTATAATGTAATAAATATCTTATTATTAATGAACACAGATCACATATATGGTGGTTCTTAACATGTCATTGGTCTTGCATTCTCTACTATGGTATCCTGTTTCCACTGATTTGGTGCACTCAGTTTCTAAAATTACTGGAAGAAGGAAGCTGTGATACACTAAGAAGTGCACTGCCTTTCTAACAATGACGATAGCGCATCGTCATATCGCCCACACTACACAGCTCTAATGTGTCTCCAGGAGATTAACTTATGGTACAGATTTAGCCTTCTCAAAAAAAGAACAGTGCAAAAGAGTCTCCAAGGTCTGACTCATATAAGACCAAAGGTTGCACCAGGCAATCACTAGAAAATAGTCCACTCAACAAGTGTACCTTCTGATGTGTGTCTGTCTGTCTATTTGTTTGTTTGTAGAAAATTATGTTGGATCACACAATGGAAATTATACAATACCTTATAGTTGTATGGTTGGAGTTAATTTATAATATTGCTTTTCATATGTTAATTTAGACAGTGTGATGGAGGAGACTCTCCGCCTGACCACTGCCCCTTTCATCACTCGGGAGGTCCTGCAGGACAAGACACTGTACATGGCAGATGGACAAGAATACGATTTGAGGAAGGGTGACCGTGTCTGTCTGTTTCCTTTTATTAGTCCACAGATGGACCCAGAAATACATCATGAACCTGAGGTACACAAAATGTCATATATATAATAACACAATGATGCTGTGCTTCACAAATATAACTCTACCAGTGACACATGCATTTACAAAACAGCACTGCACCAACCCCTTTATTAACAGTAACTACAAGAATGGATACTGTTATCATCAGTTTGTGTGTTAGAATTAGCAAAACTGCACTCATAATTTTCAGAAGTTCCTGAATGACTATATTCAACTGTTTCTCAGTATAGTTTAAAACACTGGCTCTTTAATACACAACCAAACACACAATCAGACTTCACACTTACCATGGATTACCCCTTGGAAAGGTTTAACCCAGGACATGTGTCAGCCATAGGATTAAGGTGCGGTGATAATAGAAAGAAGCTAATTGACAGAAAAGCCTAGTTATGAGTCTGTGTCATGGCTACTATTACCCTAACAAAGCTATCACTTCGGAAAATCTCACCTGATGTCAAATGTATGATGACAGTGCCGTGGTAACCTGATAGCAGTCCTGATTGAGTGAACACAGCACATTCTGTCAAATACTGATCTTTTTAGAGATTAGAGTGAAAGGACATTTGTGTGTGTGCAAATTGTGTAATTTACCTGCGTCTCTGCTGTTTTCTTTACAGAAATTCAAGTATGACAGGTTTCTTATGGCAAACGGAACAGCAAAAAATGACTTCTTTAAAGGTGGGAGGAGGCTGAAGTATTACACCATGCCTTGGGGGGCAGGGACCAATGCATGCGTGGGAAAGCCATTTGCCATCCAGTCCATCAGACAGTAAGTTCTACTGAGATGAAATAAACTCCCCAAATGAAGGCAAACACCCTTCAGCTCACCTACTGCATCTAAACACAGAGGTCCACAGAGATTAAAGCACACGCGCACACACACACACACACACACACACACACACACACACACACACACACGCACACGCGCACACACACACACACACACACACACACACACACATCATTAATTAGCATGTTGTAAAGAGGTTAATCCAGCTGTCACACATGCAACAGCCATTTAAAGAGACAAGCACCATTACCATTGTTGGCAAAAATGTCCATGTCCCTGAAGTTTGCAGTTTCAAGTTTGCACATTTTAAAGACATAACCATGGAAACCTGCCCATGGCGGAAGCCCTTTCTACATATGTCATTTTGTCTTTCTGTGCTCTCCAGGTTGGTGTTTCTGGTTCTGTTCCATCTGGACATTGAGCTGCATGACCCTAAAGCTCAGTTACCTGAAGTGGATGTCAGTCGCTATGGTTTCGGAATGCTACAGCCAAGCAACGAGCTCCAAATCCGATACAAACACAGACAGCAGTCTTTTTTCCAATAAAAACCCACCTGTATCAGTTATCAGTTCGCCTATACATTTTTCATACTTTTTATATAGGACTGTATATAATTGTGTATATATTTCAATAATATGTATGTTACTTGTACTTATAAAACACTACAGTACTCATCTTTTTGAAAGAAGTATAAGTTTTTGGCTTTTGAATGATCAACAAATGTGAAATTGTCTAACAACAACAACATGATTCTCTCATTTACAGAATATCAAATAATGCTGATTCTTTCCTATGGCTGGGAACTTTTTATTTATAACTATAGTGTCTGGTTCTAACCATACATTCGGCATAAAAGTTTCATTACAGGCCACACATCTGATGTTTCTAATACCTGCAGCACTTCACTACAGTGTGTCACTGTGCCCTTGTAGGCACTAATCCTAAAGCTGTACTAAAGAAGAACAGGACATGATGAGTCCCTATTTAGACTGGTTACAGCCTCATCCTGGTGGTTCTTGACTTATATAAATAATTATTAAAGGTATTATTATTATTATTATTATTATTATTATTATTATTATTATTATTATTATTATTATTATTATTATTATTATTATTAGGGTTTTAACTGAAACCAAAAAATTTTCTTGCAAGGAGAAGAGGAAAGGAAAAGGCTGATCAAAATCATGCATTCTTCATACATTCTTAAGTATGATTAAAGCAGCATTTACTATGGCCATAACTACTGCAGAATAACAAACAATGTAATACTTGCTTTGTATTAATTACTCATTTTTGTGAATCCTGACTTAAACTCATGTTTCAGATTTCAGGGTGCCACAAATTGATAAAAAATTACTTGTTTTTCACCAGGGTAAACATCCTTATGTTTCAAGTGCTTGGTTATAACCTGTCTCAATTGTAAATCACTTTAGATAAAAAGAAAGCATCAGAAAAATGAGGTAAACACAAATTGTAATATGATCTAGGAAGAGTTGCCCAATTACAAAGTTTTTTTACCTACATCTCAACACATTCAAACACAAGAGGGTCATTAACATTGCAAGGCAAAATGTATGAATCACTGGCTGAACTGACTGAAATGATGCATGTTGTTAGCAATAATTCACTATGTGTGTGTGTGTGTGTGTGTGTGTGTGTGTGTGTGTGTGTGTGTGTGTGTGTGTGTGTGTGTGTGTGTG
>JAQQZR010000036.1:12923464-12967608 GCA_030068235.1 Notoglanidium macrostoma | reverse complement strand
ACTACATTATAGTACCTCAAGAAACTGCATTGCAATACAATACAGTGTAGCACATACACTAAGCCTACTACCTCTTCCTGTGCTTAGACGTTTGATTATGTATTGCCCAGTCACAAAATCCATCTTATTGATACCTGCCTGCATACATACATACATAGTAGCCTCATGTTAGCAAAATATTTCAACAATTTCAGAAAAAGCATCAGCATTACCCTTTATTTGTGAATCAGCTGGACTTTTCTCAAGTGTGTCTCGCAAGTGTGCATGACTATCCCTGAAATCATATCTGTCTGCAGCATCCAAGCCCTTGCAAAAGATAAACACCAATATGGAGAGATCAATCTGACCTCAGAGAAGCCTGTCTCTATATCTCTGCCTCTCTAATAGGACACAGTGAGTCAAATGTAGCCACAGTGCTATGGATCTCCAACTTGCTGTAATCTTCTGTACCTTAATTATTGAGCTCTAGCGGGGGAGGGTGTACATTGGTGGAGCATATAACATCAAGGGAGTTACTGTCATTAGAGTATGTGTGTGCATTCATGTGTCATGTGTCTGTATTTGAAGCTTTATGTAATAAACTCATATAAATTTGTGTCAAAATCCATGTGCCTTCTATCCGGCATACTGGCACAAAGGATGCCTGCATATATTTGTTTGTGGTGCATGTATTTTTAGACTGGTGCACATTTCTGTTTATTCTAGACAATTGGTATCTGAAATGTTGTGATCACCTGAGATTTACACTAACATCTAATTAACACTGTAAGACTGCATGAAAAACAGATGGGGAAATTTAAATTTGACCATGTAAACTGAGGATTGTTTCCATGGAAGGCATGAGGCAGCAGCAGTAATACAGCTAATTCAGCATTTTGTGTTAGTTACTAGTACTAAAACTACAAACTAAATTAAAATTAGTTACAACCTTATATAATATCCTACACAGTCTCCCACCAAAGTGTTTTTGGAGATTTGGCACTGGAGATGCTCATCCTATGTAGACTGCAAGGTGGACTGTTTGTGGCTCAGTAATGTAGTTGCTTATTGCTTATTATTCTACATGAAATCCCCATCTGTTTAACATAGTTGCGCTCAAATAAGTGGATGAGAAAGAACAAGGAAAAGGAAACACCGTAAATACCAACTAGAACCCATAAATAGGTGCACTTGGGCTGGAGTATTTGAGCCCTGTGGAGGGTACAAAACTCAAAGTTGTGCTATGACTCATATGTTCAGAGGTGTGAGCTTTCAAGCTTCCATATAAAACTCTTTCTTTAATGTGCTATAGGAACAGCACTTCCAGTTAGCTCATAAATAAGATCAACAGCTCCTGAGATCAAACGTATGCTATCTTCTTTCTTCCACTGAGCAGAGATGTAGTTGCCCCGAGTACTGTTTTCCTTAATTGTGCTGAGGACTGCTGTCCTTAATTGCACTGAAGACTGTTTTCTCTTCATGGCTATGCTTCATCAAGTGATTTCCTGAATGAGAGAGTCATCAGTGCCCATGGAGTAGTGTACAGGGATCAAGAAGGTTCTGCCTTTGATCTTGGCTTTAATCATTGTACTGAAATGAAAACTGACTATAAAAGGTGAATTAGAAGATGAAGGAGAGAGGAAATATTAGGCCAGGATGGAAATGCAAGGCACAAGAAAAGAGGAAGACTTGCTTTCTGACATTTAAGTGGCTGTGATGTGCAGGACAATGGCTCATGGGTACAGACTATGAGTAATGAATCAGGTCAAAAAAGGCTGAAAAGACAAAAAGTGAGACAAAGAGATAAATAAATGGACAAAGAAGCCAAATCAACCAATGACTAAGAAAGATTGTAGGTAAGGATTGAAGGAAATAGATCTGGGGAAAACGGTGGAAAGAACATGCAGGTAGTGTAAGTGCCAGGCTAGTGGCAGACGAGCGTTCCCCGTCATCATAACCTGGTGAGCTGTGAGCGGGTTGTCATGGAGATGGTAGGCGGGACAGTGTGATCTTTTCATGGCAGTGTGTTCACACACTCTTATGCCAGCAAGGGAACCCTGCACTGTGCTTGCCAGAGCTGGAGCAGTCTCAAAATCCACAGACAGACATACTGTTACAGCACACAAAAATGTGTCCAGACAAATAAAAAACATTTCTGAAAAGTCCAATAAGTCTCATATTGAAGGAACACGTCTGATGCTGGGATCATTTTACACTGATGTAATATGAGGAAAATCCATAATAATATGGGCCCTACAGTGTGGTCAAAGATATGCAGAAATACCTAGTGCTAAGCCACCCAACCACCTTTTAGTAGCAGTGATAAGAGCATAAAGCACAAGAGCCAGTCACTTGATCCTACATGGAGTAGGATGGAAGCATACACATTGCTGTTGTGCCATCTCTGATTACAGGAAAAGGCCAGGCATTCCTATATCTTTTTGACTCAAAAATGAGTCAACTGTTTTTGTCAGTATTTAGTCTAGAGAATTTATGTAATCCACCACTGATTTCGGAGTGAGACAGTTTAGCCATTTAGTCAAGCAGGAAAGAAACAATACTACACAATCATAGGAGCACGTTACGTGAATAATAGCCATAGATGGGAGTTATTTTTGTGGTTACTTTATTGGACTTCATTGATAAAGTATAGACATTAATAGGAATAGGAATAAAGCATTATAAATATATGTATTATATATATACAGTAGGATTAGTAGCTTTGACTGCAAGCAGCATTTTCAAGCTCAACAGCCCAAAACAGATAAGAGCTGAAATTAGGTTTACAGGCTAAATACTAAGCCCTTTATGGAAGCTAACATTTTCAAATACAAATCCCCCAGCTAGATTGCTGCCTTCCCCTTATTTGCTCTCCTGGTATTATTTATTTCCAGGTCTACCCAGCTAGCTACTAACACACAACATCAACTCATTCTATGCCCACTCATCCTTACATCTATGATGTGTTTACTTGCAATTCTTGTGTCTGGAGAAAAGCCTCCTAATCTGTCTCAGCTTCCCACCAGTTCTCAGCACAGCTAGTGTGTTGTCGAGTTTACATTTTACATTTATCCAGAGCGACTTACAGAAGTACTTTGAAGTCTCTATTAATAAATACATACTGATACTGGTTCACTAGGTCATGGACTGAGAATACCATCATTCTGTTGGAGAGGTAGTAAAGTAGAAAAAACATTTTTTTTATTAAAGTGGTAATTTAAGTAGTTCAGGAAGAGGTAGGAGGACAGTGAGAGGTATGCTGTCAGTCATATCAGGTGACATGGAAGAGATCTACATCTGAACCACGAAGACTGTCCACTGGCATCCCTCAGGGTTCAGTACTTGGTCCTCTTCTGTTCTCCCTCTGTACTAGACTTCACGGTGAGGTCATATCCTTGCATGGATTCTCATACTGCTGCTATGCTGATGACACTCAACTTATCATCTCCTTTCCTCCTTCAGACACTCATGTTTCTGCCTGGATCTCAGCATGTCTGGCAGACATCTCACTATGGATGGTAGCTCACCAGCTGAAACTCAACCTCAGCAAAACTGTACTGCTGTTCATCCCACCTGAATCATCCCCACATCAGGATCTTGTGATCTCTCTGGACAACTCTCCATTTTCTCCTTCGGTCACTGCACACAACCTTGGGGTTACTTTGGACAATCATCTGTCCTCTTCCTCTCATATTGCTAATCTTTTTCACTCATGTCAATTTCTCCTCTTCAACATTAGAAGTATTCGTCTATTTCTTTCCACACAGGTCACTCAGGTACTTGTTCAGTCCCTCGTCATCTTGAGACTAGACTACTGTAATTCACTCCTGGCAAGTCTGCCTCTGAGTGCCATTTGACATCTGCAAATGAGCAAGAATTCAGCTACATGACTGGTTTTTAACCTTCCCAAGTTCTCACACACCACCCCACTGGCTTCCTGTAGCTGCCTGCATCAGATTCAAAACACTGATGCTTGCCTACAATTCCAAAAATGGACCAGCTCCTTCCTACCACAAAGTACTTCTAACATTCTGCACTGAACCATGCTCCCTCTGATCCTCTAGCACTGCTCCACTAGTCCCACCATCTCTCAAGGTACAAGGAAGACATGCATCTAGACTCTGTTCTGAGGTCTGTTCTGTGGTTCTGTGTTCTGGGTGGTGGAATGAAATTCCAGAGTAACTGGGTATCTTCAAATGATGACTAAAGACTTATCTCTTTCTGAAAGTACTTGGACTAGCACTTTCAGTATTTATTTAAAAAAAGAAATGTTGTCTGCATACTTTCTTATTGCATTACCTACCAAAAGAGTTTTTAGACTGATAGTATTCTGAGCCCGGGTCCTGGTGAACCAGTATCAGAATGTATTTACATATAGAGACCTTTAAAGCACTTATATAAGTTGCTCTGGACAAGAGCATCTGCCAAATGCCATAAATGTAAATGTAAATGTATGGAAAAGACTGGGGAGCACTTCTGATTCCTCAAAGAAGTCTCCTAGATGAGCAGCAGGGAAGGGTAGTAAATGACAATGATGAGAAGGTTGATCAGAGAGGTAACTATAACTGCATGGAATTTGAAGAAGAAGATGTTAAGTTGAGATGAGACAGAGAAAGAGGTGTGAAGCACTATCTCCAAGACAATGGCAGACCTGTATCACTACCCCTTCCAGTTTCTCATGGAGTGTGAGAGAAAACAAAAGCAGAAAATAGAGCAGCCATATAGCCGAGTTCTGTGGAGATATCCAGGTCTCATTTAGTGCCAGGAAGTGAAGTCAACTTTCTTTACAGTGGACAGTTAGCTCCAGAGCCCACCTACCACTGCTGTTTGAGAATGAGACAACAGTGGAGGGTACATGAGATTACTGGTAGTTTGGCCTCTGGTTTGTGGATGAGAGCTTATGGGTCGGTGACATGTGTTTAATATGACAGGTTTGAGGCACATGTCCACAGCCTAATCAGGAGGGAGGCCAGTGAGTTTAAGTAGGGTAAAGAGGGAACTGATACAGTAATACTAATTGAACAAGAAGGGGTAACAAACACTAATATTAAAAATTATTATTATATTATATATATTATAATATTAAATAAGGGGTAACTTAACACTTTCTAAAAACATTTATGCTTCTAACTGTTGCAAAATACTTCTGTCTGAGTTCTCATCTTGTTTGTTTGAACCATTGTCTGAGTCAGCTTATTACAGCCGCATTGAGTCATTTTACTGTGTCGGTTTAAACTTGTACCTTGTGTTCAGTAATCAGATTGTTCACTGAGATGACAGTCATGATCTCCATTTGAGGGAACCAGGGTGTCACAACACTGATCACTGTGCATTGTGCGAGAACTAGGGTCATTATCACGACTGAGGTATTCACCAAAAAGAATGAACTAGAAGCACTTTAGTCTCAGCCTAAGACACTGAACTCATTGAATGCAGAGCATCTGATATCTTTTGTACTCTTTTTGGCCATAATTTTCAGGATGTTGAAGATTACAATTGGACTGGTTCTCTGTACTCTTGTGCACCAGATTTCAGTGAGAAAACAAAAATTTGAACAACATGACACAACAGGTCTGTGGTAACAAGATATTAGGTACACAGTTCTAAGCCACATTTATTGACAAAACGTAAAGGATTCTCTCACAAACCTAGAGGTCCGGCTTGAAAGCATCTTAACCTTGAAGAGAGGAGAAGGGAGAGAAGGAAGTGGTACTAAATCTATGTCCAAGAATATTTCTGGGGAAAAGTGGATATGTAAAATTAGAGCCCCTATTAGTATCACCACAGATTTTGTCAGAGGCCATGAGAGGTGCAGAGCAATAATGAGAGAGGGACAAAAATACACACACCAAGCACCCACTGTGGTGTTCGACTCTCCATGTACCTGCTAATGAGAACATGCAGATGGTTAGGGGGTTTCAGGCCTACAAACCATTAACTTACCAACAGACCACCTTCACACACATGCACATATTGTTCATTTATTTATTCATTCATCAATTCATTCATAACTTTTAATCCTGGTCAGAGTTGCAGGAACACTGGGCATTAGAAAAGAATACACCCTGGCTGTGATGCAAGTCTATCTAAGGACACCATACACACATTCACACACTCATTCCCAATTCAGGACAATATAGAGTAGTCAGACCACCTACCATCATGATTTAAGGAGGTGGTAGAAAATCAGAGAACCTAGAGGAAACCCATGCTGTGCTGGGGAGAACATGCATGTATTAGATTTACTGCACAGGTAGTTCCCTTAACAATACACTACTAGATACTGTAATATACAATTTTTTCCCCCATTATTGCATACAGCTGCATGCACACAACGTGGAATGCACATGCACACACTTACACACAGCTGGCTAAGGGAATGGCACTTCTGAAACAGTCACACACTGTCACACCTTTAGAAGAATTATGCTGCTTATGTGCACTTACTCACCACTGACTGCTTCCAGAGAGACAGAATATGTGCATGTCTGTGTGTGTGTGTGTGTGAGATGACAGTAATGGTCCATTAGGGCAGGACACTCTCTCAGTCACCTGAAATGATTGTGGTGCTAACAATCCCATCAACTGTGGCCAGCTAGTGGATGCAGGTGTGTGAAGCAGGCAAGAGGACACACTACAGCGAGTGCAATACAGGCGGGGCATGTGTGGACTACACCACAGTTAACATCATAAGTCTGTTGTACCTGTGTTCTATTGTGTCAAAGTTTTATATAGCCCTCTAACTAACAGGCTTTCTAATCTTACCATATTTAATTGACAGTGTCACCAAATAAGCAACAAGGCTTCATCATCAAGGCCACTCCTGTCATATCCCCAATAATTACTGTAAATCAAACACAGACCTACAATGGCCTTCACTGGAGTTAGATAAATAAATAATTAATAAAGATATCTTAAAGTAATGGCTTTCTACACTAGGTAGAGGCCACAGAAGCCAAATCCCTTTTGTGCCTAATTTATTTAGAAGGGTTATAAGGGAATGAGTGGACAAGGACAGCATTCCTCCTTGGTGGTATTATTACAGTCTCACAGTGATGCAGAGCACTGTTTACTCTCCGTCTGGTTACTTTTTTTCTCGTTAATGTAAGCATTGCAGTGGGATCCTCCTTTGCACCAAAGCGCATTTCAGTCTGTCAGCCTGTAAATCTCTCTCTCCCTCTGTCTGAAAAAAGACAGCTAGGCCATTTGTGAGTGCTGATGCCTGTTTTATAGTTGAGGCAAGAAAGAATATTGATTAAAAGGATGAGAGGAAAAGAAAAGAAGTGTGAAAATTAAACTTCTCTCTAGCTGCTCTCCCTCGATTATGAGTGTGTGCTTGTGTGTGGGGGTGTGTTTACTGCTTCACTTGGGATCCTTGGTTATTACAATATGTGCTAAAGTACATCTGAGAGTCTTTTTGTTCATAAAAAGCTTTATTTTTGTGACCCAAACAACCCTATTGCAAGGAACATTAAGCCGTGCTTAACTTTTACACCACTATGCCTACAGAAGGAACAAGAGAGAGAGAGATAAATATACATACCTTTAAGTAGACAACAACTGAAGCATAAGTAACAGGATTAGATCCTTCCATCTGTGATGATTTAGTTTAAAAACTAAACAGCATGGTCAGATCAGAGAGATGGAAGAGAATTCCCTACTCACCCCCTACTGACAAGAAGGCTGTGAAGGTGAGAGGAACATAGAGGAACATACTGTATATAGACAGACACACACGCAGAGGAAAAATAAACCCTATGCCCAGTAACTGAGGCTCAGAGACAGCTGCGTCCTCTGAGGAAACATCATGTCCAAGATGGCTTTAAATAGTAATGCAATCCTATTATATTTATCCTCTGTTGTCCTTTGCCCTAGGTAGCCACGATGTTTCCACTCATTTATTATGACCTCCATCATTCTTGTTCTCTCCTTCTCTCACCCACTATCCCATAGTATTTCTACCTTCACATGGTTCCTTGCTTCCCTTCATGTCTGGCAAAGCCTGCAGGAGAAGGAATGCATTACTTTACCTGTCCATTATATCTCTCTTCTAGGCTACAGACATTTTTTGCTCTTGATTGTAATCATGCAAGTACTCCACATCTGCCCCCTTTGCACTGATGGTGTATTAGCCTTACCAGCAATATACGAGACACCGTCCTCTCTATTAGACATTTTGATTATATCGCTTGTTCATATGAGATCATATGACATTCATAGACAGGTGCAGAGAGCTCTCTGGGGCTCACATATGCAAACACTTCTTCTGCCTATACAGAGCTGATAATTCTAGAGACATCCAATCAACATTTGCTGTCACCCTTCATGAAAAAGAGAACATGCAATAAGTTAATATGTAAGTTTGAACATAAGGGCATTCCTGGTTTTATTTTAACATTTTACCAATGCTTATAATTTCTTAAATGCAACTTCTGGTGCTAAAATACTGAGTCATGAAAATGATTGGTCACATATAACCAGAAAAAAAAATTCCAATGTAGCTCCAGTGATGTTGGAGGAACTGCAATTTATGAGTTGCTCTCAGGGAGTTTTTTTACATGCAACCTTTCATATGAATTGGTCATATGGAGATGGATCTAATAGAATCTGAATTCTAACACCAAATAATGTTTTATTTAATCTTCCCGAAAATCTTCCTAATTTTTGAAATCCAGGCTGATTGTGCTTCATAACTGCTGGTATATTTTCATCCATTAACTTTCTCGTGTTGTTTTGAATGCTGTTTTTCCACATGTTGACAAGGGATTTTATGTGCAACATCAATTTTATTATTCAGGGAAACAGGGAATCTTCTGAGTGAAGAAGTCTCTTGAAAAGATGAAATATTCAGGTGTGGGGTGTTGCCAATATGCACATATGTGCGTGCGTGCGTGCGTGCGTGCGTGTGTGTGTGTGTGTGTGTGTGCGGGCACTAAGTATACAGAGTAGTCCTTGTTCTACAGATGGAACCCAAGAAATGCCACAGAAATATACTGTCATACTTGAGTCCTCAAGCAGCAGATTGTGCTGTGAGATGCTAGTGCATATCTCAACACTGCTCCTGCATATTCTAGTGACCGACTACACAGAACCAGAGAAAACCCTTTCTTCCGCTCTCATGTTCTCTCAGAGCACCCTGCAAATATTCACATTTCTCAGCTTGCTCTATCCTGTTCCTCAAATAAGTGGTATTCTCTCTAGGCACCAACTGTTGAATTTTATTTTATAAATCAAGATTTGTACACATGCTGGCCACATCTATCTCAATAATCCAGTTTAATCCAGTGTGAATATGGATATGTGTGTATCATATGTGATCCATCATATCAAATAAGGTATTAAGTCACATTTTGGGTGATTTGACTTATGCATATTTTCAGATTCCTGGTTCAGCAAGCTCCATTTTGATACCAAGTTTATTACTGTATCATGTCCATATGTGAACATAGCAACATTACGAGTTTGTTTATGAGGAGGACCTCGGAAAATTCTGTCAGAATATTATTTTTAGAATATTTAAATAAGGATTCTGTGACTAAATATGAAAGAGGGAATCCTCAGCCTCATTGACACCATAATTTCCCTGCTACCCCTAAAAATAACTTTGCCAGATTTATAGCAAAATATCCATGTTTTTCTGTGGAAATTGGAATAACCATCTTGGAAAATGTTCATTAAAGTGTTTTAAAACAATGTTTAGGATTAAAATTTCTCATTTTTGTTGAAGGATCAGGAAGACCAGATATTTATTAACCAATTTTGGCTAAAATTGAGGATTTGAACAATTTCACGTACCACATGTTATTGGCCATAGTGCAAAACTAATCTGTGCGACTTGATGCCTGACTTGATATGACGAGTCACATTTGTGTGTCTGATTCCACTTCATGAAGCATATGACGAGATGATTTCCACCAAGGATTGTGTCCCTCTGACCTGTGCATGCTTCACGTATCAGATTGGCTACAACTGCCATGTGTCATATCTGTGTGTGTCATACCACGTTATCACATGATTCCATTATAACAAGAAGGTTCTGGGTTCGAACCTGCAATCTGGTTTCCTCCCACAGCCCAAAGACATGCAGATTAGATCAACTGACTACTCTAAATTACCCATAGGTGTGAAAGTGAGTGTGAATAGCTGTCATCTCTGTGTTAGCCAGGCGATAGATTGGTGCACTCTACCTCTCGCCCAAAGTCAGCTTGATTCAGCTCCCCTCCATGACCCTTAATGGATAAATGGTGTAAATAATGGATGGATGGAGACAGTACATGTTCCATGTAATGTAGAACAAATTAGATGAAATGCAGGCAAACGTGAACTGAATCCAGTTGTAATATTACTGTATTTCAAATGCCATAACATTCCTTTAAATGCATGTTGTATGCAAAATGGGGAAAAGGTCAGAGGGCAAAAAATTACCTTGATAAAACAAAGAACCCAAAGGCTAATATTTAAAATATTATTTACAAATATTTTGTTGGATATTGAATTCATAGCAGTATCTGTTAACAGTGTTTAAACAAAATCTTAGAGTTTCTATTAGTTTTATATTAATAAGATATTAAAGACATTCTATAAATTGTTCACCTCAGACAATTACATTACTTTAATATTCATCGGAGTCTCCAGTGGCATTGGCCTTAATAAAATCTGAAACCATAATTCTTTCCATTTATATTCATTTAGAGACTCTCTTGCTGTGGATGTACTGAGTTGTTGCTCTCTCTGTTCACCTCTGAGCTATCAAAACAAAACTAAGTTAATGGGTGTTGACTCATGTCAGTTATCCTGTACAATGTGTGGGACTTATACAGTGATACACTGTTCTAGCACACAAAGGCACAGTATGTATCAAACATAATTGTGCCCACACAATTGAGCTCAAGCATTAGCCATCCTAGCATCTCTGTGAAGGTATCTTCCCCAAACCAAAGCAAAGCAAGTTGTCTCTGACTATGAAGAAAACAGAGGCGTGAAAGAAAGAGAGTGGGAGCATGGTATATGTAAAAAAAAAAAATGAAAAGAGTGAAAAGAGTAGAAAGAGAACAAACAGGGAGGAGAAAGAGAAAAACAGAGAGAGCATGTATCATAGCTCAGTTTTAAAGAGAGAATGCCTCTCAACAATCAGAGCCTGCTATCGTCACCACAAACAAGTCTGTCCCCTCATCCAACCATCCCAGTGCCATGTCCAAAGTTCTGCATTCTTACTGTCGGCCACACATGCACACACACACTCTCTCTCTCACGCACACACACACACACACACACACACACACACACACACACACACACACACACACACACACACAATGCTCTGTGCCAGAGCTGGTTACCAAGGAAACATGTCAGAATATGCAAGCGCTGGATATCTTTTATAGGACTCATTTTTAAATGGGTTTTTCTTTGGCAGTGTATATCTGCCACTGTGACTGGTCATCTACACTTGTGTGACAATACTTCTTGTCAAATCGATGTTTTGGGACACTTTGGAATGGTACATCAGTGAGTTTTGTTCTGATGTGACTAAAAGTAAGAGGACACCTGATATTAACACTCATCTGTGGGTCCCCATTATTGGAAAGAAATAATTGTCTAAACTGTCTTTGTATACCGTAGCATTAAGATTTCCTTTCACTAGAACTATGTGACCCGATCCAAACATGTTCCAGCATGACAATGCCCCTGTGTAAGGTCCATAAAGTTTACCAAGCTTGGTGTGGAAGAACCCAGGTGGCCTGCACAGAGCCCTGACGTCAACCCCAATGAACACCTTTGAGATACATTGGAACACCACCTTTGTGCCAGGCCTTCTCGCCTGACATCAGTGCCCAACCCCAAAGGGTGAAAGAGCAGAAATCCTCACAGCCACATTCCAAAAAAATATATAATTAAAAGTCTTCTCAGAAGAGTGGAAGCTGTTATAGCAGAAAAGAGTGGGACAAACATTTGTGGTTTTTGAATGGGATGTTCATTGGTCAGGTGTCCACACTTTTGGCCATATAGTTTATAATGTCGTATTATCTAGAGATGGGCTGTTTCTGTATTTTTTGCTTTCTAGCTAAACAGGTGAATTATGAAAAAGTAATATGTCCCAAATATCTTCATAAAAAGACTCCTATTACTAGGTAATTTAGTTCTGCTTTGAAAGAAATTTTATATCACCTCTGAAGCAGAAGTAATCAGACCTTGAAACACTGAGGGCCTTACTTGTTCTGGTCACCCAGAAGCTTAACTGTCTAGCCACTTTTCATAAGGTTTTTTTTCATCAGTGTTTTTTTATAAGACTGACAAGTTCTGCATTTGTTTGTGTTTTCACAGGTCCTGGCCATCATCTCAATCCTGTTTATTGTTCTCTCAACCATTGCTTTGTCTCTCAACACCCTCCCAGAGCTTCAGGATGTAGACGAGTTTGGACAAGCAACTGACAACCCCCAGTTAGCCCATGTAGAAGCAGTCTGTATCGCTTGGTTTACCATGGAATATCTTCTTCGCTTTCTCTCCTCACCCAATAAATGGAAGTTTTTTAAAGGCCCATTGAATATCATTGACCTGCTAGCCATTCTTCCATATTATGTTACCATCTTTCTGACTGAGTCCAACAAGAGTGTACTGCAGTTCCAGAATGTACGTCGAGTGGTGCAGATCTTTCGGATTATGCGAATTTTGAGAATCCTCAAACTGGCTCGCCACTCAACTGGGCTACAGTCACTAGGTTTCACATTGCGTCGCAGTTACAATGAACTGGGTCTGCTAATCCTCTTCCTAGCCATGGGCATCATGATATTCTCTAGTTTGGTCTTCTTTGCAGAAAAAGATGAAGAAGACACAAAATTCAAGAGCATCCCAGCTTCCTTCTGGTGGGCCACCATTACCATGACAACTGTTGGCTATGGAGATATTTACCCCAAGACGTTATTAGGGAAGATTGTTGGGGGACTTTGTTGCATTGCAGGGGTGCTAGTCATTGCCCTACCCATTCCTATAATTGTAAACAACTTCTCTGAGTTCTATAAGGAACAGAAAAGACAAGAGAAAGCCATCAAAAGGCGTGAGGCTCTGGAAAGAGCCAAAAGAAATGGCAGTATTGTATCTATGAATATAAAGGATGCTTTTGTTCGAAATGCAGAGCTAATGGATGTAGTGGTGATGGAGAAGACAGAAGAAAGCATCACAAAGACAGACAAAGTGCAGGACAACTGTCACATGTCACCCACCCGCTGGAAATGGACACCTAAGCGCACCATCTCAGAGACCAGTTCCAATAAGTCATTCACTATGAAGGAGCAAGAATCTCCCATTAGAGCCACCAGCCCAAGTAGTCCACAACATCTTAATGTCCAGAAGCTGGAGGAGATGTACAGCAAAATGGCCAAGACCCAGTCCCAGCCCAACCTGAACAGTAAGGAACAAGGTAATTTGTCAAAATTGTCAAAGAGAAGAGATGAATTGGAAATGAGAAGTATTCCTGTTAATCAGACACCCACTACAACAGAAGGGGTGATGGATATGAGAAGCATGTCAAGTATTGACAGCTTCATCAGTTGCGCTACAGACTTCCTGGAAAGCTCAAGATTTTCACACAGTCCCATCTCAAATCAACCTAGCCGAGTCAGTGTCAATCCAGGACTCGAGACAACCCTCGAGTATGAGACCATGAAGAAGCCTGTTGGCCCACCCAAGCCTGGGCGAACATTATTCTCTGACAGCCCTCGTGGTCTTCGCATCAGCAATCCTCTTAAAACAAGGTCTCTCAAGGTCAACTTCTTCTCAGGAGAAACCACAGGTCCTACTGCAGGTCCGGCTCAGGGGGGAGGCACTGCTGCACTCTCAGAAAGTTCTGATCGGTCCATTATGAGTCCAGAAGTGTCTGTCTATACCACTGCCAGCAGCAAGACTCCACCCAAGACTCCTGAGACACTTGTACCAACTGTTTTCACATTTCATGATGCATCAATCAGTAAGTACATTGATGCAGATACAGATGATGATGACCACCTTCATGATGGACAAGGTTCTAGTCCTTCTGAACGTCTGTTAGGTAATACAAGCCCGAAGCTCAGCAACAGTTCTTACCAAAGAGGAGCAAACCACCTCGATTTGTCTCAGAGAATGCTGGGACAAAACAGTCTGTTCTCCTTGGAAGGACGTTCAAAGGGACAAGAGAATCATATGATTTCAGGAGACAGAGGACTCTCTAAAACAATAAGTGAAAATAATTAAAACAGGGAATGTAGCCTATAACAACTGGAATTAAAGAAAGCTTGTGATTATAAATCAAGTAACATTATTCTAAATCTACACAAACCACAAGAGTTGCCATGCTTTACATGGACAGAATAAGTACTGAGTAGATGTAATAGCAGAAATGTTTATATCACTTTGCTGCCCGAGGCAGCAAACTGTTGGAATTACAGAAACATCCAGCCACAATGCAGTTCAAGGATTGTTGATTGACATCGCCAATGGTTGACATTTCCAACCCCAATAGCCTCAAAACACAAATTATAGAATTAGACATTTACTAAAGCCATTTAGTGCAAAGAGCCATTTTTCTAAGTATGATTCTTCCTCAAAACTGGCCTTAGTTTTATGTATCAACAGTAAGAGTTGTAAGTGTTATACTATCAGTACATGTTGCAGGTATGGATATTTAACCAAAAAAGGGTTTGCATGTATGAGAATGAGCAAGAGAAACCAAAATGATAAAGGAATATGTAAACAACTGACAACATGTAAAAGACATACTGTCTTGTATAAACAGATCCTTCTTTTTCCCCATCTCTTTATGTCAACATTTCATAAATATTCCTCTGAGGAGATATGCAAGTGGAGTGATTTTAGACAAAACAGGCACTGTGATTGGCTGTCTTTGGTCAAATCATGTTACAACCCACCCTTGAGGGGACGCAATGTGTTGTCTGTTTTACTTATTTGATTATGCATACAGCTCAATTTTTTTGTTTCCTTTTTTAATGAATGTATGAATATGATTGCTGAATTCCTCCTCAAATGCTTAAAAACACAAAGGCATCATTTACAGCATTTGTTGAAGCCATGCTCTTCAGTTGATTGACTGATATTTATCAACATGGAGCACAAACCACTGTTTCTGGAACTGATGAGACAGCACTGAAAACACTTTTTACAGCTTTTAGGAATGACAACAGGAAGTTTGATGTTGATTGTATAAAAGAACAATGCTGGTAATCACATACTCTTCTAAATGATAGCTAGATACTTCAGCAGTTGTGGATTACAATAGCCTTTGGTGTGGGTGGGGTGAAAAATTGTAAATGTATATTTTTTAAATACTTTCTAGAGAATGGAAGTAGAGAATGGAATAAATTATGCGAATCTCTTAGTTTTGCATAGTATAAAATATTTATTTTAAATGGATTGTATTTACTAAATAATTTAGTGAGAAAACCTCTTTGTATTGTTTGCTACTGTCTCCTATATGTCTATGTATATGTTGTGAAATACTTCTGTCCTTTTGTTCACTTATCCTTTGTATGATAAATTAAGCCAAAGACATATACACTAATGAGGCTGACACACACTATCCACACACTCTCTGGTAATATCTCTCTGGACAGGTCTAAAATTCTGGAGCACCTTAAAGAAACCTATTTGTTTCATAGACTATATTTTAGGGAGTTTTTTTATACTGTTTACCTTACCTACTGAACAACTAACTGCCACAAATAAGGAACTATTCAGTTGAGCCCATTTGTCATGCATAATTCATGAAATATTCAATAAACAGGACTAGAGAACTGTAAAATTTTTAATTACAACACATTAACACTTCTTTCAAATCAGATCTGCAGAAAATACTGCCTTGCCTTAAATCATCAAAGAATTCTCAAAACTACATGTTAGATGCACTTATGCACCAATAATAGAGAAGGGTGTTTGCTGCCTTAGAAACCATAATACACAGAAATACACCAACGTGCAAATCAACACTGCAATGAGACACAATGTATACAGTTATAAGCACACAAGCAACCACAAAACCATCACAAAACCATCACACACAAGCTACTACAGCTTAATCAACTTCTTTTTGAGACTGTCTTACTGTCCCTCCTGCCCCTGGGTCTGACAGATTTAGGTCACATCCATTTCGTCTAATTGATCCAACCCTTTTCTGCTCCCCATCACATGAAATATTTACTGCCAGTCATAGTAAAGCTATTAGCACAGGTGCTAATTGCAAATCAGGTTAATTTATAGCCTGACCTCAGAGTGGTGCATGACCAATGGTGTGGCTGATTACTTGCTTTTTATGGTTTTGCCCAAGCAGTATCTATGCCAAGAAGTGGAAGGAATTTGATTGAGAAGTCATTATGAAAAGTCAAAACTCAACATCTAAATTTATGTGCATGAGGCAAACTATAAAGAAGTCAAATTTTTAAAAGAAATTGAGAACCCATTTACATAACACTGTCTTGTTCTTTCTTTCTTTCATTTTTTTTTGGCTGTTAAATTTTTTACATTAAAAGAAGTGGATGCTTTCTCCCTTTGTCTATGTTTACCTGAAGACAGAGAGTCTAAATAAATAATAAACAAGTACAAGCAAGCAATAAGTGCATTAAAAAAAAATCAGGTTAGAGGTAGTTGTGGTGAAACCATGAAGCTCTGACAACATTATTATCAATTATCATCTGCACCAAAACAGTCTGGAACTGTCTTGTTTAATTCCACATATTTATTCCTAATGAACCACACACTACTGCTTTATTCAAGTATTACTGTTTGCCCACAAAATCAATGTAAAGCCTGGAAATAAAGATGATGTTTTGTCTGACCTACTGTGCAGTGGAAAAAAAAAACAAAAAACAACTAAAAAACCTTTGCTCCAGGAGTATGGTCCAAATATGATAAGAGACTGAAAGCCCAATAAATGAGTTATAGGTTATTGCCATTTTTTAAATATATTAAAATGGTAGAGTGGAAAAAAAGAAAACAAGATCCATCAGAAATGGATTTAACATGGTTTCCATTAGCAGAGATTTCAGTGAAAAGCATACACAAGTTAGGGTACGATTACTCCAAATCATGGCAGGATCACATGACTGCAAATCATTTCGGGTTAATGCAAATTCAAATTCTAATATGACTGAAAACTGTATTCTGTGCTGAATCAGCAAGGCTGCTTGCAGGAACAAGGAAGTATGTGAAGATTTGTCTTCTTTTCTTCTTCTTCTTAAAACACACTCACACACACACACACACACCTATCTTATTATCCTTGTTAAGATCTTCCATTGACATAGTTATTCATGCAGCTAATTGATGTTAAAGACGTAAACCTAGCCTTAACCTTAACCTCAGTAATAAAAAGGAAACTTTTTTGGCTTTTTTATTTTTACTTAGTTTTTAATAAGTCATACGGGTCCTCATAAATGTATTAAAACTTGCACTCACACTCACACACGAAAGTGAGAGAGAGAGACAGAGACAGAGAGAGAGAGAGAGAGAGAGACAGAGAGAGAGAGAGAGAGAGTACCAGAACACACGTGGAACTTCGCTGAAAGTGTGCTCGTGACGACTTCCATTTTGATGACTTACATATAAGTTTTGATTTGGATCTAGCATTTGTGCAAATCTAAAAACATCAGTCATAGCTTAGCATACATTCTGTGCTATATGGAAGGTTTAACACGGTCGTTCTTGTGATCTGACACCAGCACCAAAAAGAAATGTATATTATTAAGTATATTATTATATTTGGTAAATACTGTGATTTGTGATTAATCATAACTTTCATAAATGAAATGTGATTTAGCCGTAGTGCTTCTCTGCCATAAATAGGCAAAAAGTGACTATAATTCAATATCTATTGAAAAACGTATATAATGCAAAATGATTGATTTCCTGAAATACAAAACCGACATTACTTACAGACTGGGTTACTCTCCCAGGTCTGAAATACAATACTAGTCCGCCCTCGTGTGGTGACCAAGTGAAAAAAGACCTTAAATAACACTCCTGGTACTGGTTAGTAGCAATAGGACATTATAACGGGAAACAGCAACTATAGCACAGAAGCATAAATGAAACAGATAAGCTGCCTTTATATTGTATCTGAGATAGAAATTGAAATGGTGGAACTGTATTACTGGCCTGAGTAAGAGACTGTGTATGATTTACCAAGACACTAAAACGATTTAAGTTAAAGAGTCAATACGTTAGAATTACTGACAGAGTGGAGATGACAGTGGAAATTCAAATGATCGTGCACTTACAGTCCTGAATAAACTAAACAAATAAAAAATAACGAAAGGGGAGCATTTATAAATACCATATCTCAATTTTGGAATGTGCTATGTAAGGAATAATAAGACTAGTTTACTAAATTACTACGTTTAATTTATTAATGAACTGCCCGCTGCGCATGTTCAGCGCCGAAATACACCGTACGAACGCACACCTTCGGTAAATTTCACGCGTCGTTGTATTCAGAAATGTGTCATGGCAAAATTTATAGCACAACGCTTCTGAGCGTTGCAAATGGTGCTGTAATCTTTCTCCCTAACACCTCATTTGCAGAGCTAGTTCATTCATTCGCAATATAGCCAAAAGTATGTGGACACCTGACCATCACAAGTTACCATAAAGTTGGAAGCACACAATTATCTTGAATGAATTGAATTATCTTCAATGATTTCCCTTCACTGGAACTAAAGGGCCCACGCTTGTTTCATTATGCCAATGCCCTGTGAACAAAGCGAGGTCCATAAAGACATAGTTTGCGATGATTGATATAGCAAATCTGGGTTAATGTCCATGGTTGGGAAATCGGCACATATGGATGTGAGGGTCAGGCATCCCCAAACTTTTGCCCATATAATGTATAAAGCATCATCACATGAGCAAGTATGCTGCATACTAAATATCAGCACAGCTGTGATAAGGCTGGAGGCACGAGACCACAGGCCTTAATGCTTTAGCAACACCATTCATACCAGTAAAGTTGTTTAGTTTTGCTTAGTGTGGCATGGACTATAAGGAAATATAATCCAAGTGGAAAAAAAAGTGTTATGTGGAGAAAAAACTGACCCCATGCCCAGAGCTGAGTATTTGTGGAAATTAATTTAGCTGACTCAGCAATAAACAGACCATGGTATGAGGGAAACCACTCAACCAAAATAGAGAACATGTCAGCCACATGTCTTCTAGTCAGCTAGTCTCCTAGATGATGGGGATGTGGAATATTCAGAGTAGATAACCCATAGGAAAAACATGAACCAGAGGTCTTATTAATCATGCAATACTGACTCTCTGGTATTACCTATTGAGGCTCCCTTTCACATTTTGTTCAGACCATGCCCTTTGCAATTGCTCTACCACCTACATATGTACTGTATCAAACCTTTTCTTTCTTTTTTATTTAGAAAAAAAACCATATTATTAATATAATAGAATTAATAGAAATAATTATATTTCCTGCATTCTTCTCTGTGTATAAACTTTAACTTTCTCAAATTCAATTACACTTATTTCTAGCATTAGTTCTTGACTGTGGGGCTGCAATTGAACCCCACTCAGTAGAACAAGAACTTTTTTTAGAAACTGAGCTTTTAATTATTTATACACATTAAGATGTTTTTTTTCAAACTTATAGTAACATAAAATATACATGTAGATTAGCATATACCCAATCACTGGGCCTGAATGTATCAAATATGTGCTAAAATGGGAGTGAATAGGCTATTGTACAAACACCTGCATGTTTTTTGTTAGTACTACTATCTCCAGTTATTTCACTACACTCACAACGGTGGTATTTTACAGTCTGTGTCTGCAAAAGCTCCCAAAGATATGGAAGAATGCAGTACTTGGAAAGCCTCTTCGAGCAAGCTGAAGAAAGTCTTAAACTGTACGCTTAAGAAATACCTATTTTATACATCTTATATAAATACCTATAAATATAGCAAAAGTAATTAGAGAAACATGAATGACAAGTTGCCATCTCACTAATTTGCTATCTCATCGTACACTTATGAATGTGAACAATACTGCCAGAAATGTGACTATAGCTGCACTATTTCAAAACATGAATGCATCATAGCACTGGTTACAAGTAGTCCATTCTCAGCCAAGCAATGGCTGCTTCACTGGCTGTCAAAACAAAAAAACATTGGACTTTGTTGCAGTGTTACATGCTTAGATACTTCCAGCCCACTGATTAATTATTAACACAGGCAGTGTTGCTAAATTTCTCAGATTAATGGCAGTTACATGGATGTGCCATTCAGTTTAACTGTAAGCAAGTGACATAAAATTGCTAATAACTACTTTAACCGGAGATCATAATTACATCATAATTCATAATTATGATGAATTACACCATAATTACAACTAAGGAATCCTCAAAATAGAAAGATGAAATTATTTGTAATTTATTTTACAGTATTACAGTATCATTTTTGACAGATATTGCTATATTATTTTTGTACTTCAATAAGTTGTTGCAAAAAAAATTCTAAACACATGATATTTGTTTTATTAAACCAGACAAGTAAGAATGGTTATGTTACTCTTCTAGGAAACTTTCTTATCCATAAGCATGAGCTTTGAAATCCATATATCTATAACTCTTTCCCTTTCTCGGAATGTCAAAGCCTTTAGACCAAACCTTTTCAACATGAGAACTTTGCACCAACCACAAACAAACAAAACAAACTTGTAAATGCTAAAACTACTGCAGCGTATACTCCACCCTATTTGAATGAAAGCCACACCAGCTTTTTTAACTAGCTAATAAAAATGAAATGTGTAGGTCATTCGCAAAATAGCTAAATGCTGGCAGGCCTATAGAGTCGTTTTTTCTGGGGTATTTTCCATCTCACCCCTCACACGCGCCTCTTGCGATTCTTTTGCGCCCCACTAGGAGGAGAGCAGTTTGAATAAACAGTTAAACATTGAATATTGATAAACTGTAGTGATTGTGTGCTAATATTATTGTAATATCTGCATTTTTACCAGTGCTGTTTGTCGTATATATGGAAAATAACTTACAAATTAAAGAACAAATAAAACAGAAAAAGAAAAACTGTTGTGAACTGAAATTAACGTCACGGTTGAGGCTTGTATCTAGTGTGGCGTCATCAAAGTGCGCCTCACGTTTGGTGCAGTGCACTCGTTTTCATGGCGCATCAAAAGTCTTGAGTTGGTGTTGATTTGTTGGGGTTTCTTCCGTATTTGTATGGTAAATTACTGCTCACCAGAAGCAATGTTGTTAATAGATACACTGTGACTTGTATGCTACTTGTTATTCCGTCTTTTGTATTTGATTAGATTGATGGGGCTGCCATTAGGCAGCTAATTTTCTAGTTAGCTAAAATGTGCTTTGGGGTGGATATTAGCTAGCTAGCGCTCTACTTAGCTAACGCATGCGATATAAACTTTTTTTAATATTACTACCAACGCTAGCTGACACTTATTTATTCTTACTGAGTCAAATGGCGACGGTAGTGTCTTTAAGAGTGTTTTAAAAAGCTAGGGTGGATAAACGATGTACTGCAATTTGCTAGCTGCTAACTGCGTGTTGCTACCTCGGCGGCGTCATTTTCCCCTACCTGTATTCCTGCAAAACCCGCCTCCTTGTCTAGGATTGGTTAGGAGAGCATTCTAATACGTATACACGTCCAATCAGTGAACTGTTTTTGAACACGAACGATCAGGGTTTTTTTTCGGAATACGAGTGGGGGAAACATGTCAAGCACGGCTATTATTCAGGTTTTTTTTTTTTTTTTTTTCCTGTTTTGACGCTTTTTGCGCTTCAGAGATTTTACCATTGCTGTTTTCTTCACAGCTATCTATCTCTATAACGTACAATGAGCTTGTTCGGTTCAAGTTCTGGGTTTGGGGCCGGAAGCACAGGTGTTTTCGGCAGCACCACAACTGACAGCCATAATCCAATGAAGGTATACAAATTCAGCACAATGCACTGTGCATCTCAGTTAGGTTGTAGACGTCCTTCTCGGTGTTGTTTTTTCCTAAACCCTTCTACGTCTTGTTGATGCAGGATGTTGAGGTGACGTCCCCACCCGATGACAGCATAAGCTGCTTGGCCTTTAGCCCCCCAACATTGCCTGGAAACTTTTTGATTGGTGGCTCTTGGGCCAATGATGTAAGTTGTTAATATCAAGTGTGTAGTTCACATGTTATGAGATCTGTTTAATGCATTCATTTTGTTATGCGCTTTGTTGTTAGGTGAGATGCTGGGAGGTTCAGGATAACGGCCAGACAGTCCCTAAAGCTCAGCAGATGCACACAGGCCCTGTGCTGGATGTCTGTTGGAGTGATGTAAGACATAAGTATAAATATAAATAAAGATAACAATCCCAACGTACTAATAAAGCTGCCCAGTACATAATCTACAATTAGTGCTGCCACTATTCATTGGATATTAAGGCTTGTAGAAGATTTATTTAAAATGTTTTATTTAATTATATGCCATTACATTAAGTAAGAGAGAACATGTAAACAGCTTGCCTGATGTAAGAAAATAATAGTAGGGGGGAGAAGTTATTCCGATATCGGTATAATCTAGTGTACCTATACCATGGAGAGTTTTTAATAGATGGGTGACATATTAAAGGGTAAAACCAACATAAAGATTGCAGTGCAACCAGAAAAGCTTGATTGCCCAATGGCATAGATTTGTTCTTTCAATAGATTTTTGTTGTAATTACTATTCAGAATCTCCTATAGGTGCTCACATGCGTTGATTACTTTTTCCCCACATCTCTGTAGACCAGTGTCTGTGGTATTTGCAAATATACGTTTTTCTAAGGGGTTTATGCACTGTACCACTATTATAATAATCCTCCCTATGTAGCTGTAGTCAGACTGCAACTTCTGTTCTCTCTGTTTTTATATTCTTACGTATGCACTGCACATGCTTCACTGTCATTGTGTATGCACTGTCAAACCTGTTTATCCCATAGAAAGACATCAGTAACCATACTGATCAGTAGCAATACAATTTTCAGCCCAGTTTAATGATGTCTTTCCCATAGAAAGACTTTGAATTACTTGACCATTTAAAATTTTATCACTGAAATTTTCAATTATTGCAAATATTGATTGACCTAAAAAAACCAAAACAAGCATTTATAACTATATATTAGGTTGGACTTGTATTTAATGTTGTCCAATGTGTGACACATTTCCGAAATGAGCTTTATGCCAAAACAAAAAATATGCCCTTTACACAGTCCATGTGCCCTTTAATCTAGTCTTCTGACTACCATTGCCCAATGTATTATTCAAATTAATGAATTAGTTTATTTCCTTATTTCTAAATTATTTATTTTATGAATAATTGTAACAACGTAGATTTAAAGACCAAATAAAATTTCTAAGTATTCTTGCATATGTTCCTTAATAAAAATAATTGTTGATTTAATGCATTGGGGTATTTCAGTGCAGAAGTAATGGCTTGTACACTGGATTTGTAGTTCAGCATAATAGTTTAGTGAGCTATCTGGGGAAATAGCATGTATTAAGATTTCAGGGAACACTAAACAAGCACTACTGGTGCACTGTACAGTTATTAGGATGTCCCTGTTGAATATGTTTTTAACTCGATGTATATTAGAGGCATCCCAAAATAATGAATGATTGCACCTGGTACTTAAAAACGAGTATTGTTGTGGCCATGGGATAGCATTTAATAATAGTATTTCAAAAGGAAATGTTACTGTTATTGCAGTAACAAATAACTATGGGAATCTGTTTGGTGCTGCTGTTTGAAAGCACTGCACTATATGATACTTCCCTGTGTTTAAGGCTGATGTGTAATATGTATTTTTTCCTTTTAACAGGATGGAAGTAAAGTCTTTACAGCCTCCTGTGACAAAACTGCCAAGATGTGGGATCTGAACAGCAACCAGGCCATGCAGATAGCACAAGTAAGCCAGATTTCTTTCAGTGCAAGGTTTTTCAGCTCCAGTCTCGAAGGCCACTGCTCTGTTTCCTGCTCCCAGCACACCTTATCCTACTTAAGGGAAGACTTGGTGATGATTAATGCATTCTTGAAATAATATCATAATATCAAATAGACATTTTGTAGTGTACTGTATGTCATATGGAGAACAGTGGACCCCCAGGACTGGAGCTGAGAATCCTTGTTTTAAGGACCATGAGTTCAGGTGGAAAGAATGCAAGTTGTGGAGTAAGCAAAATACCTTTGTGCTTAGTTAGTTCCAAAACAAATTTGGATAAAAGAACGCACAGTGAAGTTAAGATTATAAGCAGTGTAAGAAGCGGGTTTGGGACCAAAAGGTCGGTGGTTCTATTCCCTGGACTGGCAGGACAAAGTGTGTAGGTGGGGGGGAGTGAATGAACAGTGCTGTTCCATCCCTCTACATCCACGGCTGGAGTGCCCTTGAGCGAGGAACCTAACCCTCAATTGCTCCCCTGCAGTGTGTGGCTGCCCACTGCTCTGTGTATGTGTGCTCACTTCTCTTGTGTGTATGTGTTCACTCATTGCTTGGATGCGTTAAATGCAGAGCCTAATTTTCCCTCTGTGATTAATACAGTATTCTAAAAAAAGGAATATAAATATTTTTTTATATAAATACCGATCAGCCGTAACATTAAAACCGCTAAAAAGATGAAGTAAATAATATTGATAATCTGCTTACAATGTCACTTGTCAACACCTGATCACCTGATATATTAGGCAGCATGTGAACAGTCGGTTCTCAAAGTTGATGTGTTGGAAGCAGGAAAAATGGCATGTATAAGGATCCAAGCCAAATTGTGATGGCTAGATGACTGGGTCAGAGCACCCAGAAATGGCATGTTTTGTGTTCCCGCAGTGGATAGAACCTACCAAAAGTGATCCAAGAAAGGATACTTAGTGAATTGCTGACAGGGTCATGGGCACCCAAGGCTCATTGATGGGCATGGGGAGCAAAGGCAAGCTCGTCTGGTCAGAACCCACAGAAGAGCTACTATAACACAAATTGCTGAAAAAAGCGAATGCTTGCTATGACAGAAAGGTGTCAACACAAAGTGCATCACGGCTTGCTATGCAGTTGCAGTCCCATGCTGACACCTGTCCATCATCGAAAGTTCAAATAATATGCATGTGAACATCAGAACTGGTCCTTGGAGCAATGGAAGAAGGTGGCCTGATCTGATGAATCATGTTTTCTTTTGCATCACATGGATGGCCAGGTGCAAGTGGTGTGTTTACGTCACTTACCTGGGGAAGAAATGGGAAGAAGGCAAGCCCATGGAGGCAGTATGATTCTGGGAAGCATAGGATCCTGGCATTCATGTGGATGTGACTTTTAGACATACCACCTTCTTAAACATTGTTTCAGACCAAGTACACCTCTTCATGGCAACCGCATTCTCTAATGTCAGTGGTATCTTTCAGCAGGATAATGCACCCTGCCACACTGCAAAAATGGTTCGGGAATGGTTTGAGGAACATGACCTCATGGTGTTAACTTGACCTCCAAATTCCCCAGATCTCAATCCGATCGCGCATCAGCGGGATGTGCTGAGCAAACAAGTCCTCATGTAAGTCGCTCTGGATAAGGGCGTCTGCCAAATGACATAAATGTAAATGTAAATGTAGAGGCCCCACCTCGCAACTTTAAGGACATAAATTGAGGATCTTTTGCTAACGTCTTGGTGCCAGATACCACAAAACATGTGGGAAATTGAATTTTAATCATAGAAGTGCACGTGACTATTAACATGTATGTAATAAGCGTGTCATTCTATTATTATTATTTCTAACATTTTATTTAGCATGAAGGTCCAATCAGGACAATCCACTGGATAAAAGCTCCTAACTACAGCTGTGTCATGACTGGTAGTTGGGACAAAACACTGAAGGTAAGTCATATTGCCAACACTCCTTCTAGTGTAACTAATTTACTCCTTTACTCCCCCGTTTGAGCCTTTTATTTATTGTTAGGGCTGTTCTTGTATAGTGACTTCATAACATTGTGTTGGTCATGGCCTGTTTGGTTTGGCTGCTTGCTGTCTGTGCTCTATGGTTTTAACACTGATAAGAGAACTGATCATTGCTTTCTCCATGACTGACAGTTTTGGGACACTCGCTCTCCAAGCCCCATGTTGTCCCTGCAGATGCCAGAGAGATGTTACTGTGCTGATGTGGTAAGACAATGATTACAGAAATTACACTGATATTTTTTTTTAATATTGAAGTTGACTAGAAAACCTAATATGGTCCTCACTGATTAAATAGTTCTCAGTAAAAATTATTGGTATTGAAGCTTGTAAGCTGTGCCTGTTAAGTCTGCTGTCTCCATCAGAAGCATAGTTCTGCTTTTTAGTCTAGAGATGAATTTACAGTAAGTTACTGTAAACGTAATATCTGAAATAAAAATAAAATGAATTTAGTCCGTGGCTCAAAAGTGTATATATACACATAAGTGAGTGTGATTTCTTCGAGCAAGACCTGCCCTTTTTCTTCTCTTACTTCTGCACTGTGTTTAAAAGTTATCAGACAAGTCTTTATATACTGAATATTTTCTATAATTTCTACAGTGGATATTTTTGTTTTGCACTCAGCCAGGTTTTCCTGTGGTTTAAAATTTTTTTGTGCGTCATTTACACTCAACAGCAATTGTAAACTCTGTTTCTGAAATGATTTTGTAGCTCTTTATGTTCAGGGCACTGGTCTGTTATGCACAGGTGTATCCCATGGCTGTAGTGGCCACTGCAGAACGAGGGTTAATCGTGTACCAGTTGGAGAATCAGCCGTCTGAGTTCCGACGTATAGATTCGCCTCTGAAACATCAGGTTTGTCCCAAATTTTATTTATTTAGAAAAATTGAACAGCATCTGAATTAAGCGCTGGAGAAGTTATGAGAAATATCTAGACATTTAAAAAAAAAAAAAGGAACCATAAGCGTAGATATGTTGTGTTCTGTAGTTACTATTAAGATTTTGAGATATAGAGTCAAATAAATTGAGCAGCTGTTTCTTTATTTCAGTGCTGTGGTCGATTACTGGTGGAATTTCTTCCTTTAACTAGACTTGACCATGTAGGTGCGAAATTAGTTTAGACTCCCTCAGACTTTAAATTTTTGGCGCCTCTTTTTTTTTTTTTTTTTTTTTTTTGTGCAGCACCGCTGTGTGGCCATCTTTAAGGACAAACAAAATAAACCCACTGGATTTGCACTGGGCAGTATTGAGGGACGAGTGGCCATTCACTACATTAACCCACCCAATCCGTGAGTTTACAGAAGCAATCCAGGCTTTAATACACTGACTCATTACCTCATAAATAATATGAACTGTTTAACATTTATTTTTATTGTTTTCCTAGAGCCAAGGATAATTTCACCTTCAAGTGCCATAGATCTAATGGAACGAACACCTCCACACCCCAGGATATTTATGCTGTATGTATTCTACACTGCTGCTGTTAATATTTGTCATCATGGTATTTTTGGGTATCCTCTCTGCAGTCTTGATTAGAACAGTTTAGCTTATGCTTACAGTTAAAATTTAGATCAGCTAGGAAATGTAAATAATATCTTCTGGTGTGTGTGTGTGTGTTGTATTTTTCTGCCCCAGGTCAATGCCATCGCTTTCCATCCAGTGCATGGCACATTGGCCACGGTGGGCTCTGATGGCCGCTTCAGTTTTTGGGATAAGGACGCTCGGACAAAGCTGAAAACCTCTGAGCAGCTTGATCAGCCAATCACAGCTTGCTGCTTCAACCATAATGGCAACATCTTTGCCTACAGCTCCAGCTATGATTGGTCCAAGGTACGGCCTATCAACGTGCATCACAGTGGTAGCCATGTTATTGGTATGGGGGTGTCTTCCTTTCTCTTACATTCACAATCCACAGCTTGTGAGAAAGTAGTGAAGTTAGATATAGGGAACCATTTTGTCTTAAGCCTGTTTGATCTACTATGGAAGCCATTATTTAATTATTTCCATATAGTGCACTACGCAGGGAGTAAGGAGTAAATTGTATTTCATTGCTAGGTTCCTGATAACTGCTATAATGCCTGATCTCCCCCTAATAGGGACATGAGTACTACAACCCACAGAAGAAGAACTACATTTTTCTGCGAAATGCTGCTGAGGAGCTCAAGCCTCGGAACAAGAAATGGTGAGAGTGGGATTTCCGTTACCATGGAGACGGTGTCTGTCGCCGGGCTTCGTTGTGGTCTCCTCTCTGTGCTGTTTTGACACTTGCCTTCTTCAGCATCCCAGGATGCTTTGCATGCAGGAAAAAAGGTGGATTTTTGAGGATTAGGAAATGGGAACCATTTCTCAGCGCCTGGATGTTATGTTCTGTAAAATGCTCCAGATTGGCCATTGTGGAGTTTGTTGGGTTTATTTTTGCTTACTGAAGGAATTTATTACAGGAGAAGCTGCTATGCTTAACTAGTCTTTACTAAAGTCTAACTAACTTTTAGTGATGCACTTACTTATGGGCGTGACACCAGAAATTCTTGGCACTGAAACAAAGCTGTACTGAGAATTAGAGTTGATTATTTGTTAAGATTTATTTAAGATTTAAAATTAGGAGTTGTGAACCTCTGTGATCTATCTTCAGCATACCAAAGACAGTAATTAAAAACAAGGAAATGCCAGAGAATAGTTTTTTGTTGGAAATGAAGCTTGTACTTATTTTGGAGAGGTGGGAAGGAAATAAATAAACATGATTTTAAAAAGAAAAAGAATGCAGTTAAGCCTTATGACTGACCACTTGCCCTCCTGTCTTTAGATCCTGTCAAGCTGTTTCATCTCGGAAGACCTGCGTTAGCATGTAAATACGGGAGAAAACGAGAGACCGTCTTATGGCTAACATCTGGACCAATGACGTGGCATTGCATACGTTGTACGGACCAATCAGAAAGGGCCAGCCACTCCTACACGATGGTGATGACAGCAAATTGCATTTGTGCTGCACGAGAGAAGTCATGCTTTAGTGTTCTTGGTGTATGTGATTGGTTTTTTTTTGTTGCTATCATTCATAACTGCAGCTTTTTTCTTTTTTGTACTGCTTTCCAAAGCAAAAAAAAACACATTTCCACCACTTCTTTGCTGTCACAACATGGTGTAGATTCTATACCTTATTTTGTGAACTCAATAAATGTTTCAAGGACTCCATATTTTGACATTTTTGCTCTCGTGGTCTGGAGGAACAGATGAGAAGGTATTTTGGTGGGTGTGGGCTTCTAAGGCATGATACTTTAGATTCCAAAATATCTTGATTGGGACATTTAACCAGTTTATACGCTTTGCTATGGAGGGATTAACTGGGGAAAGGTCAAAGCATTTATTACTAAACTTTGAGAAACCTTGTGTGTTAAACTGACTGCATTTTAACTGCAATATTCTTGCTCTTCACTTATCAAATCTACAAACTTGTAATTATAGACTATAATTTCTGCCTTTATAACAGGAATATGTTGTTGCTAAATTGCTGTAGCGTAGACAAGATGCCCTGAAACATACAAACTTTAAGTGATTTTGAATTGAATCCCCAAGCACATCAAGTCTGCTTTTAAGATTAATGTCCACTAGGAGGCAATGGTTCACTTCGCTGCTTTGGGTTAAAGAATGGCAGAATCAAAGCATGCAGATCAAAGTGCATCAGGTGAGTTGGTGGAAAAAAGCACAGGGGAAACATTGAGAACTTATCAGTAGGATATGAAGAGCAGGCTGTGAGAGCTACAAAGGGTTGGAGTGAGACGACTTGCATAACTTGAGCGTAAAGGTGTGAGAACTACCACCTTCCTGTGGCCATTAGAAAATCACCTTACTGCCAGCTGGGGTTTCAGCACTTAGCAGTGAGACTTCAATAGGCTGAGGGAGGGGAACTACCAAGACCAAGCAGTCTTAAGTGTTTGATTTCTTCATAATTAGAATTTCAGTACTTTTAAGTTAGTAGTTCTCAAAATGGTGTCCAAGGACCCCCTGGGTATGCTTCTTCACATACTGATGTATTTGTTACTGATGATGTGTTCTGTGTGTGATGAGAAGAATAAAAAACTCTATAGCTCCAATAAATAACCTGAATATTGCTGTACAAATTTAAACATTGACCTTGATATCTGACTAGTTGGATTTAGTTCAGAAATTACATTCGTGCCGAGAAGTGTGTGAAATTTATTTTACAGTTAGAAGGATGCCTGACTGCAAAGAGTTTGCAGACCACTGCTTTAAGTGACTCCTAACTCCACTTTATTTGTGAGGTAAGAGAGGACTGCTCTTCCTAATGCATGAACCGATTTGTACGACATGGTTAAAGAGTGGCTACAGCTGGCACAGTTACATGAGTTAAGAAGTGAATGGTTGTCAATGGTGATACAAGCCCTGGCCTGTTCTCCCTGTTGTGTAAAGGCCTGGATGATTGATGCTGTTCTGAAAGGCTTTTGTGACCATGCATTTGGGTTAAAAGAGCTGAAGATCATAATCCAGGCTCAATGTCATAGACATTGCGTATTAGGCTCAATCGTAGGGCTGCATCTTTATGATCTCATTACCTCTCAGTGCTTATTGTCTGCTTTGTCTAATTCATACAGCATGTGCTTCAGAGAGGCCTCGACTTTTACTCTCGCGAGCTTTAATATTTAATATTAGTGTACTGGGGTGTAAATTCATCCTCTTAGTAGTCTCTTAGCATTAAATGGACTTATAGAGGCTATGCATTAGGTGGAGAAAGGCCAGCGATGAATCATTTGTTATCAGAGTATATAGGCTAGGTTGATCATGTTCCAGCCCCCAGCATATACACAATCAGAAATACAGTTGGTCTTGCTTTTATAAGGAATTTGTTTTTAAAGCAGTAGAGTACTACAACGTGTTTAAGCCTAATTTAATCTTCCGAAAAATAAGCTTTGAGCTGTTGATATCAAATATTGGAAGAAGTACAGTATTACTGCGTATAACCGAATTGAGAATTGCATGTTTTTACATTCACTTTTACACCACCACCGGTAACGTAACCAACTCAATTTTGTCTGAAAGTTCTTAGAATTTTTTTCCGAATTTAAAAAAGCTGCCGGCTAGACTTCATTCGTCTAGGGAAATAAAACACTTTTGAGTAAGGACACGTTGTCTTAGCCTACAGTGGCCGTTTTTCTTTGTTTGGCGCAAGGACAAAAGCAGGTGCAAGTTTGAGCGAGGGCGGACGCAGGGGAGGAGTCAGCGCGACAGAACAAAGTTTTCTGATAGTTTTTTTTTACAAAAGAACCTTCACGCCATTGGCTAACACGGATAAAGGGCGTGGCTTTTATAGGACTGTATAAATAAACAGCGCCCGGAAGAAAGGAAAGGGGCGGTAGCTTATCGCAGTTAGGTGCCTGTGGCGGTTGTGTACCAGGGAGCGCATTAACTACCACTGCGATGTTTTATATTGCATAGGAAGTGTAAGGACTAAAGAACTGAAAGCCTGGACAATCGAGCCTTCTTGTATATAAATTCTTATATATTGACTCTCGGACTCTTATTACATGCCAGGATATTTTTAAACGACTGATACTGGGGGGGAAACGCTACTTTTACGCTTCCGTTAGGTTACAGTTTGGGTATCCAATGCTTTTACATCCGTTTATGAACAGCACACTCGAAGCTATGCACCCAACGGGAATCCAGAAAGACACTACTTTCACGAAGATTTTCGTAGGGGGTTTACCCTATCACACAAACGATGCGTCTTTGAGAAAATACTTCGAAGCGTACGGAGAGATAGACGAGGCTGTGGTCATAACGGACAGACAGACGGGGAAGTCCAGAGGCTACGGCTTCGTAAGTAACTGAAATGTTAGGCTACTTAATGATTCTCATCTACTTGCTAATTCTGATACCTCTGTGTGGTTTGTAACGCGGCGTCCTTAATGCACTTTGAACAGTTTTTTAGTTCCCCAGCAGCTTCGTCTTGCTTTTGGGTACCTGATGTGCGTAAACGCGCACGCGACGCATTCAGGTTTGTGCTGGACAGATAGGCACTTGTTTTCGGTGTTCTCAATAGAAAATAAATGCAAGGTGTATAGAGTTAAAGATTAAATCCTAATTCAACACCCCACCCCCATTTCTGAACGTGTACTTACTGAATTCTTTCAGAGCCCATGTGGTTAGTCAGGCTTAAAGCAGAAGTGCTGCTGTCCTCAGTTGGGCAGCGCGCGCGCCAGCAGCTGTAAGGGCTTTATATGGTGAAGTTTCTAAATGATGGTTTCCAAGCCCCCCTTCTCCTCCTACTACTTATTCATGCTACATTAATGAAGCTCGGCAGCACCCAGCCGCCTTGAAATGTTTACAGGAGAGAGAGTGGCAGATTGTTTTGGCCTAAGATGTAACTGTGCGTGTTTTTACTAGCCTAGTTCTTATTCCTCCGGTGTTCCTTCTCCTCAGACCTTCTTCTGGAATTCTTGTCCTGGTCGCCTAACTAGGCTTTTGTATTGCATTTTGTTTCAACTGTGTTTCCTGTCTTTTAAAAACAAACAAACAACAACCAAACCCCCTAATGTTACTAGACACTCTGAGAAGAAGCGTACTAAGCTATACCTTTCCTTCTTGGTCTCAAGAGTACTCCCTTTTTTACCTTAATATGTATCCTTTAACTAGAAAGGTACACATTGTGTGTTTTTAAAGATTAAACCTAAAAATAATGTTTATATATAAACCTTAAATATTTACAGTCTTAATACTACAGTCTATCAATTATATAAATTGTTTCCAAGTGAAAAACTCATATTAAAGGAAAGATTCTGAGAGTGCATAATTGCAGAGGTTAATATCTCCCAACTCATATATATATACACACACACACACACACACACACACACACAAAGAAAACTTCCCCTGGGAAGCTGACAAAGAGGAACTAATTTAAACAACTGGAGATTCAAAAAAAAAAATATATCACAGTGTAAACACAAGATTCAAAGTTACAGAGTCACTTACAGGTAGTTGGTGCTAATGAGGGGCACGCTGAGCATTTTATGGTCATACAGAAACCATGTGCTTCTCAACTTAAGTGACACACATAGACAAATATGGAAATATTCACCACAAACTAGAGTAACGGCAAAAAAGTTTAACCAAAAATGGGCTGGAGGACTATGCGTTTGTGGCAGTCTTCTGTTTCTGCTATAGTTTTGATGATCTTAATGCAGCACATAGTGGTTGGAGGTCAAAGAGGGTAGCGCTGCAGTGCTCCAACGGCTCTTCTTGGCTGAGTACGTGGCAATGCAGGTTTGGCAGGCTCAGGGACATGAGGGTTTCTGCCATCAGTGGATTTGGTGGTCTGGGTGATGATCCCTTCATAAAAACCTGTTTTCCCTGAAAGATTATTTTTCCTGCTAACTGGATTGACTTGTTGATCTTGATCTGTTTTGAAACTATGAGAAAAGGATTGTATGTTGCCTGACTATGCATGCTTCCTTTTTACCTGTAGTAATTTGTTGTGTAAACAGGCACCATGCCTGGTTTTTAAGTTGTAGCAAAGGACTGTGTTAATCCCTTAAACTCACAGGGTATTATTCAGACGTCTATTTAAATAGCACATTTAGTAATGACTGACTTCTTCACTGCTGAATATGATGATGAAAGTACATTATAGTGAGTAATGTAATCTTTAACCCACCAATGAGCCCTGGATTAAAGGTTGGACAATTTTGCTGATATTTTGTAGTGTATGTTTTAGTCTCTCAGCTTTAAAACTATGTTGTTTGGGTCTTTGCTGAAGGCATTCCTGGTTGTTAATAGCAATTATGTTTGCTAATAATGCCTCACAGGATTTTAGATTATTACATTTAGGTCACCTTTACAGCACTCTGTTATGTCCTCTAGGTGACGATGACTGACAGGTTAGCAGCAGATCGAGCCTGTAAAGACCCAAATCCCATCATTGATGGTCGTAAGGCAAATGTCAATCTGGCCTACCTCGGAGCCAAGCCACGTAGTCTTCAGACAGGTGAGTAGGGATGATACGCACACATTTGGAACCTTGAACTTATTAGTTATTTCCTTTTGTTCAGCTTTTCTTTCCAACTTCACCTGTTACCTTACATGAAACTTTAAAAAGTGCATGTTAAATGAAATCATTTAATGTCTTGTGCTTTGTAGGCCTGTCTGTTGGTGTGCAGCCAATTCATCCAGCAGTTATCCAAAGGCAGTATGGGTAAGTCAGATGTCTCTGTCTGTGTGTTCTATTACATTCTGTCACAGTTTGATATTGTAGCAAAGACACCTTCAGGGTCTAACAAACCCAAATGGACCTTAACAATGACTGCACATGCAAAGGACAATAAACCAAGTTCCTTGTGACTTCCATGACTGGTCTAATCTTTTCTGATAGTAAGATTTTTCATTTCTGTAACAGCAAGTTCCTGATTTCTGTTACTTCAGTTTCTGTGTTTTTGACAGCAGTCAATTAGAGGTAGTCCGTGAAATTGCAGCATTTATATTATGGAGTCATTTCTAAACATGGTGCTAGAATTCTCTCTGTTTGTGGACCATATTTATTTCGGTTGATGGTGCTCATGTATTCTTTGACTATCCAAAGGATGCATGTTAGGATATGAGATTTTGAGCATGAGATATGTCCTTGAGGCTCGGTGCATAAATTTATATTAATCTATGAGGCCTACATATCTGAAAGAACCTGCCCTGTAAGTTTATTCCAGTGTTCTAAGCCATTGTTGTGGACAAAGCAGGTAACGTGGTTTTATCACTGTTTTATTTGTCTAATTATGGTTGTAATAAGAAGAAATACAAACCGTGTTTCTTAGCAACCTTTTAACTGATTCAAACTTTTATTGGCTCTCTAAAGGTAATGGTTTGGTTTTCAAATAGTCCATTTGGTTTGCCATGGTGACAGACCGGTTTTAAATAAATTTTTACCTGCTTATTAACAAGTTCATGTGAAAAAGACCTAAAACGTTCCGTCTGCTGGTGCCATAGTTGCTGTGGTAACAAGGTGGAGCCGTGTTGGGGAGGGGGGACCCGCGTTTCTGCCTGTATGACAGGTGCTGTCTCATATTTCCTCAATTACACCCTTCATACACATCTACCCACCCATTTATACACACTTGCACACCTGTCGCTTTCCCCCATGGAGCTCTTTGTCTCCTTCTGCTCAGAAATGGATTGCTGGGATAGCTATAAGAGGCTGTCTCATTCCCTCTTCACTTAAACTGGGTTTTTTTTGGACGTTCATATCCCTTACATCACATGTTCTCACTCTCAATTTGTAAGCATCAAAACTAACGAGTACATAACATAGTCACACATTTCAGGTTGTTTAGTTTTGTGCATATTTCTAGATATCAAATGGTCCTACAGTCATGTCTTGACAATATTGTGTGACGTTTTCTAAGCAGGTGAAATCGGTCATGTTGTCAGCTTAGTGATTAGACTGGGGCCCTGAAAAGTGACACCACAGTGAGAGGGGAGGGGGGGGGGGGTAGAAAAGGGAGGGGCTGAGGGTCAGTGGGTTGTGTATTGAGTAAAGAGAAGAATGGAAATGTTTCGGTGATATGAGCAGAAGCCCTGCTTCAGTCTCTAGATGTGCGAGCTGTTGCCTAGTAGCTCTATGAAATGTCATTCCCCCTCTACAAGTTCAACACTTTCACTCTATAATAAGATTGTATGCTTATGATAACGAAGCACAACACTACAAGCTGTCAATTCATATTCAGCATATTGTGTGTGAGGTCATCTGATAATGTTATTGTGTGGGCTTAAGCACTGAGTATATGTGAATGCCTCTTTGTCTTATAAACG
Organism: Notoglanidium macrostoma; assembly: GCA_030068235.1. Taxonomy (NCBI): domain Eukaryota; kingdom Metazoa; phylum Chordata; class Actinopteri; order Siluriformes; family Auchenoglanididae; genus Notoglanidium; species Notoglanidium macrostoma. The sequence goes on along the minus strand of JAQQZR010000036.1, from coordinate 12,931,860 downwards.
TTTGAGCACACTTTAGAAGGTAAGGTAAAACTTTTGATGCGAGTTGTTTTCTATCAATACTTATTGTGTATGTAGAATTAAAAATAAGGTGCTTCACAGGATTATTTGGCTTTAGTAGTGATCAGTAGTGTGTGGCTGCTTTTCAGTAAAAAAGAAAAAAAAAAAGTCTTGTTTGACAGTTTCCTTATGATGTGGAGTTCAAGAGTAAAATGACGTCCGCTAGTCAATTAATGCACAGCGCAAGAGACCAATGTATAAATGTGCCCTCACAACTGCCTAGTGACTAAAGAGGTGTGTGTGTGTGTGTGTCCTTGACCACTGTATCAGCTTAGCCTGGTCTCCAGACTTTAAACAAAGCTGCCAGTTACTTTTCTCAGTCCTTGCCTCTGAGCTGAGCACAGTTTGTGTGGCCAGTGCAGTATGCATTAGTCAGGGATGACAATACTACATTTTCTGTTTTGTTGTGATGTGTGTGAGACCAAGAAAGTGAGAGAAAGGCTGTATTTTCTTGTATCCTCTGATTTAATTTATTATATAATCCTAAGTATTCCTCTAACCTCCACTCTTCCATTCATGCTGTTACTTGGCCAGTTGATGGAGCGCTTTACAGAGGGAAGAAGACACACAAGTTCCTGGCTACTCTGGGCCTAGTGTGGAGGTCCAGATTGGGTGCTGCTCTCCCTGACCCCACCCTTAAGGTGCCAGTCATGGCTTGAGAGTGCAGTGTAGTGTGCTGTGACGGTTTGAAGTGCTGTGTGCATGTATGACAGTAAAGCTTACGCTGATACATCTTTCATTCTTTGTGACCTTCGCATGGTTTTTGGTTTGCAGTGCTGACTGAAGTGATTTACTACTGTGTGTGAGTGTGTGTGTGTGTGTGTGTGAGAGTGTGTGAGATTGGGGGAGGGGGCGTTATTGGATGTTTTGCACATGTTCTCCACCCACACACCCTTTCCTGTGTTGAACCATGGTGTGTACAGTCTCTCTTTCATTTATGCACACAAAAGTAAATCTAAAAATGTACATCACCTCTGTCTTTTGCAAATGTGTTGCCTTTAGTGCAGTGTTGGGTTCACGAAGTCTGTTTGTGTAATATATTCTTTAGATGCATATCCAGTTCTTAATCTTTATTTATGAAAAAAACACCCTCTTTAATCTCCTAAACTCTGGAAGCAACAGAGTGTAAATGATTCCCCACTTTGACTCATCAGTTGTATAACTTAATAATAGCTCACCTATTTTGCATTGCTTTTTCAGGTAATTACTAGATAATAAACCCTGAGGTTGGCAATACAAAAGAGCACAGCAATTAAATGCAACCTGTCCCTCTCTTTTGCTAACTTTTTGCTAGTAGAGGGAGTCAAATTATATTCTAGGAAATGGCTGTTATGTATAAAATGTCAGGAGTATTGAGTATGAACCAAGATGTTTTTCAGTTCTTGCTGTCAGAGTAGGGGTCCCCTGATGACATTTCTTGCCATTTCCCTTGAGGGGGTTGTTCTGTTTGTTTCCAGGTGCGGCATCTTGAGACCCCCCACTTCACCACACCTCCCTACATTTTGAGAGAGTTATGTGATTGTGTGTGTGTGTGAGAGAGAGAGAGAGACTTTTTGTGCAATAAATCCACCCCCTTACACATACACACTCTCTCTCATGGGGGCATATTCAGACCTTGTTAAGAATAGCAGTCTGTGAGGCAGAAGAGGTGAATCTGTCCTTTCTCCACACTGTTAATTACCCTTCTAGGGATAAAAGCTCACCTGTGAATATTACTATACTTTCACCATTTAATATAAACACACTGTTGCTGGTGCCTGCTATTGGCACATTGCTTTGATCTCATTGTTAGTGTGTATGTAGTGCATGTATGTGAGATAGAGACTTCTTAGAGACTAGCTCTCACTGAATGAGTGAAAAGTAGCAGCTGTTAAAACACTTGTGGGTGTTGGTTGAGAGAAGCTGCCAGAAGCATCTGTCTCCCACCTCTCTTGCTAAGGACCTATTCCAGCTACCAAGATCGTTGAATTTACACAGTGCACATGTTGCTGTTGTAGGTTTACACAGTGCACATGTTGCTGTTGTAGTGCTCCATAAACCTGCAGAACAATCTTCCTTTCCTGGCAATTTCTGAGTTCATTTAAATGTATACTTGGATTGAATGGTTGTCCATTGGCCTTCTCTCAGCGCTGATGCTTTCCCCATCTTATTGATGGAAGTACAATAAGGATGTGAGAATATGGTCTTATCATTAATAAGATGGAGATTGCTACCAGGATTTGGAAATGGCTATTAATTCTCATGTAATCCAAGTCTAAAGAATGGTGTCATGTGGTCTGTTTGTGTTCACTCTTATCTTTGTGTGTGCAGGCTGGCGCCGCAGTACGTATACCCGCAAGCCTTTGTACAGCCCGGCCTCGTGCTCCCTTCTCAAGTGGCCTCCTCGCTCACGTCACCATATGTGGACTACACTGCTGCCTATGCCCAGTACACCTCAGCAGCATTTGAGCACTACCCTTATGCCTCTTCCCCGGGTTTCGTGGGCTATGGGTACACCAACAGCCACATCACCGGCCCAGCCTCCAGCACCACTTCGCTGCACCAGACCCTCACCAATGCACCCACTGCCGCCACCCCTGCCTTCATCCAGTACCCACCACAGCAGCATCTGCAACCGGAGCGCATGCAGTGAGGGCCAGATGAGCCAAGTGAGCTCTAGGAAAAGGGAAAAAAAACAAGAGGATAAAAACTATTGCACTGTCACATCAGGATTTGCTTCCGGCAGCTGTGTCCAGAGACAGTGAAACTGTGCAGTGGCTTTAAAAGAGCTTCCAGAAGCACTGATGCTTTTAAAAAAAAAAAAAATCCTTCAACATTATTACTGTCATTACTATTATTCATGCTATTCATATCATAAGCTTAATTGTATTAATGTTTCTTTTTGTGCTCACATTATATTGTTAAGATCAATCACAGGTAAGGTGCCTCATAGTATAGAGTGGAAAACAAAGTTAAGGAAGACTGTACAGTCACACACTGAACAGGAAGAGGTTTTAGAAGGTTTAATGGGGTATTGCTGCTTAAGGACACCAGGGGAAAGCATTTGAGAGAATGGAAAGTCAAAATTTAAGGTTCTAGATAGGGCAGAACACAATATCAGAGGGGTGGGAAATGGAGATCCAAAAACACCTAAACAGAACACATGCATAACAACATGAGATGTTGGTCCTACATCAAGGACCACATGGAGAACGTCAAGCTCCTGCTACTGCTCAAAGACACTCAGAACTCCACAGGACTACCCTTTTTTATAAAGAAGAGGCCTTAAAACTAGAATCTTTGTTTAGATGTAAATGACCATTTTAGCATTTGTATATAGGGTGAACTGTGAACAAGCCACCACCTGCTTCCAAACAAAATAAACCCCAGTCTACAGACCTCAGACTTGTTTAAGTCCAAAGACTTGTGATATGGTATTTTAGAGTAAGGGTGCTAATTAAAGATTTTGATCAGGTTTCTGTCCATGGTGATGAATGTGACTTTATGCCATAATGCAAAACTGCTTTGGAGACAGGTGTTCCGTTTAGGAGAAGCATTGAATGTGCCCCTTGTTTGGATTGTGGATGAATGGAGATAATCATTATATGATGCAATAAGCATTGGATTCTAACATGTATGGTAGCTGACACTGGTACCTACAGTACATCAGTTTTGTATAACTGTTAAATCTAATTGTAAAACGTCTTTTTGAATATCTCTCTGACAGGGGTGTTCTTTATGTACAGCATTGTCACAATTTAAAGCATTTTGCAGTATTTATGTTAAGATATTTAAGTGATCTGTGGTACTGTTAGTTTTTTTGTTTTGTTTTTGTTTTTTTTATGTATAAATTAGACTCTTAGTATACCAGACATGCAAAACATTCAATGTTTCAGGCTTCTGGTTGCCAAATAAGAATGTGTACATAGTTGATTTAGCATTCTTCATATACTATTAATCCACATGTGCACCTAAAAAATTAAGTTGATTTTTTTGAGCCTCTGCTTGCACCTGGCACATAATTGCTCTATGAAGCATTTTTGTCACAACATTTCACTTTCTGCAAAGAAGCCATACCAAGAGAAGTCTTGGCAAAAAATAAAAACTTTATACTAAAAATAGGAATGTAGTTGATTGTTCTTACATTCTCCTGTTTGCATCCATCTGCTTTGCTTTGGGGAAAAATACACTTCTGTCTGTTCAGTGTTCTTTAATTAAAGCAGTCCTTTAGACTGCAATCATAGAAATGTGCAAAGCTACTCGATGACAATTCAGTTAGTATATTACTATAAATAACATTAAATGCATATTTTAAACTTACTACCATTTCCTGGTCAATGTTGTTAAAGGTGTTAATAGTAATATGCATCAAGTAGAAATTTAAAAAAAGCACAAAAGAATGGGAGTTTTTCTTTAGGACCTGATTAGGAGGTATTATTTAATTCTGTTGAATGTAACAAATTAGCTAAAATGCCTGGCACTGTTTGCAGTAAAGACCGTCTTGTTTTGCATCATATCAGCATGCTCGGAGTGTGTGTGGCATGTGTGCGACATTGGGTTAGGTCATGGGGAAGGGGCCCTGCTGGTTATCAGGCTTTAACACGAGCAGTTGCCCCAAGCACGCAATACTCTCTACCAGGACACATGCACTGTTGCCTGTGCCAGCTTTTCAGGGGGAGGCTGCTTATGAGGATGGATTATATAAACAGCACATTCATATTTTCATAGTCATGTTAGTTGCCAGGCACTGTGAAAATGCCAAGACACATTTATACACATTTATATACAGCCAACCTGGCTACTTACCACATTTCCATTTTTTTTTCTTTTTCCTCTCAGTTCTTCCTAAACAATTAGAGCTTTGTCTAATAAATGTACATTTTAAGCATTTTGAATCTCAACTGTCAGGAATGTGATCCACCTTACTTCCATTGTACATGCGTCACTCAGGTTTTTCTGGGCAATCTGGAGGTAGCTGTATGGCCTGTTGAGCAGAGATAAATAAGAGTGTAAGTGTTTGTGAAGCTGCTGTGGTGTAATGGAGTCATGGTGTTAGCTTAAATAAACAACTCATTCATTGTGTGTACTCAAAATTAAGCTATGGCTGTTGGAATGAACATGCTGATCTCTTTTTGCCACTGAGCTGAATCTGATTGTTTGCACGGTTTAAGTCAAATGCTAAGACACTAAGCATCTTGTGTTAGGCTCAACTGAACTTTAAGCAATATTACTGAGTGCTCTATTTCATGTTTCTTGTTTAACAGTTCATACATGCATTGCAAGTACAATTGTTGTTTCTTCCTCTTAAGAGAACTCACTTATGTTATTTCTTCTTCCTCACTCCTAATAACTCCTCGCCTTATGGTCTTTCCACTTCTCTAATTTCAATGACACAAAATGATTTTATTGCACTCTCCCTTTGTCATTTCTACAATCTGACTGTTATGTTACTTCCCTTATTCTCTTATTCACTTTAATCACTTTTTCCTCTCTTCCTGCTCTCCTTGCCACACATTTATAATAGAAGGGGAGTCAGGGTTGAAGTGAGTGCCAGCTTGAAAAACCACAAGTAGAGCTTTATGCTGAATCATTGACATGCATATGCCACTGTGCTGTATTAGCCTTAATGTTTCCAAGCTATCAAACAGTCACACTTTCTATTCATAATGTCACACTACCCAGTCCCTGACAGTCAGTAGAAAGGCACTTCAATTTCTAGGAGCTCCTAGCCCCACTTAATCCCACCCACTTGGATTTTTCTTTCTTTTGTTTAGAAATTCACAAGGGTAAGCATTGGTCACTGATGCATACCACATTGTTTATATTGTTTATTATATTGTACCACGTTGTTTATACAGTTTGTCTATACTGTGTATCAGGCCCTATATAAAACTAATTATACTCTGATTTAACTTTGGTCATTGCAGATCAAATCTCGCTGTAGGGACATTAGATTAGAATTGGTCTGATCTGGCTAACGTCTGGAGACACTCAGCATGGCGTCATGAGATAGTATAGACACTATATTTAGAGAACCACTCAAAGATGGCGACACCAGGCCACTGTCCCACCTCGTTTCCTTGGCTCTGCCTGTTGTCACTGGCTGTCTAACTCAGATGAAGTTGATAAGTTTAGTTTGGTTGGTGAGGGACTCTGTGGTTCTAATGAAACTTTCACACAATTACATAGTCTTTCCTTTATATGTCACACTCTACATGCTCTTTCTGTTCATGCTTTAGTTTCTCTCCCTTCTTGACAGGAGGGAATGGGGTGTAATTACTATACCTGAACAGATAGGGTGAGTAATAGCAGATACATATTGAAAGCAAATAATATTAACAACATTCTGTGCAGCTTTACAGAAAATTTAGCTATGTTTGTATGTTAATCATTTTCAAAGTTAAATGTAGTCAGTATAGAACCTTTAAAACAGACAATGACAAAGTAGCCTTATAGAAAATGTAGACTGACATAGATTCAGATCCTTAATGAGCAAGCCAGAGGTGACAGTGGCAAGGAAAAACTCCCTGAGATGACATGAGACAGAAACCTTGGCAGGAGCCAGACTCAAAAGGAAAACTGTAATCTTTCAGGTGACACTTGTTAGTAGCATTTTTATTGTAAATTTTCAATAAAGTCTATTTTAATCAGTTTAATCTAAGAATTGTTATCCAATGCTGCTTGGATCACGTGGCTAAGCTTAAGATGGATACGTAAAAAACAAAAATCTTTTATGAGTGTGTGACAGAAAGAGCGAGGAAGAGATAGGTAGAGTGATAATGAGACATAAATAAATGCAAAAGCCTAATGACTCAATTCAGTTTCCTTGCATGAATCATGTGGTGGTCAGTGACATCATTTTGCAAGACATAAACAGAAATAGTTTGTGGCTTTACTGCATTGTGGATAACACCGGTTAACAAATTTTCTTCTGTATGTCAGGTTTGTCATTGTTTCTTACCGTTGTTGTTGTTGTTGTTGTTCCAAATACCTTTCCCATTATGTGTAATACTAAATAATTAATTTTGGTTACTGAATGATATGCTTCACGAAATAGCTGAATAATAATCTATGACTTTAAGAACTTTAAGTCTGAGTTGAGGATAATTGTAACACCCTATATCTTATTCAACCTACAGAACTGGATTTTTTTTTTTAATAAAGCTGTGATTTTTTTATTCCTTTTTTTGTGTCAAAAATAAGTGTACATCAGTGACAAAACTTGTCTTATGATTTGTATAAGTTAATTTTATTTATTTTATCTGTGAACATGTTTTGCATGTCATATAGCAATTGTGAATTATTACTCACACATTCAGTGCATCTTATATATCACTTTAGAACTTTAAATATTCCTGTTACATTCAGAATTGTGACAGTTTGTAGCCATTATTCACAAAACAATTTAGTTTAGCTTTCACACCTCTCTGTAGCTGTCCAGCTGGATTAAAAACATTACAAAGACATTTCATGTTGAAACTGTACATTTTGACCTTGTGACCAGTGATGTGAAAATTGTAAGTATGTAAATTGCAATTTGTAAGCACTAGAGTAGCTTTGAACAAGCACATGTAAAAGGTAAATTAGGATTAGCATCCGTAATGTGAGGGTTGTGAACTCTCAAATTTGATTATTACTTCATGATTCATGAAATTATTTTGTGTTTGCATTATATACTATTGCTTTTGACAAAAGAATCTGTTGGAGTTTTAGTGCAGGATCAGATCATCAGAAGCTGGGTCTGAGTGGAGAAGTAATGAGTAGTATCAATCCATCCACCAAAAGTTTAAAATGTGAGAAAAGCAGCATGAAATTCTGTTCAGAGTATTCAACAGTAAAATAATGTATTGTGCTAGTAAAAAAAAAATGGCCACAGATAATGTGTGTTTTTACTGTGACATGTCACTTAGATAAAAGTAAATGACCCCTCTCCTAAGAAAGAAGGGATAATTCAGTGTAGGGGACACAGCACATGCACAATATTCACTTTAGCTTGGAGATAAAGTTAGTGTACGGCCTAATGTGACCTATTTTAAGTGTGCAGATCTAAAGTCTCACCCTTTTTCTCACACATGCTTTTGTGAGGTTTAGTGGAGGTTTTCTTGCTCTGCCCCATGTCCTTATCTGTGGTTAACATGTGTTCAGGGCAGGCAGGGCCTCCTCTACACTCCCCCGATTATGCTTCCTCCAGAGTCCAAGAGATGAGGCCAGACAGGTGCTTTCACTACCGTGTTTACACAGACTCACAATACATTAAAGGAACACACCAGCATTTGTCAGACTAATCTCTATCTATCTATCTATCTATCTATCTATCTATCTATCTATCTATCTATCTATCTATCTATCTATCTATCTAT
>JAQQZR010000036.1:12896431-12918006 GCA_030068235.1 Notoglanidium macrostoma | reverse complement strand
CACACACACACACACACACACACACACACACACACACACACACACACACACACACACACACACAAAGAGAGAGAGAGCTCCAGTTTATTCCCCAGTACAACCCAGCTCTGGGAATGACAAACTATGACATCATGATTGTTGAAACATTCAATTTCAAACAATAGAGCTCTGTGATTACAAGACATGGGGAGTGACCTTCCTTACACAGAGAGCTCTCTCTCTGTGTCTCTTTCTATGTTTCTCTCTCTCCCTGCCTGGAATGCAGGGATGGAGGTGGAGTAGGAGGAAAACTGGAGATGTTCGTTCAAGCTCTCATACAAAGGTCCAATACACTGTCTTATCATCATACATCCACACTCACATGCACATAGAGCCAGCTACATAGTGTGCATACATTAAATTGTCATGTACAGACCACATACGTACACACATGGACTTGACTAGACCATCCACACTGCCCTGCATTTCCCCATAGTTGTATACTGATAATTAGCAGTTTTCTCTGCAAACTGACAACTCAGTACTATTATTCAACATTTTTTCTGGTTCTTCATCAGCCCTTTAAGTTTCCTCCTAAGAAGGACCCATAATCCTTCCATAAATGCCTATTACTTATGACATAGACTAAAGTGAAATGAAATGCTCCCCCCCACACACACAAAACAAAAAACCCACACCAGCATAAATTTAGAAGGAGTGTTGTGAGTCTTGAGGTGGCTGCGTTGCAAAAAAAGGCGTCTCTCTGTTGAAACACCTGTGCAGTAAAGCAGGTGAGTGGAGTAGCAAGCAACAGAGTCAACAAACCCCTCATTATGATACCATCACTCCAAAAAGAGGAGCTCAGACTCAATAGGAAATTTGGCTGCATGTCATTTTACATTTAAAGACAGCAAACAATACATACGCAACGCAAAGCAATAATGACTGGGCCTGAGGCTCTTAACCACCTATTCATCTGTTCTGCTGATGAATATAGTCTATAGGTGAATGTAGTCTTTTTTTGTACAAAAAACACCTACGTTGAAGCTAGGCACCTCCTCACCTTCTTTCATTCTTCCCTATTGATCAACATCCACTCTAAGCCCCCTTTTTCTAACATTTCAGCTTTGAAGTCCCAGTCACTTTCCCCCTTCAGCTCAGTTCTGGCCCTGCAGCTGACTGTGAAGCTCCCTACATCTTTGCTCTCTTCACTAGTGACCTCTGGAATAAATATCACTTGCTACCTTACACAATCCTTAATAGCAGTGGAGCTTGTTTTGTTTACTCTTTGTCCATATTCTGAATTTATCTGGCAAATCCACATCCCTGAGGAATCATCCCAAACATAGATCCTAATATGGAATATGAGACTTGACTTTATTTATGTACTATGGCTTACTCATCCATCTGTGAGAATGGGGTTCTTTCATTCTCTTGGAAAGTACCTAGCAGTAACAAGGGTTTCTTTCGTTGTTGTTGTTCATTTACCATGTTTAGGTTATGGATCTATTTCTGAATTACCTTGAATTAGAATATTAGAATATACACTATTAAAATATCCAAAATATTCTAATATATCACAACAATAACATTTGTTACCCTGCCAACTGTCCTGCTAGATTCCAACCATCGTCCTGTCATAATAATTGGCAAAGGGCGCCATCTAAGGGACAAAAGAGCATATTGCACCTGAGAGTGAGGAAAATTGTTTTACAGGGAGCAAATGGTTTCATAAATCTTATAACTCTATAGATTCTACACAAGGAATTTGATCATAATGTATATATACATATAACAGATAAGCTATAATATTGGTTTAAATAATCTTTAATTAGACATGCTTCCTTAAGACTTAATGAATTGTAGACCTATCCAATTTATTGTTGCCGTTGGGATGAAAATTTGAGGTGGATAGGTTTATTTCAAGCATGACATCTACCACCAATATACAATATATGGCCAAAAGTATGTGGATACCTGACCAATCACACCCATATGTGCTTGTTGACGTTCTCGTTTTAGATTTAGTCCTCCCTTGGCTGTTATAATAACCTTCACTCTTCTGGGAAGGCTTTCCACTAGACTTTGGACTGAAGCTGTGGGGAATTGCTCATTTTGCCACAAAAGCATTAGTGAGGTCAGGCATGATGTTGGGTGAGGATGCCAATGATGTTGGGTGAGGAGACCCGAAGGTGTTCAGTGAGGTTTAGGTCACGGCTCTGTGTAAGCCACTTGAGATGCACACTGACCTTGACAAACCATGATTATATGGACCTCGTTTTGTGCTCAATAGCATTTTCATGCTGGAACAGGTTTGAACTTAGTTCTGGTGAAGGGAATCTTAATGATACAGCATACAAAGAGATTCTAAAGATATTTTTTTTTTAATTCAATCCAGTTTATTGTAAGCTGAAACACTTTTTTTTTTAGCCTCACACTAGCTTTGACTAGGCCCACGAGTAAATGTTACTGTATTTAACTGATTACAGTTTTTCCTTTTGGTATCAATGATGTTAACAGGCAGGTAGCCTAATTACTGTGTCAAAGTTAATTCAAAAGTTAAGTAAAAAATGTTTACTAGGTTTAAACTAAGTTTAATAGGAACTGGTGAAAGGCTTGTCTCAAAGTGAGTGAGAAGTGATGATTGTAGCCATGTTTTCTGTCAATTTGGCCCTAGTCCACCACACCACCCAAACCAAAAAGATGCACAGTATTCCATTTAATAACCATGCATATTTATGCGTTTCTGTCTTTTTTTGCCTGTGTGTGCCAGTTTAAATTTAGGACCATGCTTTAGAGATTATGTCATATATTGGCATATGTACTAGCTATTGGTGTTAAACAAGTGATGAGCAAGAGCTTTCCACAGGTTCAAAGAGTAAGGTCACCCTTGCAATGGACTGAAATTGTGAGGTCTACAACCATGATTCAAACTGTTTTAGTCAGTGAATCAGAGTGAATAGTCAGATATTTTAGTTAATAAACATAAATGTTTAAATATAAACTTCATATATGCACAACGACCATTACTCAAAGACACCTTTAAATAAATATTATAAGCCTGATCTTTTTATTTATTTCTATACACTCTAAGAAAAATGCTGCCGTAAATTGATAAAGAGATTTGGCTCCCATAGCCAGGTTGATGTGGATTTGGCCCCTCAGAATGAAATACCAACTGTGAACTCTGACCCAGCACTCCTGAAAGGTGTTCCAACGAATGGTGTGCAGCCCATCAGCTGGATCTGGTGCATTGCCTGATCCCTTAAAATAATAGCTTTCCTTTAGGAACTGATAATAGCATCTACACTTAAGGTTTGTGTGGTCATTGCAGCAGACCACAGCAGTGTGGACGGTACCCCCTGAAAGCTTGAGTGTTAAAAAAAGTCTTGCCTATCCCTTATTACAGTCATTCTGAAGGAGAAGCTGTGCCTCTATCTGCCCTAAAGGGTCCATTAAGGACCCTCCTTAAAAGCTTATGCAAAATTCCAAAGTGAATATTTTTCCTTTAAAAACTACCTTTTAACTAGCAATCACTTTATCAAAAATTGTGAGAGTACCTTAATTTGTCAATGAGCTTGGCTTGCATGCATTGGTGCCCTAGATGACTCATGGGTGTCTGCATTATTTAATTTGGCATTTCTACCCAAAGTCACATAACCCAATTTTGTGAATCAGTTGATTTCCCCTGCAGTGTTCCATGAAAGTAAACATGCAGACCATTCCATGCTATGGCCAGTATACACCTAAACCTCTCCAGAAAATATTGCACATTGATCATGGACATCATGAACGCATATTCGCGCACACTCACCTAGGGGCAAATTAGAGTAGCAAATCCACCTTCCAACAGGATTTTGGAAGATGAGAGGAAACCTGAAAAACTAAAAGAAACCCACACAGACATGGGATATACAGTATACACGGGTCATTCCATATGAAATCTCTAAGAATTGGGATTCTTTTCTGGGCCCGAAAAATGTATAAAGCCTAAAATGATCAAACTATCAGATTCATTGCATTGCAGTGTTGCAGATCACAGACCTTGGTTGCAGATCATATATATTAAGTTATATATTTTTATAGATAGAATTATAGAAGGTAAAATTTACAAATTGCACTTTTAAATGTTTGTCCCGAGTGACATTGCAGCTTACGTCAGAACGGGGCTTTGACGTCTTTAGTGAGCACGCGCGTTTCAGTTTTCTCAGTCCGCCGACAGGGAAAAGATGGCAGCGTCCGTGTGCAGGTTCGGGGGAGCCGTGGGCCAAGCTCTGGTTAAAGCTCGTAGTGTGAGTAAATTATCCGTTTAGTTTTTTGAAAACGCTTTAGGAGCTTTTAATAAACCATTTGAGGCTAGAAGCGGGTTATCGGCTTCTGAAGAAGACATATGTCATTCACATGACTTCCGTTGGTCCTCAGCTACGTTGAAGACCGTACTATAGCTGGCTAAATAGTGTATCAAAAAGTATGAAGCCACTGAGCACAAACAGTGGTGCATTACTGTTTCAAAATACGATTTAGTACGATAGTGTGTGTAGCATTGGAGCGCTAAGGAACACGGAACTAGTTAGCATAGTGGCTAGCTTCTCCGTGTAGCTAATGCTAGCTAGCCTACATTAGAAGGTCAACAAATCCACCGGATAGTTTCAGACCGATTTCGTTGTCTACGTGCACGAGCGCAGACATTCTGGATAATTAATAACCGTGTTTTTGCGTTTGGGTTAAAGACCAGTGTTAGGTGTGTGAAATACACACAACTCACAAGGTCATACAACACGACCCGGTTACCTCAGCTGTAGCTACTTGACAAGCTAGCGGATTTAGAGCGCTAGCACACAAGATCTGCATATATCCACAAACAGCTTTGCCATTTCAGCGAAGCTTCATAAAGTTTTGGATATATGAATATCTCATTACTCTTTATGCACACAGCTGTGCTATTAATGCATGTTATTAAAATGTCATTACATTAATATTACTATATTAGTGACAGTGTTATAAATAATGCATGCTTTTGCTCGTGTTAATACTCTTCCCGGATCAAATAACGTAAAGTATAGGTTTAGTGTCATACCTAGATCGATTTAGATCAGTCCTGCAAATTTATCTCCAAAGCTGAGATTTTTAAAGAAGCCCTGGGTTTGTTTTATCTCACACTGGAACTGGTACAATTTCAGCCTGAGAGATACAGACATAGTGTTTTTTTCCCTTTGTTATCTTGTCTTGGGACTAGGATGACATGAAGTCGATCATGTTTCAGTGGTTGTTTTTCTGTGTCTCTCTCTATAGCCTGTTTTGCTTTCTCTGAGACGGGGCCAAGCAACTGTGTCTTATGCACAAAGCCTGCTGAATGTTCCAGAGACGCGGGTAACAACGCTGGAGAATGGTTTGAGAGTGGCATCCGAGACGTCAGGTCAGGGCACGTGCACGGTGAGCAATCCATTTTCTTTACCAGCTGATCTATAAAAATGATTTTTTTCAAGAATCTATGCATCAAAGACAATTTGATCATCCATTTGCATAATAAAAAAATGCATTTATCATTTACATGCAAAATGTGGATAAATAGTGTGGCAGAGTGGTACACTGGTTAGCAATGTCATCTCACAGCAAGAAGGTTCTGGGTTTAAACTTGCCGGCTGACTGGAAGCTGGAAGCAATGCGATAGATTGGTGATCTGCCTAGGGTGTACCTCTCACCCAAAGTCACCTGGGATTGGCTCCAGCTTCCCCACAATCCTGATGGATAAGTAGTATAGATAATGGATGGATGTGGATAAACTCTGTTTGTACTCTACACTGGGATTTACACCTTTGCTTGTCTCCTAGGTTGGCCTGTGGATCAACACTGGCAGCAGATATGAGTCTGAGAAGAATAACGGTGCTGGATTCTTCTTGGAGCACTTGGCTTTCAAGGTACCAATATGTCTTGATTTATTCTTTTTTTTTTTTTTGTATATTATCTTGTCCACATTTTTTTATTTGCAAATGTTTGTCAATCGTAGGGCACAAAGAAGCACACCCAGGCAGCTCTTGAACAAGCAGTAGAGTCAATGGGAGCTCATCTTAGTGGATACACTTCTCGTGAACACACTGCCTACTACATGAAAGCCCTGGCTAAGGACCTGCCAAAAGGTAGGATGAGAATGAAATTTTATTCTAGTGTTCTATTCATTTATATGCTTATAGAGAGCAATGTGGTCTGCCAAATGTGATTTTGGCATGTTTGTAATGTGAATTATTTTTTGTGTCCGAGCCCTGGTTTCCTGAATAGTAGCATTCAGACTAGGAATGTGTGCTTTAGTTGCACTGATTCTTCATAGTATTTTGGAATAAATTCAATCTCTCATACATTCACATTGACTGACTTATGTTGTGCGTAGCGGTGGAGCTGTTGTCTGAGGTGGTGCAGTGTGCATCTCTCAGTGAGGCTGAGATTGAGCAGCAGAGGGGAGTGGTGCTCAGAGAGCTGGAGGAGGTGGAAGCCAGTCTGCAGGATGTCTGCTTGGATCTTCTCCATGCCACTGCATTCCAGGGCACACCCCTGGCCAAGAGTATATTGGGACCCTCTCAGAATGCCAGGTACACACACACACCCAAGCTTGAAGTGTATTGTGTTGGTTGGTTAGTTAACTGACACCTCTGTTCTACCTTGCTCTCTAAGGTCTCTGACACGTCAGGATCTGGTGGAGTACATTAACAGTCACTACAAGGCTCCCCGTATGGTACTGGCTGCTGCTGGAGGTAATGAACAAATATCTGGCTTTTACTCTTAAGTCTTCTTATTGAGCTGCCATTATACCAAAGGGCATTTTTCTGTGCAAATAAGAATTAAAGGTTCACTATGATGGATTCAACTTCCTGAATGTCATGCTTATGCTGATTAGGAAGTAAAGCAACACAGTTAAAAGAAAGTCCAGGACAGAAAACTAGACTGGAATTGGAGTAATACAACCGTAGAGATAAACAGTAAGTGACTTTGCTTTGGTGTAGGTGTGAACCATGAGGAATTGGTGGGACTGGCCACGCAGCACTTAAGTGGTGTTTCATTTGAGTATCAGGACGACGCTGTGCCCCTGCTGTCCCCTTGTCGCTTCACTGGCAGTGAGGTGAGAAGTATAGATGTGTTAAAAAAAACCTTTTGGGTGGACTTATGGCTTCCTCCCCATATTGGTCTTGGATGTGTCTAAACTATCATACTGAATTTCAGTTCCATGTATTGGTAGTTCATATTTGCTTGCAAATTGTTCATATGTTTCTGTGTCCTTTAGGTTCGAATGCGTGACGATGCCATGCCCCTGGCACATGTTGCTATTGCAGTAGAGGGGGCTGGGGCTGCCAGTCCTGACATTGTGCCACTCATGGTCGCCAATTCCATCATCGGCAGCTATGACGTCACATTTGGAGGTGGCAAGGTTAGTTGCAGTGCATCACTCTGATAATGGTTCTTCAGCATGCGTTTTTTTTATTTTAATGTTTATTCACAGAATGTTTGGTTATATTTTGAATCAAAACTGTTTGTCCATATAACTATCATTTGATTTGGTTTAAGTACTTAGGGTGTTATTTAATCTGGTGTAGAGAAATGTTAATGACATTTGCACTAAACTGTAAAATATATACGTGTGTGTTTGTAGCACCTGAGCAGTCGCTTGGCAAGTATGGCTGTAGAGGGCAACCTTTGCCATAGTTTCCAGTCTTTCCACTCCTCCTACAGTGACACTGGACTGATGGGCATCTATTTTGTCACAGACAAACATAAGATTGAGGACATGATGCACTGGGCTCAGAATGCATGGTAAGCAACACTTATGCTGCATACAAGACAAAGTTACAATTTGCAATTGCCCACCTACAACCGGTTAAAAAAAAACAAAACCCCACAGAAAATGCCCCTCAACTTGAAATTTCAATTTGTCATCTGGGAACTCAACTACCAGTTCCTTCTCTATTATGGAGTGATGTCAAATCCACATGGCCACTTGCACTGTGAACAGTTCCCATTTTATGTTTTTAAATTAGTTTAAAACTGTTTTGGCTTCAGATCAATTAATATACACACAGTACTTGGCTAAATCTATAACATTGACCATATTAATTGCTGTTTAATGAAGGTGATCATTAACATTAGAGTTGTTATTATTAATGTTAAATAAGTAGCAAGTCAACATTTTTGATGCTATTGATATTTAAAAAAAATCTGCAGCAATCTAGCGACATCCTAGGCCATTGATCTAAAATTGTAAGGTGATGATATTTTGTCACAGTATCTATATTAAAAAAAATTTTGACCAGTCCATTTTGTCTTCCTATGGTTCTTACGTATGTAATGGATGCAAACCAGCCTCCGCCATCTTGCAGGCGGCAAGAGTAAAGAAAAGTGCATATTTTGTTCAAATCTTCCATTGTATGAGGAAAAAGTCAACATTTTAAAGTGATCACTTACAGTGAATTTGCAGAGGTCGCAGGTAGCTGTCACATGCTTTCAAAACAAAAATGTTACATGAATGTTTGCAATTCACTATAGTAGAACAAGACCTGTAGCGTCCCAGGCCTATAATTGTAGAAGTGTCATTAATGCTGATTTTATGATCTCTGACCAAGCAAAAAAAGACACTTTTGTGAAGGAAAAGTGTTGCGCTCCCCTTGCCCTTTTGTGCAAGGAGCATCCTGAGATGGGAAATGACATCATACACATCATTACATGCAATTTTCGATTTACAAGGTGCCAAAAGCACAGCAAATGCAATTATTTAATTTTTTAATCCATCACATTGCCTATCTATAGGAATGTTTGTAGGGATTTTGGCAAATCTACAGATTTCTGCTTATTTCATAGACTATGCAAATGCTGTTTGTTCATTGGATGAGATGAGATGAAATGTTTAGCTGTTGCTCTATGGCAGTGCTGAAATGTTTGTCCTGTTTTTTCTTTTAACCACAGGATGAACCTGTGCACCACAGTGACTGAGAGTGATGTAGCCAGAGCAAAGAATGCTCTGAAGGCCAGTTTAGTAGGGCAGCTGAATGGTAAGACACATACAATTATAGTTACATGCATATACACCTTCAGTTAAATTGGTAATCCATTGCTAATCCAATATTTAGTTGCCAGTTTAATTGCTGGATAGCTCTGATATGAAGCAGGTAGTTATACACACAACAGAGTTGTCTGTCTGTCTTCTTAGTGGTGTTTTTTAACACTGTGTTTGTACATTATTAGATGCACTTGTTAACCAAAGATATGTTTTTCACCTTGTAGGTGAGACTGTAGTTAGTCTTTTTGTGTGCATTGTCCTGTCAGTGTTACTGTTGTACTACCCGTGATCCACCTACAAAAAATCATGTGTTTACATGGTAGGCATACCTAATAAAATAATAACTCACGAATGGCAAGTGTTTGATCATCCATAGATCGCCAGTTGAATCTCAGCAATGCACCAGCCATCTGGGCTGAGAATCCAAACAGTTTATTTGTCAAATACTCCCCCACATTGTTTACTTATCTGTTTGTCTCTCACTTTCTCACTCTCCGTTTTCAGGTAGCACACCAATCTGTGATGACATTGGCAGGCATGTTCTCAACTATGGCCGTCGCATCCCATTGGCTGAATGGGATGCCAAGATTGATGTAGGCCTACCCTCCTGACAGAGACTAATAATGTTGTTGTTGTTGTTGTTATTATTATTATTATTATAATCAAATTACTGTTGTTTTTAGGCTGTGACACCCAAGATGGTGCGTGATGTTTGCTCCAAATACATCTATGACAAATGCCCTGCTGTGGCTGCTGTTGGTGAGTTGTTTCTTTCCCTTAGGTACTTGACAGTACTAGTTTTAAACATTGTATATTTCATTTGGGTAACTGTGCCCGGTTTTATTGGACTCAATGTGATTCTTTCTCCTCTTCAGGTCCAATTGAGCAGCTTCCTGACTACAACAGAATGCGCAGTGCTATGTACTGGCTTCGGTTCTAAATGCTCATTGAATTTCACCAGATTTCCTGTTATCTCTCCTTCTTTTGTATTCTGCTCCCCACTTTGCAAACAACCGTTTCCCCCCACAACATTTCATGCCTCACTTTTCGCCCTTCTACTATGAAAACACATCCCTTCTGTTCCTTTGTTCCTGGTTCTTCACCTCAGTACTGCTCAAAAGGAATAAACACACAAAGGGAGTTTTCAAACATATTAGTCTGTGTGTGAGTGTAAAGTAGAGTGAAATTGATTTGGGTTTGGTAATGAATTTTCATGCAGAAAATAATGTAAATTAAAGGCAGAGGAGGTTGGGAGAAGGGGGGGTAGAGTACATTTAGATGGAAGATGCAGGAAAATTAAGTCCAACATGTCAGAAACAGCAGAAATATTTATGAAATAGTGTGATGTTTTGTTTCTGTCCTTTATTGTACATAACACAACAAAAGCTCCCATTCGGAATTCCAATAAAATACTGTAAACGCCAAGGTATGGTTTGTTTTTATTTATTTATTTATTTATGGAGCATTGATCTTGGAATTTCATCAGAAAGGTTCAATATATTAACGAATTATATCAGTATCAACATTTTTATTGCAATAAGGTACATAAACAACAATGCCTAATTCAGGTGTTAAAAATAAAGAAACAGCCAGCAGTGTTACACAATCGGACAGTGTCCATCAGCTGATTTTCACCCACTATATACATATGACTATCATCCATATGACTATACCCTCTCCATTCTTCAACCAGTAACTGGGTCATATAATTGAAAGGGTGAGTGTGGGCGCAGTGATGTCTAGTCCTGCTATCTGTTCTTCACAATAGAATTCACAAGTACAGTATAGCATGATCAAAACAGGTTTCAGAGGCCCCCTGAATACAGCAGTAATGCTCCATTTTTCTAGGAAAATAGTATCTACCTTTTCCTGCCCCCCCCTATTTTTTTCTCCAAATTTGGTCACCTACTGATTCCACCCCATAAACCCACTATCTCCACTATGACATGACCTGTGGTAAAGCACTGAAATTGGCCTCAAGACTAGTAGCTTTGGCTTAGCATATGTAACAATTTGTAAATGTCATAAATAATATTTTCTTATGCATTATATATAAAGATTTGTTGACTATTTTCTGCTAGGTATCATCTTAGACATAATAGCTAACAGGTTGCCTTTTCATGGTACTGTTTTTTTGGTACAATTTCTTGTTCTTTTTCAGACACACTTTCATAGCTTCCCTTGCCTGACATGCTGGCATATCTGCAAACAGGTTGCCTTCATTAGCTTGATTTGTTGAATACAATCCAATGTTATCCTGGCAGAACATCATCTGTGAAGATACCCAGTGTCCCATTCCTATGAAATGGGAGCCCTGTTTATAAATAGAACTGTGATGCCTATATAAGAATTAAACTGCACTATGTCTATATCATATATTATTGTCACTGTTGCTTTTTAAAATACAGCTTAAATAAGAAAAAGAAATAAAACAAGTCTTGAAATTGAAGGTGGTATCCAGATTATTCTCACCTACCTGGCAGTTACCCTGGCATCATAGATCCACAGTTACACATATAATGATTGTTCACTTCCACATGCTTTTGTGCCTTTCTTAAGAGATCTTGAAATATATAATTAAATGTTGGTGATGTTTTGAATTGCTTATGTGTTGAGATCATTATTGTTGTGTGAGACAATATATTTAACATAAATACCACAAATATTGTAAAAAAAAAGAAAAAGTTTGCATTCAATAGAGCTTTAAAATAAAACAGAGGTTGTGATGGAAAATAATAAATAGGGGTTTCCCAACACTCTTTAGGTAAAACCTAAAGGTTGACATGTGGGCCAATAGACAGTGATGCAGTTGTTACCATTGCTGCCCCACAGCAAGAAGGATCTGGGTCTGACTGAGACTTTTCTATATGGAGTTTGCATGTTCCCCCATGCCTTTGTGGGATTCCTCCAGGTGCTCTGGTTTTCTCCCACAGCATTGCAGATTGGGCTCTGTATCTCTGTATTAGCCCTGCTATAGATTGGCGACCTGTCCAGGGTGTACCCCACCTCTTTTCCCTGACCCTTAAAGGATAAATGGTATAGATAATGGATGGATGGCAGCTAATGCCATTGTTGATTATTCTCAGAAAAGAAAGTGGTATTATATTCTACAATAAACTCTTACTGATGCATATGATTCAGCACTTCATGTTGGGCTGTCAGATGGTAATTATTTTCAATCCAATCCAATTAGCTGTACTTAAAATAATAAGTAATCCAAAAGATCAAATCAAAAGAATCAGATTAAGTTATACTTTTTATGTAGTCTAAATGTTTACGTTACTGATTATATCTTTAATAATGAAATTTGTATGCAGTATAAGATTACATTTCCTCAGTAATTTACCCCACACTGTCACTTTTATAGCAGTGATCTCATTATCTGATTGAATAGCACTGAATAGTGTTGAGTCACATCAAACCACCGTATTTGTGGTTGTGACCATGTCCTGCGTCAATGCAGTTTGTCATCACCGTTGAGCATGATCATCTCTAACAGATCTCACACAGCCACACTGTCATCAATGTATGATGAGCTTTTCTATCAAATGTTTTTAGGGAGTGTCTGTTCTAGGAGAAGGCTTGGATGCATTTTGAATAAAGCAGATATACATAAGCCTATCTGGGATTAACATACACCTGTTGTTATATTCGTTATACACTAGATGACCAAAAGTATGTGGACACCTCACCATGACACCCATGTGTGGGTCTTCCCCAGGCTTGAGGAGTAACGGAATACATGGAACGGTGTTACATAATTAGAATACATAAAAAAAAGATAGCTGTAGTCACAGCTAGTTACAGAAAAAAACTGTAATCAACCGGTGCATTTAGTAAAAACGGGGGTTATTTACAGGATTCCAATTTTAAAACGCACAAGGGCTACAACAACTAATCAACAAAATCAATACAAAGAGATAATAAAAATAATTGCCAGTAATTTAATTATTAGTTGAACTGTGTTATGAAACACACTGCACACATGCTACATCACTTCATAAAAACACATTTGAGTGAAATGGAGGAGCAGAAACATCAGTAGGACTTTCTCTAGAGTATGAAACACTTTACAGTACACCACCCTGCTGACCTCATGACATAACTTGTGTTTTAATGTGAGATAGCCTGTAGGTCCTCACTAACACAAAAAGAGATCTAAAGCTGTATCTGTACTGGTTTAGTCCTCAAAATATTCAAGTCTGTTTCCATATTTGAATTAAAACCTGAAGTGGGCATGGTCTGTACCAGAAGTTGTTTGTTTGTTTGTTTGTTTGTTTAAAATTAAATTTTATTCCCCTCACAATTTCCTGACTGATATTTAAAGCTCAACATTAAAGTAAAAATAGTAAAAACCTTGTGTTTTCTTGACTTTTTTGGTTGGTCTTGTAGGATCACAGTGCCAATACACAAACTCGGTCAAAACAAAAATAAACATGAATACTTTGCATATCTGTATATGTATTTGTTTAGAATTCATTACCTGTTTAAATTTCATCATATTCAGTTACATCCCTAACCCCCATGGAAGGACACCATGTCTATACACCTTTAGCTTCTATAGTCACAACAGCACTGCAGTTAAGGACTTGTAGCATGACATGACAATAGCTAGAACACTAAAACCTCAGCAATCCTTACAGAGTCATATTTCTCAGACAAAGAAAATTGTCCATACTTAAAAGCCTCAAATCCTGCTTTGAGGTTCGCCAGGGATTTCAGTGTAATCTCATAGAAGTTGGAAAAAGCTTTTAGAGTCAGCTCACAATTTAGAGCATCATTAGTGCCAGTGTACCAGTGAAACCATCTCAGCAGAACAGCAGTGATGGCAGCAGTGTGTAATTGGGAAGCCTCTTATCAACAGGTCCAAGGATTGAGAGGGAAAGGAAAGAGAAAGTGTCTTTACTTTGTTTTAGTCTGATATCTAACTTGAATTTAGAGGGGGAAAAAACAAATTAATGTTTCTGAGTGGCAAAGCCTAACACTCTCATCCTGGCCAACTGACGTCAGTACTTCTTTTACAAAGAATAGTTGCACACTGCATTTACTCAGAGCCAAAGATTGATAGACAGCTTCACAAAAATAGATTCAATGCTTATAAGGTGGATATAATACTAATTATCCAGAACCATTTAGCAGGATTCAGGTGATGCCAGTCCTATTCTTTCAACATTTTAAAAACAGCCTATGAATAAGCCTGCTCAGAGAAGGAGACGTCAGTAGATGTTTATGTACTAAGAGGATGCTGCAGGTTCGGGTAACTACATTCTACAGGCTGCCGTTTAAGAAGGAAGAGAGGAGTGCATCTTGTCCCTTTTATTAAATGCACCCAAGAAACAATGCAAAATATCTCTAATCCTTCTGATATGTATTTTTAGACAAACAATGGGATGGAGATGAGGGAGGGGGAAATGAAAAGAGAGTAAGGAGCATGAAGAGGAAAGATAGAACAGATAAACAAAGTGTGTGTTGGGGGGGTGAAGAACGGGGTGATGCAGTGGTGGGCGGAAAGACGTAGGCAGCAAGAGAGAGAATAAGGGTGGGAGTGGGGGTGACTGGCAAAGGGTGAAAACTCCACATGAAGATTTGTCGTTTTGTGATAGAGGTCTGGCTTTAGCGAGCTGTTCATAGAAGCAGAAGAAGGTGAACTACACTGAAAGAAAGCTTAAGAAGAGTGAAGTGAAGGTGTAGAAGTGAGAGAAACAGGCCCTATATAACTTCATACAGAAAACGGAAAGACAAAAGTTTACGCTGCACTGCAACAGTTCAGGTAAGACACTGGGTGAGTAGATAATGGAGCTACTGTGGCAATGATCTATGTAGTTAATTATCATCTCAACAGCTATTATTGCTTAAGAAAGTTAATCAATCGGTGAATTTACACATAGCTTAAGGTCTCCTGTTGTTGCATGTGGCAGTGCTTAGACACTATAGATTGATCAGTTTTTAAAATGTCTTAAACAAAGTGAATTCATATGCTTACTTAGAAAGTACTTCAGTTAGGAAATACTACATGCCACCTACTGAGATGAAGATTCTGGGGGTTTTCTTTGAGTATGTAAAAAATATTTATGTTGATCTTCATCTAAGGTAACATGTCACATATGATATAGATCTTCATATCTGTCATATACAGTGCTAAATGGAAACAAAGTCATTTGCATGTCCTATTCATTCTGAATATCTACATTCAATGATTTTTTTTCTCTCTTGCTGTGTTCTTTTGTTCATCTCCTCTGACTCACCAAGTTCCTCTTATCCATCCATTAAGGGTGTGAGTGGATTGGCTTTCCTGAGAAGTGACCATGCGTACAACACTAATGGGTTTCTATCTGCTGCTCCTGCTCCTTCTGCCCTACACTTCTCTCAGTCAGAGACAGAGATACAACGCAGCAACAGATGAGAATGAGGAAGAGCACGATAAGATGTTTGTTGACGTCCTGAGTCGCTTTGGAATCGAAAACGCTCAACTCTCACCAAAACAGCGCCTTGAGCCACGAGGAGTGCGCATCATGCGTCCTATGCCATCAAGCCCTAAACGAGTGATGCAGGGTTCGCGTTTTGCTCTCTCCCTTGATGTTCCCACCACCATTTTAAGTGTCCTGATAGACATGGCCAAAGAGCATGACATGCGATCCAAGGCGGCAGCCAACGCTGAACTCATGGCCCGCATTGGTAAAAGGAAATAGACAAAGAGATGTTGTCCTTTGGACTTGATCACAGACTAGAAGCAAAGCAAAAGATATGAAGTGCCCATGCTATATACTCAATTGTACCAACACTGCACCCGGCAACTCTGTGGAACCTTAAACTGAAAAAAAAGAAAGAAACCCTAGAAATGTGTTTGTCTGATCAGCCAAGTCAGAACAGTGTGTTCGTCTGAGTAGTATAACAGCCAAAGAGAGGACACCAGCAGAATTAAAATGAAGGCATGCTATTTAGATCTCTTCATTTGTTATGTGTATACTTGTATAATAAATTGTGCTAATTTGGCTCTGTTTGTGTCTACTCGTTGTTATGTTGCTCTTGTCATACCCATGGTATTAATTACAGAAATGATGCATGGAGAAGATTGAATGGTTGAGATGGGAGGTGATGTGTGACGGATAAGAGAACAATAGAGGGACGGATATTGTCTCCACAGTGCTATGATATGTTGTACTATTGTGAAAGATCACATTTCAATAATTAAACTCATAAATATGAAGGTCCACAAACAGTGCATGGAATGAAGTGTGATTCAGCAATAATAAATGTGCTTTGGGGTATTGTATCAAAAATTAAAAATTATTTATTCTCCAAGCAAGTACGTTCTATCTATATTTCAATCAGAGACTAATATTAATCATCTGCCACGTGGCAATTAGAAGGACATCTGTGTAGAACACAGGGTCTCTGCTGACTAATGAGCATCACATACAGTTTTATGAGCCTATTTTAAAGACTAAATATGGATATGCATAAATAAAATATGCATAGATATAAATCTATGCATATGAGTAATGATTCCCTCAATCATCTGCACTTGCCTGTACTGCACACACGTCCTTCAATGTAAAAACCAGTAGTTGAGGTCAGACTTTATCCAACTCTTCAGTGGGTGGAAGCAATCATGATCCCATGTTGACAACATGATAGTCTTTGTACTTTTTAATTGCTTTCTCCAGGAATCTGGTCTGATATACAAATGGTAGCTTATGTTGTTGCACACCATTTTTTACTCACTACACAGCATACAAACGTAACCATAGTTTTGTTTAGTAGTAAATTTGCATTTAGATTGCCTTCTGCTTTTGCCACAGGATGTAAAAACTGGTTAATAAGACAAGATTATTGCAAGTGCATTGTAGGCGTAACAGTCCGCAATCAGAATTGTTTACTCTGTAAGTTAATGTTCAAAAGCATGCTACTTGCTTAAGTAGTCAAGGTTTAATCTGATGTAAGGGTAGTAAGGCAGTTGTCAGTTACAGTAAGCCATCAATCTAGGCAGCATTAATTTAGTATAACATTTTTTTAATTGCATAAAATATGTTGTCCCTTTCACGAGAGAAACACAAGAGAAACACAACCACAATGTGTCCTATTGGACCTTCTCCCCAATTACTTATACAGTAAACTAACACTAACCAATCTCCTGTTCATTCTCACATACCACATAAGACACCTGACTTACACATATGACCTCACTGCTTGTTTATGGCATAAATAATAACTATAGTTACAAAAACAGATAAATTCACACATTAGAGTACCCTGGATATAATTTCATAATAATCAAGTTTAGAATACTTTAGAAAAGCTGAATGGCAAAACTGCCATACAGTGGATCTTGATACTTTTCCTGCATTCCACCCAACACATAACAACATTTTTCAACCTTAGGTTGGAGAAAACAAAGAATATGCCCCTTCAAGTCAGAAGGTGCCCTCAACCCCAAGTTCAGCATATGATGTCATATTAGCATTACCACTCAAAGCATCAAATTAATTATACTGCCTTTGACTTACATCAGAAATGGGAAGTCAGAACTCAGAATGACACATTTTTTGAGCTCTGTGTGTTCAAGCTGGTGGGACAAAAACATGGATGCCTTAACAAACTAGCCAGATAACTGAGATGAATGATGTCAACTTTTTCTCAAAATAGTGAACTGTATAGCCAGAGTTATAAATTTAACAAGCAAATATTTGTATATTGATTGATCTAAACTAAATAAATACTATTTTATACAACATAACTTAATTAAATGTAAGAAGTGTTTATTTTTGATGCTGTGTGCAGCCATGCTGATTTGATGTAACTCTCTATATTTGGAGGAAATCATAGTTGGGAAACTCACACCCAACATACAGACCAATCAACATGCCGACATAATCACTGGTTAAATCTATCACATTGTCTGTACAGTTTGCTGTTTTGAGGCAGTAAACACATCACTCATATCACTAATGTTGGCTAGCTAGATTGTTGCTAACAAAAGATGTGCATGGATTTGTCCATGTTTTTCCACTTTGTAGCTCAAACACATGGAGGTTGAAAATGATGTATATTCAAGGACCAGCATTTGGTTCTGAGCCTGAGATTAACTTCACCCCGGAAGAAGCAGAAAACCTCAGCTCTGCCCCATTTTCCTTAAAAGGCAATTCATAAGGCATATGTATGTGTTCCAACAGAAAAGCTAGAGGCAGCTGCTCTTAAAATGACTAAATGCTTTTTTAATATTGCCCTTGACTATGCACAATTACATAAACACCTGCATATAAATATAAAATATACATATTATTCCAAGCTTAATGTTCTCCAGAGCCTTACCATAATAAATCCTGCCCACTAACTCCACCAAAGCCATACCACACTCCCAAATCACGAAGCAGGGGGGGTTCTCCTGTCTTCTTTTTTGGTAAGAAGATAAGGCTAAATGATTTTTTTTAGTTACCTTCTGCGATGTTCTGTCTTAGTCTGTCCTTTGGTACTACATTTGGGATGTTGTGAAGACTCTTCAATTTATCAGCATAAGGTATAAATCAAAATACCTCCCACATGTTAAGAAATAATATACAAAGGATTATATTTTAGAAATGTTTAATGCAGATAAACATTAACAGAAGAAGAATGGAATGTCAACTGTATGTGGCCACAATAAAAGGTAGACGTTTTATTTACTACCTTATCTATCTCATGGTCATGTTTTTAGCATTTAAAGAAGTTAGGGATTAAATAAATAAACCACACATAAAAACCTAGTCATGAACTGAACATATTTCTCACCTCTTTTAACATGACAAGTTTTATTTTTAATTCTACTTTTATTTTAACCTAAATCACAAGTACAAATTGTTTTTAAATGTCACCCAAGCTCTGCTGAAATTCCTGGAATAGAAAGGGCTGAAGTGCATTTTACTCTCCACATGATGTCATTAGTTCCACTCGAGCTGAAGCAGGTGGCTGCTATCTTGCCGCAGAGTCCGTTGTCAATGACAGACGTTATCGAGGATCTTCTGACCTGCAGCTCATCATAATCACTAAATCTGGTGTTGCTCATCAACGTCACCAGATGTTAAAGATTGCTAGTGCTTAAAATGTTTCATGAAATTTGATTTTTTTGTCATGGGCTGGCTGACTTGTTTCTAATGTTCTCTATTTCTGATCTGTTTATCTGAATGTATTGATCTAGAGTATAAATATATTAGATACTAGGGATTTGCTAAAGTACAAAAGTACAGCTGATCTCCCTTGATGCCAGTGATGTTTTCTAATGTCATGCGTGTGTGAAGGACAGAGACAGAGGGTCGTATAACAATAACAGAGTGACACTGTCATCTTAATGCACCATTATCTCAGCAAATCCCTGTAGATGCTCTTATTATCATTGCACTATGCATAATTTACATGGCTACATGGATGAAGAGAAAAAGAGTGTTATACTAAAAAAATCTTTTACTCAGTAGATACTGGTGTTTGGGGGGGAGCATGTTTTAACACCAAATGCTTGCATTGTCCCATGTGATAGTATACTTCAACATTGGCATAGGGTATAAGGAACTGTATATGTGCAGTATTTACTTATAACACTCAAACATTCTCAGAGGTCTACTGGTTTTACATCTTATGTCTTAAGAAGCACAGCTGATGAAGAACTGATGAAACTTTGTGTACTATGTTTAATTTTTTACAGCATCCAATATACAAACAATGTGATGGATAAAGCTTTTAATAAAGTTAAAAACTAAAACAGACAAAATATCTATTTTAGTTAGTGTAGTTAGGATTAGAGGTAGAGGGCTAAGTATAATTGTATAAATATTACAGAAAGACCTCACAAAAAATAGCCAAACCAACATGCCTGGTTGTACTTTTATTTTAAAGGAGCCAATAATATGTAGCCATCAGTAAACAAACTCTTTTGAAAAGTCTGACTTTGCGTGAAGTAGTATACAGTAGGTTTTGGATAGAGAGGTTAACATTTATGCTTAAATTATTGTGTAGGAATAGACAAGCCACATTTAGATATAGTTCAATGGAAAACCTTCAAAAAAAATAGCATCACATATGCCTGTGTATATGCATATGACTTTTTAATAAAAGCTTCCATGGTTACAGACGGTGCTAAAAGTCCTGGCAGTAGAGAGCATGTTGAGAAAGAAACACTCTACTAGGCCAAAGTATTGCCTGAGGCACCACACTGTCAGCCAAGAGTGGCCCTGACTTAAGAGTTCATCGGGAAGAAGATGAAGAAACGATAATGTGGTTTTATACCCAGATATATGTTATGATTTATATTGTGCCAAAAACAAAGTGATCTCTCTCCATCCATTTTCAGTCTTATCTGTCATTCATGGGTCTGACAGACAGCTTAACTTCATGTAGCAAACTAATATCACAGGATATGTTTCATAAGAACCTGAATGCTGGTGTTTAATTATAACTTGTTTTTTCTGTTTCAGACAATTCTGCAATCTCTGAATTTATGCAACATTGGTTCTGTATTAAAATGAGACTGAAATAAAAGTCCACACCTTTAGTGTCATTGTCTACGCATGTGAGAGTTGTCACATGACAGTGAGGTCAGTTCAGGATCTATCTTTATAAAACACACCAGATAAGAAACTCCTTATAAGGAATCGGGAGTTATGATGCCTTATGTTCTCGGTATAATGATATCATGACCGTACTTTGATCTTACACGAAGGAAGAAATGTTCAGTTTATGGACAGGTTTACGTATGTTTGTGGTCCACCTAATTTTTTCCCCCACATATTTACGTCACCCTTAGATGTAGGTTGGTAAATAAATTCAGTTCCACCTCTAATTATGAATTAATTAATACAGTTTTACATTCTGTTCTCACACCGTTTTGCAGGTTACATGCCAAGAACACCTATGTAACTTTTCTAAAGTTTCTAAAGGTCATACTGTCAGTTTTCATTTGTGGAATAAATTTCACTGGTTGGTACTGGTGCTGGTATTATGATAAAAAAGAGTCATTATTTTTAATATATATATATATATATGGAGGATTGGACAAGGTTATTAGCTATCTTTTTTTTTTTTTTAAATATTCCAAAGTTTAAAGCCTTCAATCATCTAAAAAATTATAATTATCTCTACAAAATAACATCATTTAAATTTTATTCTCATTTCATTTACATCTTTTGATTTTTCATTAATAAAGAACACACTGTACATTTAGAAAACACTGCTATATATTTCACCTGAGAAAGTAAATGTAGTGATCCTTTAAACTCATTTAAGTTACACCAGTATTTCTAATGTCTAATTTACTACATATGCGCTCATTGATTCTAAAAAGCACACAATATCTACTTTCCCAAGTGGAAAAATACAAAGGATGTTCTCTTAATAGTTCTATCCTATAGGGATCAATGGTGCAATTTAGTGACTTTGAAACAAATCATTTCTATGTCATAGGAACTAAGTGACAGGTGAATCAGTTGCTTCTGGCATGGCTCATAATAGGAGGTTTGGTGTGTGTGTGTGTGTGTGTGTGTGTGTGTGTGTGTGTGTGTGTGTGTGTGTGTGTGTGTGTGTGTGTGTG
>JAQQZR010000036.1:12876687-12895791 GCA_030068235.1 Notoglanidium macrostoma | reverse complement strand
TGTGTGTGTGTGTGTGTGTGTGTGTGTGTGTGTGTGTGTGTGTGTGTGTGTGTGTGTGTGTGTGTGTGTGTTTGGTGTATGTGAGTCTTTCTCAAAGCCTTGCTTAACACAACTGTAACCCATATCCTCCCTGCTGTCAGACTGGAGCAAAGGTCAAAGAATGAATGACGCAAGGACAGCACAGGACTAGAAAGAGAGCAGGCACACAGAATACACTGACATTTCAGAAACGCAGTGATCTGACTGACCAACACAAGAGGGAAACCTCAGAAAATTGATACTGAAGGAAAAAGATCAGAGATCTAGGTACATCAAGGTAAAATGTCTTCTGTACACTTTTGTTCACTCACTTTCAATAATTGCTTTATCCTGATCAGGAGTCCAGTGGATCCAGAACTGGGCATGAGGCTATGTAGAAAAATCAAATAAATCCTTACATTTCTACACAGTAGCCTTACATTTCTGCATAGTATCCAGTCCATTGTATAGTATTTTGTGTCTTGTATTTGGGTTGATGATGTATTTTTATGATTAAGTTACAACACAAACATATACTTTAGAAGATGTTTTAAAATTAATACAGTGGTCTAGTGTAATTATTTGGATGAATAAAAGTAATACAATAACATTTCATTATAATGTTTGGCCTCTAAAATCCTTTATAAAAGTAAATTCTGTTATTTTATTTGTCGATGTGTGGAGGGTCTTGAGACTTATATTTATAAGCCTTCACCTTTACACTACTTTTTGCACTGATTAGATAAGCAATATTACATGAAATTCTGTTTGAGGATCGTTAACTGTTAATTTTGATAGCTAGAAAAGGCAATACATTTTCTTTCTTGCTGAATTCATACATCTATTTTCACCTTTCTGTTTATTGTTCACTTGATTTTTCTATTGTCTTAGCTATTTTGGTTTTGTCATTTTTCCAAACTCAGACTCTGCTGGTTGAATAGCATGGATTATGCCAAGAAGTCTCTCAATCTGTTCTCACCTTCTCTCTCCAAGTGAGTGTCTTGCCAACATCTTTACAGTATATCCACTGTTCATTAGCATAGCTGTTAAAGGATGTGTACTGCCTTATCTCCTTTCAAAAAAGCCATCACTTGTGTATGCTCTGTGTGTATGTGTTCACAGTATATCTAACAGATGTGTAGCAGCCAGTGCATCTGTCCTGCCAAGTTTTAACCCACGCCCCAGACCGTTCCGGGTCATCAACTCAGACCGCTCTGTAAAAAAAGGAATTATGGCAGATGGACTGAGAGACTTACTGAACAAGGTGAGGAGAGGAGGAGAAGAGACGGAGGGGGCACTTGGGAGTGAGAGTGAGGAAGGGAGGCAATGGAAGGACATTTGAATGGTCCATTTTTGACAGCTCCTCAAACTCACATTTAGCTGTGAGCTATGGAAGGATGAAAAATTGGGAAACAATGAATGACTCAGATTCAGAGAAAGAAAGGCAATGAGAGTAAAATTAAGAGAGAAAGAAAGCGAGTGGGAAATATTTCAAGTTTATTACTGACATTGTCCTGATTCATGTATGATTTATACATACTTCTGTGCCACTTTGTCATGCTTCATCACAAGTGTAAAAGGAAATCAGAACAACAGAGATATTTTAGACAATATGTTAAAACCCAATACTGCTATTTACATCTTGACACTGACATATATTTGCAGTGTATTTATTTAAAATGTAGTTTAGTAGTTTATTGGTCAACCAGAATGCTTTTCTTTTCTTTATAGATATGCTACTCTATTAGCAGCAAGTATTGGACTAGCAGACTTTAATGATGATATTAGTCTAAAATGGTCAAATTACTAGATGAAATTTTTTTTATTGATATATGCAATTCCAGGTTAATAGAGCTTAAATACAGCTGAAGTTGTACTCTTCCCTACATACATTTCTTAATAACTGTGTATAGATATTTTAATCTATATCTTAATATTACAATACAAAGTCTTTTGAATTTTTTTTTATATTGCCAAGGAAATGACTTATAAATGCCAACATGCCTGAGTCACATTCTCTGACTAGTGTCTCTTTTGCACTTTGACCCTCAGACGATGGATGTGTTCAATGTGTCCTGTGTAGCAGGCCTGGTGCTGGATGAGGATGGGACAGGAGTCGACACAGAGGACTTCTTCCAGACTCTCAAGGACAGCACCGTGCTAATGGTCTTGGAGAAAGGACAGAAGTGGACGCCTCAACAGGTACTAATCCCACATTTTCAGATGCTGACACACAAATCTCATCTTCTGATTTCATAAAGAAGCTGACATGGAATAGCTTAAGAAAGAGGATTTACGGTGCCTTGCAAAAGTATTCCCCCCTTGGTGTTTTTTCCTGTTTTGTTGTATTACAACCTGGAATTTAAATTGATTTTTTAAATTGATTTTATTTTATATAATGCACCTAACAAAATAGCCCAGATAGTTAAAGATTAAAAATGAAAAAATTTAAAAACTGAAAAGATGTGAGTGCACGTGTATTCACCCCCTTTGATATGAAATCCCTATATATGTGATCTGGTCCAACCACTTAACTTTCGAAGTCCCATAATTAGATGATTAAGGTCCACCTGTGTGCAAGCACAGTGTCACATGATCTGTCACATGATGTCAGTATAAATACACCGATTCTGAAAGACCCCTGAGTCTGCAATAACACTAAGCAAGCAGCATGAAGACCAAGCAGCTCTCCAAACACGTTGGAGACAAAGTTGTGGAGAATAATTGAAACAGCATGAGACTGACTCCCCAAACACATGGAAGAAGGTTCTCTAGTCAGATGAGACTAAAATTGAATTTTTGGCCATGATGGAAAATGCTATGCGTAGCACAAACCCAACACTTCCCATCACTCTGAGAAGACCATACCACAGTGAAGCATAGTGGGGGCAGCATCGTGCTGTAGGGATGCTTTTCATCGGCAGAGACTGGAAAACTGTTCAGGATTGAAGGAAAGATGGATAACACTAAGTACAGGGCAATTCTTGAGGAACACCTGATTCAGTCTGCCCGAGATTTAAGACTTGGACAACCGTCCACCTTCCAGAAGGACAATGAGCCTTAACACACTGCTAAATCTACACTGGAGTGGTTTAAAAGGAAACATTTAAATAGCTTGGAAGGGACTAGTCAAAGCCTACACCTCAATCTGATAGAGGTTCTGTGGCATGACTTGAAGATTGCTGTACACCAACACAACCCTTCTAACCTGAATGAATTGGAGGAGATTTGGCTTGAAGAATGAACAAAAATCCAAGCAGCTACATGTGCTAAGTTAATTGAGACATACCACAAGAGACTCGCAGCTGTAATTTCAGCAAAAAGTGGCTCTATCAATTATTGACATTTAGGGAAATGAATTCTTATGCAGAGTCAAGATTTCTGGGTTTTTTTTGTGTCTTAATTATTGTTTGTTTCATAATAAAAAAAATATGTAGTACCTTCCAAAAGGTAGGTGTGTAAATCAAATGGTACAACCCCCGAAAAAATCTATTTTAATTCCAGGTTGTAATGCAACTCTACACTGGAAAAACCCCAAGGGGGTGAAAAATTTCACAAGGCACTCTATGTCAATACATGCCATGTTATGTTAGGCAATATAATATTTTTATCCTAGAAATATGAAACTGGGCATAATGCAAAGTACCAAAGGTGCTTTCATAGTCTGTGATGATTGATTCCATGAACACAGTGTAATTATTTTATTCACTTTAGTATGCTGCACAACTGAAAAATAACCAAGCCCGAAACCCAACGGCAACACAG
Source organism: Notoglanidium macrostoma (assembly GCA_030068235.1). Classification (NCBI taxonomy): domain Eukaryota; kingdom Metazoa; phylum Chordata; class Actinopteri; order Siluriformes; family Auchenoglanididae; genus Notoglanidium; species Notoglanidium macrostoma. The sequence continues at coordinate 12,892,008 of JAQQZR010000036.1, read as the reverse complement.
GTACACACTGGCGATTTCATTTCCTCTGCTCTAGCCTGGCCAGCAAGTCTCAATAAGAGCACTATTTAGGCAGCACACTAAAGCTTCTCTAATTTGAATGGTGGTTGTCCAAAGCAGGTAATTTACATATGCACTTAATTATGTCTGTAATGATTTGCCGGTACCCGAGTACCATTAACCTTCGTGTTTACTTAGTTCTTGTCATGCTGGGCCTGTCATATTAGTGAATGCTTTTTCCTCCACTCTCTCTTGTCCATCATTTGCCATCACCCATTATTATAACTGCATTAATCTGTATTTGAATGCACATCAGAGTAATTTTCAGGGCACTGAACCAAAAGACTAAAGGAGAGGAGAGGAAAGAAAGAGGAGGTCGATGAGGGCAAATTTGACCCTGCTCTTGCATTCATCCATCATATTTTGACAGATACTTACAAAAGTTAAATACAAATACATCTCCAGAGCTGGATTTTCACTCCATACCTTGCCCTAGGCTTTTTTTTCTGATGTGTTTCACATCAGTCAGTATGTTGAAATCTATGATGGTTTTGAAGGTCCGTCCTTTTAAGCAGAAAATCCTTCTTTTTTTTTGGACTATAGAATAGACTATAATACTCTTCTGAAATATTAATGCAAAATGGCACTCTGAAATCCGTGATGTCTTTACAGAGTAGTCAGTTATGGGGTCAAGCTGCAGAGCGCAAGACACAGCATAGGAAGGACCTGGCCAAACTGACACTTGACTTTTACAAAAACCATCCAAAGGAATTTATCGGCTGCCTGAATGTACAGATGACTTTCTATGGGATGTACTCTATGTCATATGACCTGCAGTGCTACCATGCCAAGAGAATGTTAAGGTGAGTAAATTCATTCCATGTCACAGCTGCATAAGTGCATCAAAGCCAAGATTGTAGTCAATGGTTATGTGTAGAATACAGAACAATGCTAAAACACTGTTCCAGATCGTTTCACAGCATAATTATCAATGAATATAAGCAAACAAATAGATAACAGGCAACATGTTCATTAAATTGGAGTAAATGATTATGGAGATGTGAACCTCTAGTACAAGTTTATTCAGTGGTCTGACGGATGATCTTAAGCTGTGAAGTATTTTAGTAAATCAACATAAACCCTTTTCACATACCAAATCCTTTAATGGGTCAGAAAAAAACAACAAGAGATAGATAACTAATTTTCATTCCCACTCACTCCATATGGTAAAGTATCAATGCCATTTATTCCCACCTGACTGTATTTAATAGGATGCTATGGAGCACAAACCACCTTGAGACGTGTAAAACATGTGAGACTGGACATGATGTATAATTCACAAGGCGTCAAATCCATGTTGTTGGTCCAAGCTGAGACATATCTGATGAACAATTTCATCTTCAGCAAAGTTCTTTTATTACTGTGTCATTTCCAGCCATATCTGCCGATGTTCTCTTTTCCCGTTGTTCTGAATTTGCCGCCTGTCACTTTAAAGTGTGGTAGAATGATTATTCAGATTATGTAGGTGTCAGTAGTTCTGTTACAAAATCAATGCATCATCATTTATGTTTCCACCAGCAACGTCACGACCGGTCACCACACGTTAATCCAGTGGTTCTGATTCTCATTGGAGCCATGGCAAAAGATTATCATTAATGTTATTAGGTTGCTGGGGGGAAGATTAACGTTTCGACTTTACCATTCTGCTCCCATTCCCCCATGACACCATTATAGCATAATAATAGCATAAAATAAATGCTTTTCAGTGTGACTGTAAATGGGGCTATAGAGACAAGCAGACAGATAGACAGACAGCCAGTTATTCTACCCACCCATCAACAATGTGTCTCTGTGTCTACAGGGAGGCTCTAAGATGGACTCTGTTCAGCATGCAGACCACTGGCCATGTTTTACTGGGTACCTCATACTATATGCAACATCTTATTGATGAAGATGAGAAAGCTGAAGCACAACTGACTGCTTCCAGAAACACAAACAAACCATTACAGGCCCTCCAGTGGAAGAAAACAGCAGCTGATCACAGAAAATAGAAACCTGGGAGTTTGAAAGATTCGTTTTTGCCCAAGCAAATGGCTTGGGAACCATTGTGACGTCATGTTACCTATGTTACTGGACTATAATCACAGAACCATACCATACTTTCTTTCAGAGCAAAGGTTTTTGCTGTGAGAGTACGCAGGAATCCACTGTACTTGTTATATTTTGCTATTTGCACATATTAGTTATAGATACATAAATATGTCTGTCTAACAATGGAGTTATTAATATTTATTCATATTTACAACTGCTAAGAATTACTCACATTTTGTATTGATACTGATTATTGTGCCTATTGTATTATGTCCATGAACTTGAATTAAACATTGAGTTTTCAAGCCCCTGATATTCTCATCCAGCCTTCTGATCTGAGTATAGTTATTTATGTAAGTCTCAAAATGTGTGTGTGTGTGTGTGTGTGTGTGTGTGTGTGTGTGTGTGTGTGTGTGAGAGAGAGAGAGAGAGAGAGAGAGAGAGGGAGAGAGAGCGCGAGAGAGTGAGTGTATTGCACCGAGAGTGGAGAATGAGGAGGGAAGGGGATGACATGCTTGTCTAACTGGCCTGGGCTGTAATTGGCCAACGAACGGGTGCTTTCCCTAATCCCACATCAGCCTGTAATTGCCTCTAAGGGAAAGTGCAAGAAAAAGCGTGACACACAGAAAAAGAGAGAGATAGAGAGAGAGAGAGAGAGAGAGAGAGAGAGAGAGAGAGAGAGAGAGAGAGAGAACATGAGAGTATTACCAGATTTAGGAAGGGAGGAGAGGAAAAGGGAGGGCATGAGAAACAGAGATAAATGATGAGAGAAGAAATATAGAGCGAGAGAAAGAAAGAAGGAGAGAATGAGAGAGAGAGTACAGAAAGGCACAGCTGGAGGGAGTAAAGTGGAGGGGACGGAAATGATCCCTTTCACAGAGAGCAGAGTGGATGACGCATTTGGATCCTGCACCCACCACTCCATACCACTCAGTGTCCTTTCCAAATCATGCCCATTCACTCACACAACACTCCAACCACAGCCTCACCACCAACTGGTCAGTTTCTTAGCAGCAAACTGGCAAACAGATGACTAGACAAGTGAGATCAAATGACTGAGTCACATTAAGATTTATTTAATGTTCCTATACTCTGGAGCTGAAGCATTTAAAGCAGATGACAATACATGAATGCTTGTGTTGTCCCAATACTCAACCTCACTAATGTAAGATTACGCTCTAGTTCAGGAAGATGCTCAACAGTTATTCTATACATAGAGGTGCCCAGGTTCCAGACACCCTGAAGCACATAAGCCAGCTAATCAAGATCTGAAATCATTGAAATTTTCAAGCCAGGTGTGCGCTATAGCAGAAAATGAGTGCTCCAGGAACAGGCATGTGCTGTTTTTAACCATATTATTTTATACTTGCACATGTCAGTGATGTGTCCAGATTTTTTGACATTTAGACATGGATTGGCAACGGAGGCTAATTATATTTTAACAATACTACATTTCTAGAATATCTGACTTGTTTCTCTGTGCAAAATGAATGGCCACACAATACCATCAATTTTATTTCCTGTGCCTACAACACTAAAATTGTTATTTAAAAATCCTTGAGCCAGATATGTTGCATTAGGTCCACATGAATTGCATAAGACTAATAAACCTCATAAAGATGCTGGAATTGAGGACACAGTTTGAGTGGCAGTTAAGCTCATTTCAAGGTTGACAGCTACCACTCACAATCCCATGGTCACCACTATAGCTCATTTACTGGTTTGTTTTTACCATTTGTATGACTGTTTTGTATCTGTTCTATGAAAAGGTTTGCCTAATATACTTACATCATGTTTAAAATGTATAAATAATAATAATGTTTTCTGAATTTGAAACTCTATATTTAAAAAAAGAAAAGGCACAACAATTCTCCTTGGTTTTTTATTATTTGCGCATGAATATCATTGCCTATAAGTGTTTACACACAAACCTTACACACAATCACCTTTTTATTTTATGACTGCTCTCTTGTTTCTGTAGCCTATATTTTCTGAGGTTTTTATTGATTAGCTTGAAACCCTGAATAAACAAAAGACAAAAGATATGCTTTCTACATAAGCATTTCTGTTAACCATGGATCTATGAACACTGAATAATGACCAGGGGCAGTGAGCATCTGGATACATTCTTGGGCTTGTGTGTTTGTGTACCATGACCTTTCAACACAAAGCATTTGTTAGATGCTCTCAGAATTTTCAACTGTTTCAGACATGTGAAAGTTTTGATATGGGCCTAATTAGACTTAATGTTATTTTTAAATGATTATTTTTATACCATTACTAATTTAAGTAGTACAATATCTATTTGTCTATTTTGTGTTGAAAGTTCTTTGTTTTGTTTTGTTTACATTGTATAGATAACAAAGGGATTTTACATGTGTGCAATGCCATATTTATACTCTACAGAAACAGGACATCATTATAGGCATGACTAACTGTCAATATTTTTAATATATATGTTTGAGAACATACTTTTGAAAATAGTTCTAATAAGAATGAGAATTTTGTCGGAACAAAGTTACAAAAGGTTGTTTCTCCTATTGTTTAATGGAAACATTTCATTATTATTTGTTAACCCTGATTAATTCTTTACCAATCATTGTTGCCCATTTTCATGTAGGGTGCCAATAATTCTGGAGGGCATGTATATGCACTGCTCATTTGTTAAGAACATTTAGAAAAGCTAAGTGTCCTCATACCTTTGACAAGCAGCTTAATTTACACAAGCACACACTCATCTTCTCAGACTATGTATTTGAGCCTCGACTAACCTCTCAATGGGCTGTGCAATGCTGCATGAGGAATTCAGTTTGTAGTGCTGCCGAGAGGCGAACTAGTATAAATGAAATGTGGCAGACAGATTGCCATCCAATTCCATCCAGTCCAAACGTGTTTCTCTGCATTATCATTAATAGGATTGCGGGTAGCCTTAATAGAACATGTCGTTTAATAATGCTTATTCTCATAAAATAGAATCATTATCAACTACCATGATAGTTCATGATCCAACATGACCCAGAGCTCTAAGAGCAAAACCAAGGAATTTAATATTAAAATGTCAAGAAAGAAGTAATCAGAACCTAATCACTTCACTTTCAGCCATAGCAGCACCAGGCCTTGGTTACTGTATGGCCATTTTGGGCAGAGGCCCAGGGGCCCTAAAAACCTACACCAAGTAAGCCCTGCTGCTCCAAGGTTGATCCCTGAGAGATCCTAACAGGCCTGAATCAATACACAAAGGGCTACTACTGCCTGTGGTATTAGTCTCAAATACCCTGTATGGTGGGCTATACAGGTGTCTTTTTATTTTGTCCATTAATCCGTTATTTGTCTGCAGTTTAAATATATATAGCTCATTGCATTATGTGATGATGTAGTGTAAATCATGTAGGCTATCTACAGCTATTATTGCAAATATGTCACATAAGCACAGGGTGTGACTGTGAGTTGCTTCATGCTGTGCATGTGCACCTGCTGAACTGGGGACTGGGGGACCCAGTAGGCTTTTATGCCCAGGGCCCTTGATTTCATAATATGTGCTGCACCATAACACAAACAATATTGATGGTAGCCTTAAAATAACAATACCAACAGTGACATCTCACAGTTCCATGGTCCCCAGTTCAGTCCTGAGCTCATCATGTTGACTTTACCGGGTTTTGCATGTTTCCTTTTGCCTGTTCCTTATCCTTATTCTCTGGGTTTTCTGGTTTCCTGTCACTTCCCAAAAACATGCAGGTAGGTGGGTTGGCTACACTAAATTGTCCCATAGGTCTGAATAAGTGTGTGAATGTGATGGCTGAAAATGGGCTGGTGTCCCATCCAGAGTGTATTGCTGCCTCCTACCCAGTGCTTCTGGGACGAGCTCAGGATATGCCACAACCCTGACCAGGATAAAGTTGTTATTGAAAATGAATTGATGAATTCAAACAGGGGTGACATATTTATTTTGGGTGAACCAAGAAAACAACTTTTTTAAAAACACATTGCGAAATGGCCATGACAGCAGTTGCTTTTAATACAACAGTTATTATAAAGATAATAATGATAGTAAATAAATTTATTCTAAAGTAATAATTTTAAGCAAAAGCAAATAGTTTAATAAATAATAAAACAATACGTAGTCTGTTATTGGACAGTTTTATGAGATTCGACCGGGACACTTGTCAACCACAACACCTATCAATAAAGCATGAGAATTTTTTATACATTACAAGTAGTCCTATCACGCCGAAAATTTGCGACCATACATTCCCAACTCTGGCTTTAAGCTTTAAGCAGGGACTCGTGATTGTGATTTTCAGCAATTAAGAATCCTGAGACATATCCACCCTTGAGGTGTCTCGGGTGACCTTGTGTGCGCGTGGTGTAGCTCCGCCCCCTCTGTCGCGCGCGCCCCGGGAGTGTGGTGCTGCATTCAAGAGCTGCTTCCTCTCTCACTGTGGAAGTTTATAATTACGACATGACTCGTCTATTCAAGTGATTAATGACTACACTCTTGCGGATTCATTGCCAGTGAATACCAGACTTAACACAACAGTACAACATAGACGTGGAATTAGAAGATAGACAAATGAATTAACAATGGTAAATAGGCTAATAATGATCCTATTGGCAAGTAGGCAATTTTCGCTAAAGGATCATTTCAGTACCAATAACTCCAACCAAAACAGCAAAAGTTGCGTGTTAGTTTAAAGTAAACAACAAATGTAATGTTGTATGAAATAAACAATAGGAAACATCGCAGGCTAAGCAAAACAATTTTGTAAATAAATAGCTACTAAATAGCTACTCTTTTCCACTATATTTATTCTCGATCACTTATAATCAGTGATCCCTCAAGTTTTTTTTCTTCCTCTACAAAACCTATTTCTATAGACTCTTCTGGCATTTGAGCAGAAATAGCCTACTCTATGAGTCGGACAGATTGTGGATATTGTGCACTGTGTATGGCTAAAAGTAGCTGGCTAGCCTGGGAAGACAACTCTCTGTAGTATCGCTATGCTAACAAGATGTAATGGGTAATTGTGGGAGATGTTGAAGAATTAATATAACTTGTAAGCTCACAGCTAGTTATGGCCAGTGGGTTTTGGGTAGTCAGATTCTTTGAAATGTTGACTACAGATGTAGCCTATTTGCTGCCACATAAAATCTTAAAATACCCATCCTTATCCAAATAGCACAGTCATATCATTCTCACAAGTAAATCAGTGGGAAATACATGAAGGCTCAAATATGAATGTTTCCTTGAATAATTTGTGCACTTGGGGACTCTGCAATAATTTCATGCTGTATTTGAGGCCATTGTTCACTAATTCAACAGAAGTTGTGAAAGGCTACTACTTACATTTCCATAGTCACAATGCAGAAGTATGGAAAAAGTCCAATGTCTGACTCTTTTATACACATTTTTGTGTCTTTCTGCATGGATTTTATTGTTTTCTGCATGGACCTGTGTGACAGACCATGTGTGCAAATTTTAATGGCCAGTGGTCATAATCTAACAACTCGGGTGTCATAGAAAGACTACCAGGTGGGTACATTAAGTTTGAGGTTGAGATAGGAGTTTGAGGTATGAGTTTGGAGGTTGGTGGAAACCATTTGTACACTGCGAAGATAGGTGAAAACCTCCTTTCATAAAAGAATTATTGGTCATGAGTTTCAATCGGCGGTTTTAAAACATATGTGACATGCTCACTGATAACTGTATTGTGCAATCGTGAACAAACATGGTCGTTGACAAAGTACTGGTGATGTAAGTACTGAGTGTGAGCACTTCTACAACACTCATCTAAAAGTGACCAATAAGAGGATGGCATAACACAGAAACAAATATGGTGCTGGCAAAATGTATTAAGCAAAACATGCTTAAAGAGAATGATCCTTATTACTCCAAGCTCAGTTTGAGGAATGTTTCAGTTTATGTGACTCCATTTTCTGCTGATTTATGACGCAAGCAGAACGTAGTCATTTTCTTTAATCAGGTCTATCATTAAAGGATTTTCATCACATAATTTGAAATGGAGAATACTTGTTATTGGACACTCTGTTATATATTTCGGGCAAGATTCTATTGGGATAATATCATACAGTAATAACGGACATGGAATAATCTTAAAAGACTGACAAAATCGCACAATTTAACCCCGGTTTAATTGGCTCGTAATCTGCATATACGGCAATTCGGACAGCACGTGAAGGCAGCCTGTGTCACTCCGGCGTCTTCTCCCACCGCCCCCTCGTGCCTGCAGCCGTCTCGCTATTGGTCGGCGCGCGCACACACAGTCCACGTTCCAGAGCCGGTGCGCGCGCGCTGCTATTCCCGCCGCAGTGTGCATGTGCTTCAGAGTCTGCCTGATACTATGTAGCACATACAGTACCTGCAGCCTCCCGCTGGCTCGCCATACAGCGCACATTTAGACCGTTTGCACGCAAAATGCCACGCTGTCACATCGGACTGTTATAATATGATGAGCTAGTAAACTTGCACACTGTGATGCATTTTTAAATGATAGCCTATATTAAATTTAACGCCTGAGGTTCAAGACACGTAGAGAGCCACCTGTCCGGGAATGTTACCGAGACCGTCCGCTCCTGGGCTCGCGAGGTAAGTTATGTATAGTTGTAAACATCTCTGTGTCACCACCAGGGTATAACACTGCGGATTACATCGGACATGCATTTTACCTCTTGCACGTGCGTAATAGATATTTATAGTATATGTGTACAATTGCATTATTACGATTGTCTGTTTCTTGTGCCTGTTCTCAATTGTCAGTGCACTGTGTGCAAATCCACAGTACATTATTTTAACCCCGGGAAAAGAGGTGTCTATAGGTATTGTTTTCCTTTTGTTTATGCAAAGCTTACTGGTTTTTGATCACAGCGCATATTTACACTGTTGTGTCTGTTCAGTCAATTCTGTCTGCATGATTTGTGCGCAGTGGTGTATTCATCCAGATCAACAGATCCAGCAAACAGTGCATGACAAGCGTGTTGGAAGCTTATAAAGCTTAAAATAGTGCCAAACTAGCCAGAAGTTTTTATTTAACCCAGGGACAACGTGTTGAAAAATGTAATCTTTAATCACTTGATAGATTTTTAATCAGCAAATGAGGGTTTTAGAGTTGATCATGTTCTCTATTTTGCACCGCTATTATCTGCTTTACATCACCACGTCCTAGTACGCATAGGGCCTACCTCACGCTTATAGCACAAGAATAGATTAATCAGTTTAATTTTGCATTGGTTTCCATTAGGCATGAGAGATATGACAAAAAGTATCATATCACGTTTCTTGACGGCATTTCTATAATATAAAATGTATCATGATATATAGGTTTGTGAAAAATTATAATAGTAGCAGCAGACATATAGTAGTAGTTATGCATTTTAAAAAAGTACAATACATTAATGTATATAAAACATTAATTTAAATTTTTACTTCAAGTATATATTTTATATATAAAAAAGGAATTTAAATATTTAACAAAAACGGTTAAAAAAAGTTATTTTAAAAAACATTTAAAAAAAAAAAAATCTCAATATCCAGAAGAGTGTATGTATCAGAAAAGTGTGTTGTGGCATGATTTATCAATATATTAATATTATGTCATCATATCACCCAGCCCTACTTTCAAAGTAATGTGTGATTAATAAGCCTTGATGTTTGTAAATGAAACAAGTTCACTTTACAGTGTGAATTAGAAGCAGATGTAATGTCCTGATTATTAAATCAGAAGTTTGATTCAGGGAGAAAAACATTACCATCTATGACAGCCTAACCACAGTACTATCCAACAAAGTATGCATAAACGTGTGATTTTATACCTCTGACACTATAAATGGCATTTGCATAGCAAGGGGTTTTAATATGTGACAACAGAGACCACAGATGCATAGTTTCTCAACCCAGAGACCCTGTATCCTTCCCAGAATCCCCAAAGTTTCCTGACCCTCTGAGTCAGTTGAAAAGTTAACAAGAGTGAGAAAATATGGGTGTAGAGGACTGAACAGACGTTTGGAATTTTAACATGTAATGATAATGCCATTTTTAACCGCTAACTGTGATGCATACTGTATAAAATCTACACATTATACTGCATATGCCTCTGTATTTCAGTTACTTGTCTAATCTTAGATGGATCCCAGGGTTCATACTTCATCAATATTCCACAACCTGCTTGTTTACTGTTTTGCTGCATACTGCAATGAGGAATATATGTCTTCCCTCTAACATTACTTGTATGACAAGGGTATTGTGAGATGAAAGCAGCGATCCCTCCTTAACCTCCATTGAAAGAGAGATAATGTGAGATAGTGTAAAGTTCTAGGGAGTGTAAGGGCAAATCAGACAAGCGAGAGAAAGCATAAGTACCTCATAGTTGCAGAAGCAAAGTCAGAAGGGGCAAGCACCAGATGAAATGATATATGCAGTGGAGGAAAGGGAAAGGGCGATGCAGAAGATGATGAGGTGAAAAGCATATTTGAGAGAGGACTGGAATCTCAATGACAGGGTTGCTTGCTTGTGTGCTTCCAATATGAATGGAAGTTAACCTCTTGACAGACAGAGACATCTATTACCATTAAACTGTCTTCTCATCTTTCTTTCTTCCTCGCTACCTCACTCACTCCGTTGCCAGGAGATGAATTAGATTAATTGTGTTCTAATTGCCTCTTTCTCTAGATAAGAAACTTCATCATTTCAGCCAAATGGCTCCATGTCCAAGACTCCCTCTATCTCTGTCTATCCTTCTCTCATTCTCGGACTGCTTGCTTTTGCACACCACATATTTCCTATTTTAAATTCCGTGAAAGCTTAGTGTTGTATTATTAATGTGTATAAAAGATCCACAAAGCTGGAGATCCTGCATCATCTAAAATCGTGGTTAGTTATGCAGAGAATATTCCCCCAATATGAACTTACCTGAAATGCTTATGATTTGTTTACATCCTACCAATTCTCAATTGCTGGCTATAAATTTGTCATTTCATAGATTTTCATTGTATTATAATAGCGTTCTTGCATAGTACTCACTGGTGCATATCAGTAGTCAAAAGTATTCGAAGGTTTTATCCGAAGGCTATGATCTAAAATGATCTTCCAAATAGAGACACATATTTGGCTTCTCTGTTCCACGTTTCAGCTTGTTGTTTGTGTGTGTGTGTTGATGATAATGATGATAAGTCTGCATGTAAACAGCTACTGGCTTGTCAGATGTTCAATAATCAGAAAGCAGGTGAAAAGACATCAAGCCTCTTACCTGTGTTGATGGGTTCTTCAGTATGTGCTGTGGTAATCTGATGCACATCTTTGTAATAGCATATTCACATAAGAAAACCCACTGCTTCAATGTCAAAGCTTGGCCACAATGTCTTTATAGGCATTATTGTGTTCTCTGAATGTTTTCTGGCAAAGTGCATGTGTTGAAATGGGTAAGATTCATTTTGTCTCCACTTTGACATTAGAGATGGCACCAATCTGACACCTAGGATTGGTATCAAACCAATTCCAGCAGAAAATGGTGCATTGGATATCAGAGAAAAAAGAATTAATTTGATCTGGTCCTACAACAAATGAAAAAGTTTGGAAGTGGGTTTGGAAAAGATTTTTCTTTTTTGGAGTAAATGTTTTTGTTTTTTTGTTTTTTCCCTCTATTTCTATATGCTTCTGTTTAAATCATTTTAAAGCTTAGTAGTTTTTACAGAAAACATATTGGATGGGTAACAATATCAGCAGAAATTGAGGTTTGGCATTAGAGGTGTTGGTATAAAGAAAAAGTGATATTCTGCCATCTCTAATAATCATAAAAAGTTGTTGTGTGGTTTAGAAAAACACTATGGAGATTACTTCCCATTTAGAACCCGAGGATATTTCCCTTCTTTTACAATGATCATCTGCAGCTCATCTGTCACTATCAGTGTAGCTGATCTTCTGCTCACTGGTTACTGTATGTAATCCTGCTGAGGTAAATAATGGACTTGTAGTATACAAGGCAATGATTAGTGGCCTTTAGTGCAATGGCAAGAAAAGAAAAGCAGGTTTCTTCAGCATGCACTTTTCTCAGTGCATTAATCTGTTCATAGTCAGCACAAATGTGTGTAATTGAGTTTTTTTGCACTGTGGATGAAAAGGTCATGACCATTCCCAGGCCCAGTGTGTGTAAGTTCATACTATAGTCTCTAAATGTGACCGGAGATGGATTTGAAGTGACTAGAATGCAGCTATGCTTTCATGGGTGTGTGTCATATTGGGCACTTATTTCTGTTCCAGAAATGAGCCATTACTGGTAAATCGGAATGTCAGATCTTATCTGTAGGCTTCACCCATTAGGGAAAATGTATGGATTTTGAAGTTTGAAAGTATTAATATCCATACTTTTTTGACCATCACCAGACATCACCAAAGGGATCAGCAGTGTGGCAAAGTATAACGGGATGAGCTCACATCACTATTCTCTGTAGAAGAAATAAATGTTATTATTAATGAAACATTTATATTATTAATGAAATTGTCTAGTTCTATCTACCACACCAAAATAGCAGTCTCTTCCTTGAAAGTAAATTGAGTGAAATCAGCCATCTGTCATGCATTCGAGCTGAGCCACATAAATAAACTTTCTCAATATGTCTAGAAGTTTCTTCTTCCTAGCTGTGAAACTAAGTCATGTAAAATCCATTCAGAGCTTTATAAAAGAAACACAGCCCTGTCATATTGTTTGACAATGAAACTCCCTACAACTCCTAGCACCCCTCTGCACTTCCCTGCTCATAATCCCCTGATTATTGATTGTTTGTACCTGTTTTGAGTTTAGTTTATTTCACAGTCATGCTATTTAAGTTCCTTTCTTCCCTTAGTTGGGCGCGAAGGGTTGGGGGCAAACCACTGAAATACCTGTTTGCCTAGTGTTTTTGATCATATCCTGTTTTGGACCTTGCCTTTGCCTCACATATTTTGGAATTTGTTCACTTGCCTGCTCAAATAAAGTTTCCTTCTTTTACATCTAATGCCTGCCTGCTTACCTGACATATACAGTATAGTGTCATAGCACATATGACTACAGGGGCAGCGCCACCAGTAACCAAGTTGGTGCAAGAGCAGTCATCTGAATGTCAATGATGAAACAGGAGCTCAGTAGCAGGAGAGTAGCCTACAGAATTACATTGTTATGGTTTATAGTGATGTTTCTATAATTGGTGATGTTTATGGGTGATGTATCTATAATTGATTCTGGATACACATTGGTTTGTTGTTTTATAGTTTGCACAATGATGAACTGTGAGACATTTTATTTAGTTGTAACAGTCATTAAGGCAAAGCACATAATTAGAAATATGATATATTGGACTGCCTTCCCTCATCAACACATAGTGTTTTATGGTGCTGTTATTTTGTAGCATGAGGATGCAGAGTGGTGTCACGTTTTATGGTGGATAGTTTCAGCTGTAATGAAATATTGTGCCTACTTGTCTGTGTGGGCTGCCATCTCTATCTCTCGCTCTCTCTTTCTGGGAGAGATTTATGAGTAGGAGGAGTGTGGAGGAGCAGAGGGCAGATGAGTTCAGCATAACACTGTACTTACATTTTTTTTTATATTTATCTCTTACTCTTTATCACGCTTTATTATTCAATCGTTCATTTGCCCTTGCGTGCACAATGGAAATTGTGATGTGTTGTAGAAAACATGTTAAGAATGCAGCAGTCTCGAAGAATTACCAGTATTCTATCTATAATTTGAAAACACAACACATCTTGTCATATTGTAATGAATGTACATCTGTTTCTTAATTAAAATGTCATTACACTCAAGAGTAAGTCAAGAAAATTGCTTTCTATTTTGTCATGCTCTTTTGCAGTCAGTTGATCTTAACTGTGAAGAATGTGTGTGAGGAAAATGATTTGTAATTCTAAGAAACCTTTAATGAGCCTGTGCCTTCCTGGAAGCTGAGGTCCCAGTGCTACTTTTTAATTCACATGTGTCTAAAGACTGCGTTAGACATGTCTGCAGCTCTCTCACCATCTAGTTAAGTGAACAAAATAGGCATAGAAAAACACAGCGTGTCAGAATGATCAGATCGTTTAGGCAGTTTGAAAGAAGGGAGGTCATTCTTTTATGAGGACGCAAACTCAGAGTAGGTCAAAAAGGATGCCATTCTCTTAACATTCCATTAAAGTGGATTTCATAAAAAAAAAAAACATAGAGTAGTAAAGTGAGTATTTTGCACTATATTTTGCTTTTAGTTTATAGTATAGAGTGTAAGGCACTCATGGTTTTAGAAAGTGATGTTTTGTATGCAGTGAGTAAAAGATTTTTTGACAGCATACAACAGCACAGATACAAGGAATGAACCTCAGGGAGGTCCATTGTATTTTTACCTTGCAATTTTCGTAATACAAAACACAAAACACATGCCCCTGTACTACATATGTTAGAAGTATATTTAGCCTTTCACTAGTTTCAGTCATCTGTGTCATAGAGTCTTGGACTTTTAACATGACTGATTGAAGGGAAGTGCAATGAAACCGTTGTTCTAAGAATGGGAAAGATGTGATTAAAATATATTGCTAGACCCTCGTACACTACAGGCCAAAGATTTAGAGGCAATGCTAACTTAGAGCAAAAAAAAATAAATAGGATAAAGACAGTAACATAGGACAAACTTTATTCCAGAATATCTGCAGCAGTAGTATGCAACAGATTCTTCTTCTTCTTTGTCTTCTTCTTTTTTGTTTAAATATGTATCAAATACTTATGTATCAAAATTCTCTATGTATCTATATGTATCAAATATAATTCAAGCAAAAGATGTATTCATCATTTGCTTTAATTACAGCCTGACATACCTGAGCATGGATTATTTATCAAGTTTCAGCAGTTGTGTTAATGGTGTGGCATAAAATCTTCTTTCTAAATCCATTCTTACCCCACTGTGCAGTAGGATTCGACTGATGAGAAATTCACCCACTGTGTGACACTTGTCTCCACCTTGACTAGATGTCAGTAAACATGTTCTAGGTTGGTTGTTGGCACATTCACTTAAGTTACATTTTAAAACTTTAAAAACTTGCAGTTGTGCAGTTGGCCTGTAGCGTACCTTCGTACCAGGGGACTTCATTAGGAAATGTGTGTTAGCTAGAGCAGCACCTGGGCTTCTCTCTCTCTCTCTCTCTCTCTCTCTCTCTCTCTCTCTCTCTGTCTCTCTGTCTCTCTCTCTCTCTCTCACACACACACA
>JAQQZR010000036.1:12791953-12827948 GCA_030068235.1 Notoglanidium macrostoma | reverse complement strand
ACCCACGCATGCACGGGGAGAACATGCAAACTCCACACAGAAAGGCACGCTGGGTGACCCGGGGATCGAACCCAGGATCTTCTTGCTGTGAGGCGACAGTGCTAACAACCACACCACTGTGCCTTTAAAGCTACAGGACATAAGATTTTGGGATTTTGCCCTCTCTTTTACAATATACAGTAGATTATGGTGCTCTCTGTTGCATTGCAAAGATTATTTCACATCTGCAAGTTGGGACATTTAAGCACATAAGCTTCAAGGCTGTGTCCCAAACCTCTGAAATAACAAAGATAGCACTGAAAATTTTTGTAGACAGTGAAGCGGTTGTGTCTCTCCCTACTTCTTCACAGTCTGTTACACATCAAGGTATAGCTGGCAGCTTTAAACATAAATCCTACATAAATCCTCCTACATAAATTCCTACCTGTTGCTACGCAGCTAGGTGACCCATGTTTAGCTGTGTCATCATTTGTTGGTAATAACAATGCTGTTAAGCTTTTGGGCATTAACATTGTGTTCTTTTTTTTTATTATTATTATTAAAAAGGGATATTCTTCACACTGAAAATGTGAAGCACAGATTTGTCTCTTTAGCTCATGAATCAATTGCCTCACCCAATCTTGCTCTTGTTAGTATTTAGCTAAATGGAGATGGTAATTTACTAGTCAATGAAGCACTCCGATTTAACCCTCTAAAGTTTTTTTTCTCGACAGATGAGTTGGATAGCCTTCACTTCCATGAATGCCTTTCTAGCCACTAGCTCAATACTGTGTCATGATGACCCCATCATTGTGCGCCTCCCCATATTGTGCTATTTGTGTCAGTTCCAGCATGACTCTTTTATAGGAATTGTCAGAAATTTCACTCTTGTCATACCAGAAGCAACTGAATAACAGCTGTTGTGTTTGAAAGCCTTGGATGGTACTGAATGAGCAATAATAACATTTTGTGTTGAGATTTACCTATACACAGTCTCACACCTCTTATTTTTATTGCCCTGACACCTATCACTCCCCTCCATGTGCTAAATTGGATCCTAAAGTGTTCATAGCAAAAATCTAACTCCTGAATAAAGAGGTTAAACTGTGACTTGGTGACCAGACAATGTCCAGTAGGTCCATGGATACATATACAATCATTCATCTATCCTCAGTATCCACCTGGTCAGGCATTTACCCATATCCAAATTGAGTTCTAGTAGACTTATTTTCACAAATATCTGTGTGTGATTACTTCTGACCTAATATATATTACATTATTGTCCCTCTTACAAATGTACTATATGAATGTTTAAGTGTAAACCTTCAGGGCTCTTATTTTTTTATATCTCATCCAAAGGAAAGAGAATTTGCTAAATGTTTAAATCCTTTTCCTAGGTTTTTTTTGTATAAATACCTTACAAACAATTATGATAGTCCAATGAAGTATTCACCAAACTCCATTACACAACCTTGCTCATAGTAGCTCTTACTCTTTGATGTAGTCAAATGACTCTACATGTCAATTTTTGTAAAGGCTTTGGGCATGTGTTTGATTTTTATGAAGCATTTTGAACTGTCCTTCCCTGCTTCCCATTAAATTTCATCAAAAGTTTCAATTCTGTTTCAGAGTTTCAGACCAGAAGCATCCGATCATCCCAGTCAATTGGTGAAAAGCAGCTCCAGTGTAAAGGGATAGAAGCAGATGTTCATTGTTGACAGCCATCAAGGCTAGCTCCTGTCTGGTGTTTTGAAGTTCTGACAGGATTCAGTGAGTCTGAAATGTCAGACAGTTCATACAGACTGTTCTTAGCTCTTACCAATGCCAAAAACAGTTATGAAATAAGGTGATCCTTGAAAAAACAAATAGGGATTATGAGTGGATGTAGCCATGCTTCTGCCAAGAAAAAAAATCCCCAAAGACCTGAAAGAGAGAGAGCGAGAGAGAGAGAGAGAGAGAGAGAGAGAGAGATTTATTGATGATGCCAAAACTAATTAAAATAATGCAACGCAAACCCTGGGAGTCATTAACACTCCTTGCCATCAAAACCCACTCAGTCTGCCATATAATAATTAAACCTCTTTTGAACTGCATGATATAAACTAATGCACCAACCTTACCTTATCCCCCGACCAAATTGCATGATGGAAACTAATCTACCAACCAACCATATAAACTCATCCACCAATCATACATTCATTACAGTATGGTTTGGGAGCTCCTTTGCCTATAGCTGGAAATCACTACACAGAGTAGTGGAGGCAGCACAGAACGTCACTGGCAAGTGTCTCCCTTCCGTTCAAGATATCAACCTTCAGCGGTACCTGTGGAAGGCATACAGCATCATCAGTGACCACAGCAACCTAGCACACCAGCTGTTCTCTTTGGTACCGTCTGGCAGGCGATACAGAAGTATGGCTGCATGCACTACCAGATTCAAGAACAGTTTTTACTATTAGGCCGTCAAACTCCTTAACTCCAGGACCTAAACCTCCCATTCCAAACATTCCATTGTTTACCAATTTTACCACAAAACTTTCTTTTTAACTCTGTCTGCAGTGTCACTGTATGCAAGCACTATATTGTTTGCATCTAGTGCAAACACTAACTGGTACTAGTACTTAATTCATCACTTTCCACAAAATGCAATTATTGGTACTTACACGTGTCACTTTCTCCAATGTGCAATACTGGCACTTGCACTCACAGTTTGCTAGTTTGTGATGAACAGCATGTCATTATAAATAGCTATACATTAAACTGTTGTTATCCATGGTAAAATGAAAGCAGACTGATTTTTTGTGGCTCCTACAGAAGATAAAGGCATTGTATGTCCCGCCTGTTTTACTTAAACTGTATATCCAAGTTTGATAGTGTGGTGTATGTACTATTTCATGTATAGGTAATGGCTATACAGTACAGTATTTATCACATTTGAACCAATTCATATTCAAGGGATAGCTATCACCATATTTAATAATGACAAGTTATTGTACATAGTCCTTTTCTGAAAGGTAGCGCAAATAAGGAATTTTTAACTGAGTGACCTACCAAGACTTTCAAATCAATAGTACAAAAAAACATATAAAGGGAGAAATTTAAAACTTTTTTGTTCATCCAGTGCTCTAGTATAGATATTGTTTGAACAAGGTCACAGCATCTTATTATTGATACACACCACCCAAGAGAAAAATACAGTGCATGGATGATTTTAAAGAATAGGCTATAATAAATAATGAGTGTCTTGCAAACTTTATCAGTCCTGTGGATTTGTATGCACAGTTATACACTAAATTTAAAGAAACTAGTGTGATTTGCTATGCATGTCTTTTAATCAGCAGTTTTTTTTAATGTTTTGAATATAATTACCTTTTAGAACATTATTCATCTTTACCCTTTTCTGCCACATCTTTAGCATGTTATTATACAGACAAGAACTACACAATGTTTTCTTGTATTGAGCATCATATAACAGATTCATCTGAAAGAGCAAGGGCTGTTTTTGAGATCACTAATGCAAAACAGAAGTTTATGTATGTATCTGTGGCTCTGTGACTTTGGTTTCTTTCACTGCAGGTAGATTGCTATGTTCTGTGTGTGATCATTTTCCAAATCAGTTTGCAGCCTAGGATAGCACAGTGGTGCAGTTATTAGCACTGTTACCTCACAACAAGAAGGTTCTTGGTTTGAAACTGCTGGCCAACTGTTTGCATGTTCTCCCATGCCTGTGTGGGTTTCCTCTGGATGCTCCAGTTTCCTCCCACAACCCAAAGACATGTGAATTAGGTCAACTGGCTTCTCTAAATTATCCATAGATGTGAATATGAGTGTGAATTGCTGTTTGTCTCTCTGTGTTAGCCCTGAGATAGATTGGCAACCTGCCCAGGGTGTACCCTACCTCTCACCTGAAGATTGTTGGAAATAGCTCCAGCTCTCCTGTGACCCTGTCGGATAAGCAGTATAGATAATGGATGGATGGATGCAACCCAATGCGATCTTGAATGCACATAATTTAATCTTAGTGGTACATTTTGGAATCACCCAGTCATTCACTTGGGCGATTATACTATGATTATACTAACATGGCAACTGGGTTCGCCTTAAAATTTATCCCTGCTATGACCAGTTCATTTTCTCATTATACAGATAATACGTATATAATACTTATAGAAAACTTATACTTACATAAAATATACTTGTACATTTGTGTCTTTTTAAATACACCAATATAAAACTATAAGATTGCATAGAGATTATATAATTTCAAATATTTACGATATTTGAATTGAACCAAATGATGTTATGTATGAGTGAATTTCATCAACTTCTTTACATAAGCACCTGCCTCTCTCAGACCACGCACATGTCTAATTAGGGCCTATTGTGTGATGTTTCTGGCTCTGATCAGATAGCGGCTCTAGGAGGCCACTCAAGGGCACACCTGTGAGCCACAGGGACACAAGAGCAATTCAGTGTGCTAATTCGGGGTTAAAAGAAAAGTTAATTAGTGTCATCGCCAGACTCAGTCTGTGAACAATAGAAACCAAAGAGTGGACAATTGCTCATACAAGATAAAGGATAAAAGGCTCCCCGGCCTATTAGTGTTTCATTTTGCCCAGCACATTAGAGATGTAATGATAATCCAGACAGCTCATACTTCTTTCAGATTGCTAATGATTGAAAAAAGAGTATTTGCCAGTCTTGTCAGAGTGTTCAAAGAACACCAGGTCCTGAGTAATTGTAGTGAATCAGTTACAAATTTACATTACTCAGCACAAATCTGGAATAAGCACACAGAGCATTTGAGTTCTGTAGATCTCTTTATGTTCCTACTCTCCTCACATGCTCTTGCGAATGTAGTCCTGCAAATACATGGACCACAAGAAAGTTCTTGTGACTTTTGGAGTTTTGAAAGCTACACGATGGTCTCATAGTGAAAATTATACAAGATTAGCTATTCAATTTACTAGTATGTAAAACATTCAAGTTCAAGTTCAAGTGGCTTTATTGTCATTTCAACCATATACATATGATACAGTACACAGTCAAACAAGATAACATTTCTCCAGGACCTAGATGCTACATATAAGACAACACAGAAGTACAAAAGTGCACGTGTGCAACAGAAGACAACATAAAATGCAAGTGTGCAAATGTGCAAACACTGCAAATAGTGCAGACATAACGAGACAAGACAGTGCAGCGCTAATCCAAATCTAATGTCCAGAAATTGTAGAGGTAGATGAATGTACACTTGTGAGTGTGTGTGTGTGTCAGTCCAGTCCCTGAGTGTTCAGGAGTCTGATGGACATTTGTCCTGTAACTTCAATTCATTTCATATGTACTGTATTTGGAAATAGGTATATATAATCTATTTTCCTTACAAGACAAGTAAGCAGAAGTGTAATTGTATACAATGTTACACATCAGTCTTGGCACTAAGGTTTGACCTTGTAGAGCAGATCTTTGAAGAGGTGAAAGACTATATAACAGACTATATAACAGGAAGATATGAAATAATAATATAGTTAAACAGATTTTCACTGGGTCTACTGAACACCTTGAGAGACAAGTATTTATATAATGCAGAAGGTGAGGCTGACAGTTTTCTGTTAACATTGAAGATGCTACAAGAATTTGATCTTCAGGACCTGTTGAATTGTCTCAGGATTTCTTTGTGAAGTATTATTAGTTGTATCTGTACAAAAAATACTTGAATGGACTCATCCATTGTATCTTTAAATATTCATATGAGAGCTAGTTGACATACCAAGAAGGTCTAATAACAACCTACAGGTTCACATCAAAGTGCTTTACACTTTGTTTAGATCAAAATACTGCAGATAAATGGATAGTACTTAATACCACAAAAACTACACAATCTCTGCTGCTTGCTTTCCTCTGTGACTTGTCAAGGTTTCTGCTCATGGCCTGTAAAAATGTGCCAAGTGCAGCAAATCTGACAAAGATCAAGTATTTTAAGCTCTCTAAGTGTGACACTGAATCCCAACCAGGGGCATAAAGTACTACTCAAAATGAGAAAATATCCTCCCAGACTGCTGCTTAACCCCATCATTTTTATATTTAGAGATGAAAAGTGCACATGAAAAGACCAGTATTTATTTATACATGGACACCCAAGTTTTAGTTCAACTAGGAGAAGACTGAGAGCAATCTTACTCTGAAATGTTTTGAATTTGAAATGATTAATTTACTGTTCTTGATGTCAGAAGAAGAACATGAGATTTTCAGTTTGGCTTGAATTTGGTCTCTTTTCATATTGCAAGGCTTTTAGAGTGACATTTATAAGAGAAAAAACTAGCTAATAATTTTAGCTTACCAGAACATTTTGATACTAATAATGGTTAATCTTTCAGAACATTTCTGAATGACCTCAGAATGTTTTACGTAAGGTTGCTGCAATATTTTTTTTAGCAATAATAATGTTAGCATTAGGTTAATTTAAGTTTAATTGGGAACAGCTGTAAGTTTCTTTCTAACAGTAGCAAACAGTAACAAATCTAATAGCAAACCAATTTTACAGCTGGTGTTTAACAACAGGATAGAACAGAACTGGGATAGGCTCTGGATCTATCACAACAATGACCAGAATAAAAGCATTTACTAAAGATGAATAAATGAATGAATGAATGAATGAATGAATGTTTATAAAAACATTGTAGAAGTGGATGAAAAATGGAAAGAGAATAATTCAACATTTTTGTATCTTGGTTGTTATTTGTAAGTATTTCACTTCTTCTCTTCAGGACGCATTCTAAAATAACTGAAATGAAAATAATCTTAGTAAAAATAATAGAAACAGCGTATGTCACACATCTGCAGTTTAAAGTTCCACAACCCCCAATGTAAACGCCCTTGCATTCTGCTCCCCTCACTCCTTTGTGGCTATTACCTGGCCTCCATTTTGACTTTGCTGCAGTCACATTGCAGAAATCTTTTTCTGGTGCTGCATTCTTTTCCAAAAATGTGATGAAGCCCTAAGAATAGGGAGCTTTCATATCTGTTAACAAGTTACCCTGCTTTGTGATTTTGAGCATTTCTGTACTCACCTGAATGCATATTGAACTATAAACATTTTATAAATAAAATCGACTATTGCTGAATGTACCTAACTCTTGGCAATTTATCAAATTATATTTGAGTCTATGATGTACATTATTCTCTTTGGAGGAGGTATGAATACGTTTAGAAAGGCTGTTGAATGAGCACACCAAGGTCTAATATTTTCAAGGTGAATCAAAAACTGGTTTTTGTATAGCTTTGCAACTCAATAGGACAAGGACAGATTTTTCAGCTGGACACTGTACATTTAGTCCAAAGTAATAATGCTGAACATTTAAAGTGCATAGCAAAAAATATTTATGTTTTATAAAAATAGACCAGTTAAAGACCTCAGAATTTATTGCATTCAGGGGGGTGCATAAAAATAGCTAGCTTTACATCCTCTCCTCCTCTCACCACACTCATGCATCTGAGTCTCCAAGGATACTCTGTTTTCCGCCACATGCCACTCTGACCTATTTGTGAGGTACCACATTGTTTCATGGGTTGCTTTAACACTCATTTTTCACTTTCATTCTCACTGGTCTCTGAAGAATGAACAGCTTGAGCAATGTCCTTCACTTACCATAATAAGAATACCTCTCCACAAACTCTGAAGTAAGATATATATATATATATATGTATATATAAATACACACACACACACACATATATATATATATATATATATATATATATAGTATGTATGTATGTATGTATGCTAGATAGATAGATAGATTGAAGAAAGAGGTCCAGCTTTTTTTGTTTGAACATACTTTTATTTTAACAGGTTACCTCCCCTTAACACCAGGCAGATTTAAATACTGTTGGCTTATTGTTGTTATGTTTATAAACAATGGCAATATTTAAAATAAGGTTAAGTACACAACCAGGTTTTCTTCCAGGTTTTTATTCACTGTACAATCAACACAGCTGCTAGCCTCAAGACGTGGTTCAGTGATTTAAAGATGTATGTTAAAGCCTTTGGAAAACTCTTATCCAAGCAACCCATGTTCCATTGTGCATGTGTCTGGCATCCTGCCTCGATTCCCACCATTTACAATAAATTGTTCACAGTTCTTTTTCTCATCACTGTTTTGAAAAACAAAAAATGAACGGTGCTTCTCATTTGTGGCATCAGCGTCAAATTGTTATCCTTTACAGTGACAGGGACGATCCAGTGCTCTAGTCTGTTTAATTTCTCATCGGGACAAACAGAACCATAGATTTCAGTCTGCTAGGTCAGGTCTATTGCTTATGTGCGAACCAGGAATATTCTGACAAAGAGTAAATCCTTTTGAACAACAGCTTGAAGCAAGTGGTGTCCCGCTTGTTCTTGTTCCCTTTATTCATTTTTGTCTCTTCTCTCTTGGTGTTTCTTTCATGCATTCACAAGTATAAATCCAGACAGCCAGCATCATCTAATTATATAGGTAATGTCCTCTTGTTGATGTTTGGATTGCAGGATGAAGGAGATTGGTCATCTGGGGAATAGATAAACCTTCATCCTTGTGCATCAAACACATTCAAATGCATTCTATTTATACCTCAACCTGCGCAGGCTGCCAGTTCACCCAACATCCTCTGATCAGTCTTATAGTAAATATCTGGATTGTATCACATGAAGTAGAGCAGGAAAATTACAAAGCAAACAAAAAGATACTAGAAAAAAAATAGCAACACACTGTATGACTAGCAGTTTGCAGTGCCAAAATGCCTCTAATCTATCTCCAAGTATCCTTCAAAATGAATGCTTGTGAGTTTTTAGAAAATTTAAAATGGCCAAATATCAAAACACTGTTCGTGTAAAAGTGGAAGCATTTTAAACACTGACTCTTAAATGCATGTTGTGCTTTTTAAATATTTAATACCCTGTTTTTCTCTTCAGGTTCATATGGCAGACTATCATGAGTAACTATCTGACATCGTACAAAAAATATTCTAAGTGAAATAAAATTAAATGAGAAATATAACTGAATCTATAACAAATCGTTGCTCAACATGACTGGATGCACTGAAGACAAATCTATGGCACACTTGTATGCAGAAAGTATTAGATTTATTACATGTAAGTGAAAGTTAGTAAGTACGTTTTAAATTAACATTCTAGACGTTACAGTTTTTGCTTCAGTAAGTTTTCTGTGTTTTGTCTCACTATCACCAGACATCTTCTCCAGCACTGCTGCGTGTGCTCGTCCTCCCTCTACCATACAGCCGCAGCAGTTCTAGCACACTGCGGGCATAGGCATCACGCAGGTTTAGCCCTACCGCTGGTTGCATCCCATCTGAGGTTGAGTTGCGCTTAAGACGCTTCAGTGCCTCACTGTGCCGTAGTGCTACCTCCTTCATCTTCAGCGTGAAGTAGCAGACGGAGAAGCGATCGTTGATGATTGCAATCGGGAGTGCGAGGACAAGGATGCCTGAAAGAATACAGATGAAGGCTATGACCTTGCCAATGGTCGTGTCTGGCCTGATGTCACCATAGCCCACGGTGGTCATGGATGTGGTGGCCCACCACCAGGCGCAAGGCACGTTGGTGAATGTAGTCTCAGGCATGTCGTGCTCAATGGCGTATTCCACCATGGCGAAGATGGAAATGCCCACGGAGAGGAAGAGCATCAGCAGGCCCACCTCCTCATAGCACTGAGCGATCGTCATGCCCAAAGACTTCAGACCTGATGAGGAGTGTAAGTCATAGATTACACACTGGTCATATGTTTTTGGAGCATCTGGAACACTTTATTCTTACGCAGCTATTAAAAATGTTTTCTGGAATAAACCATGAAGGGAATTAAGGAAAACATGCATTAGAAATGAGACTAATAAAAATGGAGATTTTAAGTAAGGAAGCTGAAAGAACGTACAAACTATTAGCTGTATTTATAGTTTAGTTACACACATATAGTAAGGATTTAATAATGGAATTGTGCGCAATTGTGTCCATGCCTCAGATGTTCTGTAAGTACAGGCTTAAGCACTAAACATTTGTGGGACTTTTCTACATGACATTAATTGGAGACACTGCTTATATAAGGATCACATTTTTAGGGTGAAAGTCATGGCATGAATGCTTGGTCAGCCTATCCTTCAAACAATGTGCATGTTTTCTTTACAGAAGAGCACATCTTATGAACAAAAATACTGCCATTATTTTATTAATCTGTAATCAAATGACAGTATTCAGTATTTGCCATCTTCTCATTCATATATCATCACTCTATTTATATTTAAGTTATAAATTGTCTTTTGCTTTAATGTTACATCATTTTTACCATATGCCATAAATTTTAGACTTAAGCAGCCAACTCGGACCTATGTATTTAAACCCTGAAATTACTACTGAAATGATGTATAATACTGTTGTAGGAGTGTCAGCCACTTGAGAGCCACTTGAAAGCATATCAATGAATAACTGTATATATATTATCCAGTAGAGGACATTATTCAGCCTTCCACTAATTGCTTGTATTGATATGTTACAAAGTTACAAGGTTCTTGTAACTTACAACTGTATACAAGTACACAGTGAGAAAATATGTAAAGCTCAAGGCGCCGGGCTCCAAATCAGGTGCTACATCACACACTGAAATGGTTTAATTTGTAATTATCTTCATGTACCTGTTTGTCCACCTCACTGAATAAATTTACATAGTGAAGTATATTGCATTTGGAAACTGTCATTTGCTTTGTCCTAATTAATTGATTTATGCCTCGATTATAGAACGTTAAAAAGTATTATCTCATGTGTGTATTAAAATGTATACAATATCCCCCCCAAATCTACCCGTCATGAGTGCTTACATTTCCTCACTCTTATTGTGATGTCTTAAGCACTGTGGCTGTAAATGAATAAAACCAGTTTATACAAGTTGAAATGTATTGCAGTGCAGGCTGTCTTTATCGGCTGCCATATGACCTGTGTTTCCATACCAAGATTAACCACAGCCAAGGACAAACACACTCTATGCGAAGCAGAGTGAATGTAACCTTACGCAATATTAAAATGCTATGGAAATAATGCTGGCTGCTGCTCCTATTACACGTTATCAGTTTGTATTCACTGCTGACTTAACAATGCCTGCTCATAAGCGTTAATCTGAGGATGTAATGTTTATATGTGTGTCCTTTATTCATAGGGTCAGAAGTTGTTGGGTGATTGATATCATGAGTAAATTGCATAAAATTGTATAATAAATAAATAAATGCAGTTGAATTTGTATTAAAAAAACTATTTTCTTAATATATCTAAAACAGCGTTATACTCTTTCAACATCTAAATTTAATTTTATGATTTCTCGTGATAGCATTGAAGTCTCAAGCTAGCACCTTTTTTCTTTTTTCTTTTTAGACTTCAGGCTATATGCATCATTCCCTGCTGTACCCACTTCTGTATGCTCTGAAATATAATTTTCTTTAATTATTCAGGACCCTCTCATGACCCTTTCAGTGCGACATTCGCAAGATCAAAGCCAGTCATAATGTGCTCTGAAACTTTTTTCTGTCGCTCAGCATCCTCTTCCTAGTCTCTATGGGAAGAATGTCCAAATATGAATGAATGAATAAATTTGCTCTCTCTCTCTCTCACTCTATCTCTCTCGCTCTCTCTCTCAAAATAGATTGGAAAATAAAAGATAATGAATAATGTTATCAGCTAGATAGAAAGCATATTTCACTAGAGGGAGCACAGAAGCAAACTACTGCAAGCTGCACAATTTCTGAATAATTTCCCTCTTCGTTTAAATTTAGTGGTGTTTTCAAGGATTGCTAGTTAAATGGCAGTTCTAGGTCATTCAGAATGACTTAATGACTTAATATTACCTACATCCTGCATCTCCTGGCCAAGTCCTCTTTTCCCCATACTAGTAGCACACAGTACGTCTAATATGTTACTGTCTCTAAATATCTTGTATATTAGATGTTTTTTATGTTCTGTTCTTGTTTTGTTTTTTGTTTGTTTGTTTGTTTTTGTGGTTCTGTTGTTGTTATCACCCTACTGTCTTAGTATCATACCTACCTTTATCTCTTTTACTCAGTCTGTGTGTGTTTCTGTATGTTGTAAATTTCACTAATAATAATAATAATTATATAATTATATATATTATATAATAATAATATATAATAAACAATATTACCTGTGGAATGGCGTCCAAGTTTCAGCATTCTGAGAGACCTCATCAGTCGCAGGACCTGCACTACTCGTCCCACGTTCTCCAGTTCTGTTGACCCACCATGAAGATTCTCCACTACTAGAGTGATATAGAAAGGCAGGATGGCCAGCAGGTCAATGATATTCACCACACTCCTACTGAATTTACATTTGTCTTTCACACACATGAACCTGAGCACCAGCTCCCCAGTGAACCACACAATACAGATGTACTCAAGAATATCCAAGACAGACGCACCAAGGATAGTAAAGTCCAGAGAGATCAGGGCCATATTCACAATGGACATGATCACAAAGAACATAGACAAGGTCCCATATGTTTTTGCTGCCTTGGACGAATCTGGTTTCTCCATTAGGTCCCAGAGACGCCGACGAATGTCCTCACACATTACTCCACTGAAGTCATCTTCCACACTATTCACTTCGACATCCTTCTCAAGATCTATGGACTCCTTCAATTCCTTCTTGCGGTAGTACCTGTCCCTGCAACAGTGGTCTATGCGCAGCTCATCAATACCCCAGTATTCAATTTCTTGCAGGAATGAGAACACACATAGTTCCTCTCGAACATGCAGATGGCCTGTCTTGTAAAAGTTCATGATGTATTGGAAGGTTTGGGAGTTGCGATCAAAGAAGTATTCATTTTCCAGAAAGTCTGCATCATCACACAGGTCTAAAGCTGAGTCTCGTGTGGAGAGTGCCAGCTTGCCCAGGCGTGTCTCTGGGTGAGAGGCCAGTAGCTCATGAGAGAGAATGTAGCGGCTTCCTCCGACATTAATGATGAAGAAGTCCAGCGGATTGTCAGTTGGTGGAGGGGGTTCACTGAAGAATACACTGGAATCCTGAGACAACACTGAGGCACTGTCCCCATAGAACTCTGCTGCGCTTGATGCATCACTAATCATAGTGCTGTGAATAGTGGATAGCCTTTGCAAACAGAAAATGTATTAATTAAAATGATTGCAATTATATAATTATATGTTTCGATTACAAAGTCAAACTCTTTATTTTAGATAATGTTGCTATGTGTCTAAGCACATATTAACATGTATTTACTGTGTTAATTTCTTATCTGAATTTATACAACAATCAGCCATAACATTAAAACCCAGCATGTAAGTGTAAGGATCTAAGCTTTGACAGCAGCAAAATTGTGTACTGGTGTTCTCAGTTTGCAGTAGCTAGTGCCTACCAAAACATAGTATTCCCTAATGACAACGGTATTACCTAATGGCAGTGGCCTCTTTCAGCAGGATAATGCACCTGCCACACCACAAAACATTGTTCAGCAATGGTTTGAGGAACATGACAAAGAGTTCAAGGTGTTAACTCGGCCTCCAAAAACCACAGACTCAAATTGGACAAATAAGACCCCACATCAAAGTTTACAGGACTTAAAGGGTGTCTGCTGCTAACATCTTGGTGCCAGATACCACATCACACCTTCAGAGGTCTTGTGGCGCCGGGTCAGGGTTGATTTGGCAGCACTAGGGGACCTACACAATATTAGTCAAGTGGTTTTAATGGGATTTAATGGGATGGCTGATCAGTGTGTATGTATGTATGTGTGTGTGTGTGTGTGTGTGTGTTTGTGTGTGTGTATGTGTGTGTGTGTGAGTCCAGTCCCTGAGTGTTCAGGAGTTTGATGGCTTGGGGGAAGAAGCTGCTAAAAACAATGAAAAGGTAATGAAGGTTTTTGTAAATATTGAACAAAATGCTTCCTCTTTATTATACATTACTGTAGACATTATAGTCTACACTACTGTGCTGATATAGAATGACAGATATATTAGTGAACCTACTAGTTTCCATTTTCACAGCAGACAGTCGAAGCACACATCACAAATTAAATGTAATACAACCAGGTTTTTTGCAGATTCTGATACGATTTAATGGTGTTCAATCAATGATTTTCTTTAAATAATTCTTAAAACTGCATTACTGCAAAATCAACAAAAGCTAAAAATATTTATGCATAGACAGGTCACTTGGACATTCGCTGCTAAGTAGTGAGCAATTCATTAGGGCTAAAATGTTGTCACATGGTGATGTGTGTGTTCTGTGAAGTGCAATCAATAAAAGAGGTCAATCAATACCTTAATGTTGTCTAATTACTCTAATTCATTAATATAAAAAGCAGAAATCTCTAATGTGACATTTCTGCATATAAACTCAGCATTTCCAGTGTAAAAAATGAAAAGTTGTCTCTTGTTTCTGAGGTTCCAGGTTGTGACTGGAGCTTCAACATAGACAGACTCTCACAGAGTCTAGCCATGAGCAATGAATACCCCTCAGTACTGACCATGACCAGACACAGAGAAAGAGAAAAACAGGACATGGAAGAATTAGAATCTTATATAACAGTTGCAAGGACAGAAATAGCAAATATATAGCACATGAACATAGCACACGCTAACTGCACACCCTGTCACCATGAGTTAAATTTGCAGTTAGTTTAACAGGATGCAGTTACTTTAATGCAGTGATGCTTATTTATATAACACTAGATTTTTCAAATGTAGTATTTGGGTTTATATGACTTGAAAAAGCAAAGTGAAACTCAAGCAGGAGCAAATCTACATTCTTTCAAATTACACCAAAAATACCTTGTTGTCCTAATATTAAAGAACATTAAAGAAACCATCAGGTTAGTATAATGCTGTACTGTTCTCAGTACTGTGAATATGAGTTTTATAATCTCAGTCTACCCTCATTTTTAATCTAAACACCAGTGCAGTATAGCTGTCGTTCCTAGGTGTGTGAAACTCACAGCTGACTCAGAGTCACATACTGTATATGTAACTCAATCGCTCATTGTGTACATAGATCCAGCCAATGGGAGAGAACGGAATTCTGGGAGTTTTGACTGACAGTTGGCTTGCATGTGGACTAGTACTAGTGAACTGGGAGAACTGGCACAGGCTTTGACAGTCATTGTTTAATTGTTATTAAGACAACTTGGAAGATCATGAGAGTTAAACAGCACCTACCACTCCAGTTGAATTATGAGTAATCTGCTTTAAACTAGGCCACCTCAGAGCTGCAGGGTCCCCAGGGTGTGATCCTGAGCTTGGGTTACTCTCTTTGTAGATTTTCTGTGCTTGTTCTATCTGTGTCTGCAGGGGTTTCCTCTTGGTTCTCTGGTTTCCTCCTACATCCCAAAAACATGCCAGTAAGCTAATTGGCTACAATAAATTGCCACTAGTTACAAATGAGTATGTAAATGTGTTTGGGTAGGATAGGCTCTCTTAGGATAGGCTCTGGATCCACCATGACCTTAACTAGGATAAACTGACTTCTGAAAGTGAGGGAGCGTGAGTCTGATAAGACTAGCAGAAATATCGGCACATGCAGAAGCAATTACATTTGCTTGCTTTATAGCAGTGCAACTGAACAGTTTCTTTCTCCAAACACTTCAAGAATTCTATCTTGGTAAGTGGAAATACTTTAAATGTAGTTCTATTTAGCTAGTACTTCCTATTATAAGTTATCAATAAACGAAATGTAAGATTATTACAAATGATTTCTAGCTTTTTTTTTCTTTTTTTTTTTATTCACTTTAACTTGGAAAGAGTCTTGTACTATTAGAATATGTAGTATAAGAAGCAAACTTATCTGCCAAGAACATTTAAAGCTTTAAATTAGTAAAATAATAATAATAATAATAATAATAATAATAATAGCCTAATATTACCATAAGATTATTGTAATAGAAATACTAGATCAATTAGACCATATTCAAGATAATTTTACTTGATAAGATTTTGTTTTTGCGTAATATACCTAAAAATGTTGAGAAGATACTTAAAGATGTAAGTGTTGCAGTGAAAATGTAAAGCTATATCATTGTATAAGACAACAATCACTATTTTATTACAGTAAATGCAGACAGCAGGAGGACAAATCATCATCTCCCTGAAATCCACCACCTTCTCCTTGGTCTTAGGCACACCATCCTGGGGCTTTTTTCTGTGCACTGGTCCATGAAGTTTTTATTGTTTGTTTCCTGTCCACCTTTCACACAATCCACATGTCTGTATGAAAGTATTTGTAATGGCACTCAGTCATAATTAAATTAAATGCATACAGTATATGTATGCACACTGTCAAACTCAAACTTACTTATGCATTGTACTTTTATTACCTCAGTAAAATCCCCACCTGGAACAGATGTGTCTCTACACTTGCAACATGACACTGGCAGTCAATGCAACACTTCCACAGGAAAAAAAATTCATATTTATCATCTTTTGTTACACAGTTGTGGAGCAGCGAAGTGGCTTGGATTTAGCTGAGGAAGCAGAACAGTTTGATGGAAACCACTAAGTTAATCAAGAAGACCAGAATTTACTGACATATATTTGAAATTAATGAAAAATTTTTTTTGAAAGAAAGTAAGAAAGAAAGAAAGAAATGTATACAAGCCCAATTAGAAAAAAAGTTGAATCACTGTATTAAATGAATCAAATTCAGAATCAGTGTATATTTTCAAAAAACAATTATGTTTACCAGTTTGAACAGTAAATATCTTGTCATTGTATTGTATTCTATTCAACATATTTCGAAAATGACTTATATTTTGCACAGTGTCCCAAGTTGGAATCAGGGTCTTATATATTGCCTGTTCATGTATGTGTGTATCTGCATGTATAGGTTTACTTATGTATTATATAACATAATATGAATACATTACTAACACTTAGAGTTCGTATTTATATTAGCTTGTATTCATTTAATTCAGCATTGCTTCCCTCCTGGCATCTACACCTTGCATGGTTCACAGACTGTTATATAACCACACTGAAGCACACATCTCTTCACTGAAGGGCAGGAAACACAAGCACACACACACACACACACACACACACACACACACACACACACACACACACACACACACACGCACACACACACATCTCTGTTGTAGAACTATATGATGTGTCATTCCCTGCATGGATCAATGCTTAACTGTGTCAGAACACAGCTAATCAGAATTATTTTATCATGAATCTGAAACTAATGTCACAAGCAGACATTTCCCAAATTGTTCACTGAATGTAACAACATTACATGGTCAGTTAGGTTTATCCTGGGGACAAATTCTCTGTTTTGGTCAGACCTCTGTAAAAACTTTCAGTGAAAGATTATTACCTTCCATACACTGATTTTTAAATTAAAAGACAGTATTAATCCTGCATGTATGGTATAGTAGACTAATTTCAGATATCTACAGCATATAACATAATTAGCTTGTATATCCTACACAGTTCACAATACCCTGCTGAAACATCCGACTTGATCTGACCAACTATCAGTGGCCAAAACACAGACTGAGATGGAGCTGGTCAACCATCCTTGCTAGCTGGTCAGTTATTTTCCTGTTTCCTTATTACTCAAATAAACTGAGTGCTTGAGATTTTCTAATTGCCTAACTATTGTGTCATTATCTTTAAACCAGTTTGTCTGTTATGTGCCATTAATTGCAGTAATTCAGAAACTCCTTCCTTTCTGCCAGCACTTACCAGCTGGCAAAGGTGCACTACCAGATTCAATAGTTTGGCCTGTGTTTTGGTAGCTGGTCAGACTAAGCTGGATTTTTACAAGAGTATGTGGGCAAGTGCACACCATTTGATATTCAGACACAGAATTAAAGTGAGAGAACATATGTCCTTATGCATTTACTCATACATTTACTCATACATATGTCTTTATGTATTTTAAAATGCAAATTTCCATTTATACTACACTTACAATGGTAACGTCTTTCTAAAAACTACTACTATTTGCAGGATGGATTGGGGCTTGTGGGCTGTATTAGCATTTGATAGTACTGGGTTTATATTATGCATGGCTAATACACTGTTAAAAAACCCTATATCTATTAGAAAGACAAAACCACAACTAGATAGCTGCAGTCTGCATGGTTACCTGAGACTCCATGTAGCAAACTGATTTTGGGCCAACATCAATCGTTCCATTTGGAATTAGCCTGACAGAATGGTTGTATAGTGGAATAGTTCACAGGAATGGGTCAGTGTTGCCTCAATCTCAGTTTGCTACATGGGGTCTCAGGTAACCGTGGGCCACCAGGGCCAACCGACTTTCAGACAGCTTTTTAATCCACCCTACCAACACTGCACGCCTTACCAGCATTATATAGTGAGCATCAACATAACACCCAAAATAGATGTTAGGTCAATGCCAGATTGCTGACATTTAGCATCTGTTATTCGTGCAAGAGTGCGTGGAATTTTTTAACACAAACTGGACACACTGTAAATCTCATGCTGTCTCTTTAACGACTGCAGCTCAGAAGAAGTGAAGACCTCTTCCACATTCTGGTAATGAGCTGACCTCTGCTGGTTAAAAATGGAATTGCAAACACCTGGTCTCTTTAAAAGCACTGCTGTTTAAAAGGAAATAAAAGAGGAAAAAAATAAAAAAGGATATTCCTTCCTCTAGCGTAGTTTAATTCTCAGTTAAATTATTATGGCTACCCAAAAACTATAAAAATAACTATACAACCATTCTGATTTTATAACTATACAAACATTTATTTGGGATTTATTTGGGCAGTATAAGCTTCACAACTAACGATAAGGACCTTGATAATTTGTCAAAAACAAACCAAAAATCTAACTAATAAATATCAGACTATAAGCATTTATAATCTACAGTTAATCATTTGTTTCTATTTACTACTCATTAGAAATAGTGTGACTATAAAAACAAAACAAAAAAAAAAGAAAAATCATGACATATTTTGGCTTACTCAGTAAATTAAATGTATTTTTTTAATTTACATTTTATTTAATGAGAGGGTAAGTCAAAATATGTGACATTGTGATATTTTATTTTTTTCGCAGTTTTTTAATTACTAAAAGTTTATTTTTAAAAAACAAAAAAAAACTGACAAACAGTGAATGAACGAAAACGTTGTTACGCGCCGTGATTTCACTTCAAACGCGAGGTGACTGAATTCCAAATATCTCTCATAGGACATAGAGTGCACTATCTAGAGTGTGAAATCGTTGTCTGAAACCCTATGTAGTGCCCTTATATAGTACGCAAGGGGGCGTTTGGATAGAGCCCGAGTGGAGCTCGCGCAGCGCTCTGACGTGTATCAGGGGTTTTGAAAGATGACGTGTCGCTGAAGAGCCTCTCTTCTGCTTCTCTCTCCTCAGGCTGAGCCACACAGGAGCTGCTCAGCCGCTACACCGCACTGAAATCCGCCTGGAGCACCGAAACGCACCGACATGGGGAGTGAGTTTGGTGGTTTTCTTAAAATTATTTTAAGCATGTGTGTGACAGGCTGTTTTCCAATACTAATTTGAAGTTCTCCGATGCTAATGTTGCAGTTTTACACGTTATCACATCAGGCCTTCCTTTGCCTTGTGTCTGAATGAATGCTAACAGCAGGAGCAGCTCAGCCTTTCTAAAGGACAACATATTTAGCAGTAGTGTATTTATTGGCACGATTTATTAGTTGAAATATTCAAGTTTCAGGACAGCCGAGAGTCTTAAGTCATTTTTGTTAGCCTAGACATGCTAGCTATCTAGCTAGGCAGCTAATTGAATGAACGTTATTGCGCTCATTATAGGTTCTAATGTTACCATAGTAATGTTACTTCTGTTGCAGCTGCGACTTTTTAACATTACATTGATAAACATACTTGTAAGCCCTCTAACATTAAGTGCAACAAGCTAGCGGTCGGCTTCAATGACATTAGGTAGCTAGTTAACAAACTCCGACATCACGAAGTATTCGAAGTGGACATTTAAAAAATAAAATCTAAAGTCTCCACCGGATTAAAAGTACAACTGTTCCGTTAGACGTCTTAAGGAATATCCTCAAAAACATTTGGCTCTTCTGTAAGACTTAATGGTAGTGATGACGTTGCATGAGAGTGGCCAGATCCAAAATACCTCCCTGTTGGATAAATAGTGCACTGCTTAGGATGGTGAATCCATTATTTCATACCCTACGTAGGGTACTTATGTAGCGAGTTGGGAAGTTATTTGGGATTCTGCCTGTTTTAGACCCACCAATCTAGTAGAGCGCGACTGTAAAGCCACGTAGTCTGAAGTAAGATGAACACACAGTACATTTGATGGATGAATGTTTTCCTACACTGTCCTGACGTTATTTTTGTCCAATGCAAATCTTTTTCAGTTAAATTTTTGGAGGTGATAAAACCATTTTGTGCAGTATTACCCGAAATCCAGAAACCTGAGAGACGGGTATGTATGTTTTTTTTCTTCTTCTTCTTTTCTTTCTTTCGCTACGGTGTTTAATTTTCTGACTTGGGGAACTCTGCCACATTGTGACTGGTGTTACAGATTCAGTTCCGAGAGAAGGTGCTATGGACAGCCATCACCCTGTTCATCTTCCTGGTGTGCTGCCAGGTTTGTTTGTTTTACTCTGATTTTCAAGAGCTGTCGATGCAAATGAGAGACGCTGGGTGTTAAACCTATGCAGTTCAGTTTTTCACTGCTTAACTTTTTAAATTGCGTTGTTAATTACACCATGTTTATGATGCATCATTTATTTCCTCCTTAGATTCCCTTATTCGGTATCATGTCATCAGACTCTGCAGATCCTTTTTACTGGATGAGAGTCATTCTTGCTTCCAACAGAGGTGCGCTCATATTGCTTTTTTTCTTAAGAAATGCCTTTTTCTAATCAAGAGACTACTTCTGATGTGAACTGTGAATATCTGTGTTTCACAACTTTGAGGAAATGGTTCATTCTGCAATGTGGTAAATGGAATCATCAAAATGAACAAGCTTTTACATACCCCTGAGCCTATTATTTTTAAGACCAGTACATTATATTTAGAATAATAAGTCATTCAGAGTGTTTTTAATGACCTTTACATGTTTATGAAAAATGCTGGAATCTGTAAATAGGCAAATTACAAACATGACATATGCTTCTGTCATCCACAGCTAGTTAATATTTTCATTTACCACATCAGCTTTGTATAGTGTTCCTAACTCCATGGCTTGAGAGTAATGTGTGACATCACTAGCTGAGTTCATAGTGTTTTAAGTTCTAAGAAAGCCTGTTTTAAATTATAACCATAATCAGCCATCCAAATAATATTTAAAAACCATGTTATTTGAGTTTAGAGGTATTGTAAAGCTCACTTCATTTTTTACATCTGAGGTTTGTTGGCTGCTCAGCTTGTGGATTGTCTTCTTTAGGAGTCATATCACTCGTACATAAGGACATTTCTATCATGACCAATGTGTATCATGATACAGGACTGCCTGCAAACTTCCAGCAAAACAGTGTTGAATTAAAATAAAATTGTAATTTTAACATTTAGTTAGTTTATTTCAGAAATCGCAGTTTCTGGAATGATCCTAATGATCATGATCTCAATATTGTATTGTCATTTTGCTCAACTCTAGTCGTCCTGGGATTATTGTGCTTTACTGATGCATGTTATATGATGTGTATATCTTTGTTACAGGTACTTTGATGGAGCTGGGTATCTCTCCCATCGTCACCTCGGGTCTCATCATGCAGCTGCTGGCTGGAGCTAAAATCATCGAGGTTGGAGACACACCAAAAGACCGAGCACTGTTTAATGGCGCCCAGAAATGTACGTAGTTGCTTCTCTTTCTCTCAACCATGCTACTGTCATGGCATGCAGAAAACACTATATTTTTGCATGAGGATATGATTAAAACAGGGCATAAACTTGTGTAAATTTCTTGGCAGTGTTTGGAATGATCATCACCATTGGACAGGCTATTGTGTACGTGATGACTGGCATGTATGGAGACCCGTCAGAGATGGGTGCTGGCATCTGTCTGCTCATCATCATTCAGGTGAGAGGCATTAGTTTCTCATAGTGTTGCTTGGTATTTACCAGCACCCTTACATGCCTCTTTAGATAAGCTTGTCAGTTGGCTTGTGTGCTGCTTAATCAGCACTGCTCTTTGGAAATCCTTCAATTAGTTTTAGCTTGTAATCAACATATTGACGTGGTTGTCTCTTCAGATAGATTAAGATTAATGGGACCTTGTGGAACGTTTTGACATTTTGACAATAGTGTTTACAGTGTGCATTGACCGTGTGCTGTCTTGTGTAGTTGTTTGTGGCAGGACTGATTGTGCTGCTGCTGGATGAGTTGCTGCAGAAGGGCTATGGTTTGGGCTCGGGTATCTCTCTCTTCATTGCCACCAACATCTGTGAAACAATTGTATGGAAAGCATTCAGTCCAACTACAGTCAACACAGGCAGAGGTAAACACTCAT
This sequence comes from Notoglanidium macrostoma, assembly GCA_030068235.1. Lineage (NCBI taxonomy): Eukaryota > Metazoa > Chordata > Actinopteri > Siluriformes > Auchenoglanididae > Notoglanidium > Notoglanidium macrostoma. The sequence goes on along the minus strand of JAQQZR010000036.1, from coordinate 12,805,471 downwards.
CATTCCATTCAGTGTAGGTCGGTCTGCAGCAGGTTTACAAACCTGTAAACAATTCTGCTTCTGTGCCATGTTCACATTTGTACATCTGCTGCGTTATCAAACTAAGGATGGCCCCTATTATTTTATTTTTTTAAATTTTTTTATTTTTTTTATTATTTTTTTTTTTTGTGTGTTATTTGTTTATAAGCTAGCACAGCCATCTGTTTGACGTTGTGCTGATAGTCAAATTTGCTTTTAGATGCTAGTCTGTGTGGAAGTGATAGCCTTTGTCAGCTGACTATTTAATATGAACAGATATTGAATTGATTTTGTTATTTCCTTTCAGGCACTGAGTTTGAGGGTGCTATTATTGCTCTGTTCCACTTGCTGGCCACTCGTACTGACAAAGTGCGAGCACTGAGAGAGGCCTTCTATAGACAGAACCTGCCCAACCTCATGAACCTCCTCGCTACCATCTTTGTCTTTGCTGTAGTTATATATTTTCAGGTCTGTAACGCTCAGATGTCCTTTTCCACAGTAGCAGTTGTAACATAACCTTTAGTCTAATCATAAACATAAAACAAATGTGGTTGTTTTTTTTCCATTAGGGTTTCAGAGTTGATCTGCCCATCAAGTCTGCACGTTACCGTGGACAGTACAACACGTATCCCATCAAGCTTTTCTACACCTCTAACATTCCCATCATCCTGCAGTCTGCACTGGTGTCCAACCTGTACGTCATCTCTCAGATGCTCTCCACTCGCTTCAGTGGCAACTTCCTGGTCAACTTGCTGGGCACCTGGTCTGTAAGTACTGGGTACTTTTTGTTTCTTGGCACACCTATGGGAGAGGTTCTTGTAAGTCAGTTTGAATATCTACATAAAATTGCAGGTGTATATGATAATGCATCTAAAACAGAGTTAAAGGTGCAGTAGTTGTTCCCCACCCCTTACAAGTACAAGTAACCTGGAAGATGTCTAAAACATGATGAAAACAATAGATTAAGCCATGCCCTTAGCAAAAATGTATTAAGTAGCTGAGAAAATCTGAATGCTTACACCTCATGTAAGTCAATTAATAGACACGTGACGGGGCACCTAAGATCCTGGGGGTGCAGCTTTGTGAACATGGCCAGGAATCATTCAAATGTTGAACCCACCTAACCGTTACAGACCTAGCCTTGGTGGGAGGGGAAGGCTAGTCTTACCTAATGCACCTTTAAATCACTCTTGAAATTTGGAGACATATTATAGCCTGATTTTTTTTTTTTTTTTTTTTTTTTTTTTTTTTTTTTTTTTTTTTTTTTTTTTTTTTTTTAGGGAATATAAATCTCTCCAAGCCAGTTGTGATAACACACCGCATCTACACTACACTACACTACACACTACATCCACATCACTGAGTGTGCCCAGCGCTATACACTCTCAGATGTATTCACTTCACTCTTGCATCCGAGTTGTTCTGTGCAACCACTGCAACCAAGGTCCCATTTATATTAAACAACATATCCAGCTGACATCTTTCAAGATAGAAATTTGGTACCTTACTTTGAGGTAAAAGAAAAATATATCATGCACAGAACAAACAGTTTGTTGTTTGTATTATAGGCTGATTTGAATGATAAAGCAATCAGATACAACCTGGCTAAACAGAAGTGTGTTTGTTTGCAAGTGGTAAAAATCTATCAGGACACTGTTCTCTATCCCGCAGTATCTTGATAACATTTCACTAGAGGAAGCTGTGCGCTGCTTGTTTCTTTCTTTCTTCTTGATAATTTTGTCAAAAATGTGTGTATGAAGCGCAGTCATGAGATTCACATGGTATATGCATGTTAACAGGACACCTCGACTGGAGGGCCAGCTCGTGCTTACCCTGTGGGCGGTCTGTGTTACTACCTCTCCCCTCCTGAGTCATTTGGCTCAGTCTTAGACGATCCAGTCCATGCTGTCATCTACATCGTCTTCATGCTGGGCTCCTGTGCTTTCTTCTCAAAGACATGGATTGAGGTGTCTGGATCGTCTGCCAAAGATGTGAGAATTTCATTAAATTTTTCAGGTTATTCACCAAGGTTGGGGTCAATTCAGGTCAATTTACTCAACGATTTCAGTTCAAACAATGAAATGGAATTGGAATTCAACAAGTACAGGAAACCGAATTGGAGCTGAATTGGAGTTTCAGGAAGTGAAATTCAATTCAATGAAATTCTGTCTAATTCCATTTTTTGTTCTTTCTGAGCATTTGAGATTATGTAAAGTCACATACATTTGAGCCTTTCAATACGTACAGATACAAAATGATGTACAAAAAGCATTTGTAAAATGTAAATTAAATAAAACTGAGAACTTTAAATTAACAGTTGAGTGAACAATATTTAACTGACCCTGGTGCCATGATGAGGATTTGAATATACTATTTTAACCACTATATGATTACCAGTTTGATTTGATAAATGCTACTACATGATATATGATGTCTCAAACTAGTCATAGGATTCTTGTGTAGAAGTTTGTTCATATGTAAATAATCCAGATCTCTGTGTTTAAAGTGGCTTGGTCCACAACCAGTATAAGTACTCGCCTGAAGATGCCGTTTGAAGTTGCTCAGTTGAATCCAATAAGAGGTTACAGACGGCACTGTGGTTACCTGATGTTTAGGAATTGGTTTACCAAAATGATCTTTTTGGTCTTCCCAGAAATTTCAGATTTCTCAGCCATTTCCAGTTTAATAGCGATTCCAGATCTCCTTATTAATATTGCAGTCCAGACTTCATACACAAATCAGGTTCTTAAAATGGTTAAAGATTATAAACAAAATGCAATCCGAAGTGAATCAAAAATCAAAGTCTCCAGTCTCACACCCACATAGATCCCAATTGGCCTTCATTAATACTCCTATGAACCTTCACCTTGCATGAATGCATGGAATTCTAGGAAATGTTTTAATCAGATTTTGGAAAATGTTATGGATAGTGATGTGCAGAGTGAAAAATGCAACCAAGACCTTAAAGAAATAAAAGTAATTTGAGAAATGAATAACATGTAAAATGTACATTACTCTTAATTTCATATGTTTAACATTCATGCAATATATGTATATTATTTAATGTATGCTATAAGTCAAATAATCTTAGCAAGTGGAATTTCTGATCCCCGACATTTCAATTCCAATTCCATGGAAGTGAATTGAAATTTACCATGCATTCTCAATTTAGTTCATGAATGGCCCCAACTCTGTATAATACCACATCGTTCCGTATTGAATTGAGTACTAATGATGCACTGGAATTCTCTATCCTAGGTTGCAAAACAGCTTAAAGAACAGCAGATGGTGATGAGGGGACATAGAGAGACATCCATGGTGCATGAACTCAACAGGTAAAACACAAATCTATTGCCTTCCAAAATATCGAGCAATATGTTGTTCAGTCAGTTGCTAAATAAGCAGGTCATAAATATGGTGTGGTTATTTAACTCTGCTGTTGTGTTGTAGGTACATCCCCACAGCTGCAGCTTTTGGAGGACTGTGCATAGGTGGCCTCTCCGTCATGGCTGATTTCCTGGGTGCCATTGGCTCAGGAACAGGAATCTTGCTGGCCGTCACCATCATCTACCAGTACTTTGAGATCTTTGTAAAAGAACAAAGTGAAGTCGGCAGTATGGGTGCTCTGCTCTTCTAAACAAAAAGGCCCTGCACAGGCACCTTGGACTGACACATTTCCGTTTGTTATTTGGTTCTTTTTATGTAATTATTTTATCATACGGACACAGTCAGTGCTCTGCCTTTCTAAGGCATTTGTGCTTCTTTTCCCAAAAGCCCTCTCAGAATTCATCATGGGAATGTCCTTGTCCCTGTCTTTCTTGGGACATCTGTTTCTCTCCATCTAGTCAGCGAGCATACCACCTGCTGCTTTTTTTTAATCAGCTTACTAACGGTTAATAGCACAGGTGGTTAATGTTGTGGAATTGGCTGAACAGAGAGACTTGGACATGCACAGCATATGTTGGTTTCCCCAACCTAAGATTTAAACCAGTGCCAGTGTATATGTGATCAGGTAACTGCAGTGTCATGTTATGGAGACTGTTAATTGATCTGATGTAAATAAAAACTTTTTTGACTAAACATCTGAACTAGGAGAGGAGTGTTTGTGATTACCAACAACAGAATAAAATACACCTAATTATTTTGTATGGATGTGCAAGAAAGAGGTGGCCATGTCTTGCTCATTTTAGCATTTAAGGCCAAACCCTGGCTTGGAGACTACATTTATTAATTATGTAGTATGGATGCATTTCATTAGGTTTTTTTTTTTTTAAATACCATTTTAATTTTCTATATTATGGGAATATTCTGTCTATATTTTGGAGCATTGTTTAATGCACACAGTGGTGTCTGCCTCCCCTCACCTTCTGACTTGTTCAAGATGAAAGGGCAAAAACACTACAATAATAACCCTACAATGAAATGATATTTCAATAAAAAGTCAAATAGAAATTTTACACAATTTACATATGCAGTTACAATATGCAATACACTTCATCAGAATGATCATCTGTCTGAAATGAGATTTTGTATTTTTGATATGATGTAACTTCCTGTTCAGTGAACTTGCTTCTGAAATTACATTTTGTCAAGTTTGTCAAGATTTAGTCACATTGTTGTACATAAATCTGTAAAAAAAAAAAATTGACACAAAGTAAGCCCAAAACATTAGTGTTTACCACATGTTGCCTAAACTTAGGGTGTCACAGAATAATAATAATAAAATAAAAGCTTTTATTTACAGAACTTGCACAATATTTCCACCACTTTTTCCATTACAAAATTTAGACAACATCCAGTTTCGTGGTAATGATGTTTGGAGTAGTGATCAAACTTTCCTCAGTGTATACATCCACAATGAAATTCACTTCAATTTCCTATAAGTAGAATTATTTGGATTTGTACTTCTCTCTATGGAGCTTGTAAGCCGAAAAGGTATTTAAATTACTGTGTACATCACTTTATATATTTCTTTCTATGATGTATTGCATAAATTTACAACTTTTCCAATTTGTTTCCTTTGTTTTGAACGTGTTCGGGGTCTGATAATTAAAAAAAAAATTCAGAACCCTAAACACAGAGGTAAATAATACTGAATTCCCATAGAAATACAGACGCATGCTCAGATGCATTATGGCTTGTTAAAATATAAAGTATACATTAACCTTACGCATGCTTATGGAACACCCTACATTTTTAAACATATTTCTACCTTGCCACATCATAAAATTACTGAGCAAGGAACAACGATTAACATACGAAGTCAAATAACGACTCTGAAGCAAGGGTACTTTAAAAATAGCAACATAGTAGGTTTTTATTTCAAATATTTAAAACGTTTGAAAACAACAGTTTTTACATTATTATTATTAATCATTACTATTATGATGCACATACGTCACCATTATTTTGTAGTCGCCATTTTGACAGGCTGAACCGTAAAAGTTTGCTTCCAATTTGATATGTAGAACACTACATAGGGTGCAGAATCTACACATCATGTTGAGTGCACTTACATTAGAGAGTAGGAAACCATTCGGGACTCGGCCACTGACTTCGTTGCTAGTCGCTGTGTCAGTTCACAATGCGTTTACTACTAGCGGTTAGCCACCCGAGCTGATGCAGTAAAGGAGAGCTGATGCTGTTGTGTTCATCCGCCGCCCGAGTCTGACATTAGAGGAATAAAAAAGTGTTTTATAGTTACAAGGTAAAACGGCTGTGGCTTGTGAGAAAAATCCCCCCAGGCGATAGCTAGCTGTTTTCTTCCTATCAATGGCTGACCGTTGAGCATTCCAGTAAGCCGCTAATGCTAGCGCTGATATTTCCAGCTTGTAGTCAATAGCAGGCATGTGAACTAGCCAGCGTTAGCTAAGTGGATAATATTGTTTAATAAGTAATATAGAACGATGGGCACGTCAGCACTAATTTGAGAACAATTCACAATAGCTATTGACCGTTTTAGTCTCCTAAATACACACACATTTGCCTTTAAATGACACTTACTTGGTCAGTGTGTTGGTTATTTTAGTTAGCTCCTTAGTGGACTCACTTAACCAGATTTCCTGGGCTTGTCTTTTATTGGTAGTAGAGGTCAACCCTGTGTAACGTCATGCATAAGGTTAGGAAGACATCTGAAAGCTTCATGCTTATTATTATCTCTTTTATAGACCAAAATGTACCTTGTTTCCTACAGGTTGGTCCTGTCAGCACCACTCCAGAAAATCATGGCTGAACCAGAACTTCTGTTGGACTCCAACATCCGCCTGTGGGTTGTGTTGCCCATTGTGTTCATCACTTTTCTCGTCGGGGTCATTCGACATTACGTCTCCATCTTGTTACAGAGTGACAAGAAACTCACACTGGAGCAGGTTTCAGACAGGTAAACTGCATATTAGGTCTCAGTATTGCCATACAAGTCCTGTGTCTGCCGAACTGATCTCCTTCTTTGTGTTTAATGACTGCATACTCTCTGCCTTGGCTTCAGCTTGAGTTCCTTATCCATGCAGTTGATGGGAAAACTCAGGGCTCTGCTGTCATCTATTTATAATTTAAAGGCCTTATTAGATCAGAACCCAGACACGTTATTTCCGCTTCCTGTCTTCCCTGGTGATACTACACATTAAGTATCTATTCACTTAATGAGCATAATGTGGTAAAACTAAAACCTTTTTCGCCAGTAGCTCATTTAACTAAATGGATGTTTTGTGATATAAAAAAGCAGCAGTCTACCTTTGCATAAGTTTACTTTTGTTTTGTCTGTAAAGATCACATCATATGACACATTGCCTCGTCTCCAGATATGTCTGATTAAAACAAAAGATTTGTTTCCTCCTTAATCCAGCCAGGCAGCTCTGCCAATGTTGTGCCCAAATCTTTCTTTTTCCATGGCATAGTAACAATTTTTTTTAGAGCATATTCCAAATAGGTTGTTGTAACAAGAATTTATATCTTGGAGGCTTATGAATTTTCCTCTGACCTTGTTTAAAGTGTAAAAATGGTTTCCTGCTTTTCCCAGTACAGCAACGCGATGTACTCACAGATGGAATTTTCCGGCATGTTTGAAATTATAGGTAGTAAATCTTGTATTATGATTATACATATGAGCAGTAATGAGCAACAGCTAAAAAGAGAGGGATAGGCTTGGGGAGTAACGGAGTACATGGAACAGCGTAACGTGATTAGGATACAAAAAAAGAGGTAACCGTATTCTGAAAAAATCTGTAATCAGATTACCGGTACATTTAGTAAAAGCGGGGATTATTTACAGGATTACAATTTTATGAAATGCATAAGGGCTGCAATGACTAATCAGCAAAATCAATAAACATTTATAATAAAAAATAATTGCCAATAATTTCATTATTACCTGAACTGTGTTATGAAACACATTGCACACACACTACTTTCACGTCATTTAAAAAACAAACAAAAAAAAAAAACATTTGAGTGAAATCGTGGAGCTGAAAAATCAGTGTGACTTTCTCTGCGGTATGAAACTCTTTACAGTACACCACCCTGCTGGCCTCATGACATAACTTGTGTTTTAATGTGAGTAATATTATCATTTGTTTGTGAGGAGAAGCGTGATGCTCCTGGTTGAATTGTCCAGAACAGCTTTATGTTTTGTTAGACAGCAAGTAGCGAAGCTGTTTGTATCAATTATCTTAAAAAATGTAAAAAGTCGAACTAGCCTATTTTCTTCCGACCCTGCTTGCAGTTCACAAGTCGATCCTGAAATCGACTCGCACGCACACAGCAAGCAAAATGAACTCCGTGTCGGAGAGTTTCAGTGAGTGAAACAGGCAGCTGATATTTATTTTATCTTTATTTTGAATTTATGTGTTCGAAATTTGAACAAATCCTGGCTTGAAATGCAGACACACAGCGGCAAGAAGTGTGGTACCTGTTTAAAATAGTGTTAAGCAGTAAACGATGCAGGCTACATACCGTCACCTTGAGTTATTCTGAGTGTTTATTCAGTACCGTTCATATATAATGCTTATAGTGAATGAGTATCAACATTCATGTGGTCAACATGAGCAGTTGATAATATTCTCATGCTGTGACAGATTATCTGATAAATGACACTAGTTTTGTAATTGGTGAACTGCTTTTTAATTAAGCCTAGTTAGAAAAAGGTCAGTAGTAGTGTTGATTAAAATGCTGCAAATAAATATTTTATATTGTGTATATATTTAAAAAGAAAATAGAACTAAATGAATAATCAAGGAAATATTATTCAATAAACTCCCTAAAATAAACAAAAAAATTAATCAAATGAAAATACTCACTAGTTACAGCCCTAAATAAAGAACAGTATACTACCACATACATGTGCACACAACACTTCACGAGTCTCACATCACCACTCTGGTCTTGAGTGAAATCAAGCTAATCTTACAGTCACCAATTCATCATCGTGGCCTCTAGTGGAAAAACAGTTGCCATTATGTTGTCTTTAAATCAGAAAAGGGGAATAACACCACAGTACATGCAAGTTCTGCCTTCCAGCTGAGAAAATGCTGTCCTCATCCACATATCTGGTATTGAGGTAATGCAAAAGTAACAAAGTAATCAGTGACATTACTAGAATTTTGTGGTAATTAGATTTAGTTACTGATTGCAATTTTTTAGCAGGTAATTAGTAACTGTATCAGAATACATTTTTAAAGAAACCCTCCCAACCCTGGACAGGGAACCGTCAGGGGACAGGAAATCTGTTGTTTGCAAACCTGAAAATGATCAAATCATAATAATTAAAGCATATAAGCCTTAAACTGTGCAGCGTTTGGGCCTACATTTAGATGTATGTAAAACTTGACAATTTTCTGAATTTAGCAATTCATATTTACTTTTCTGCCAGGTTTAGCACTTAATCATTTGTGTGTGCATTTTTTTTGTTTTGTTTAATGTACAGCCAGGTTCTCATCAGGAGCAGAATATTAAGAGAAAATGGAAAATACATCCCTAAACAGGTGAGCCTTTTTTTTTTTTTTTTTTTTTTCATTACTTTTGCCACTGAATTATTGCATGCTTTTGGATTGTGTACAATAAAGAACGCTAAGTAAAAGGGGAAGCGACTGTATGTACTGGTACTGGTATGTTCTGGTTTCTGCTTTATGTAAAACACGTGATGCTGACATGATCAAAACATGCTATTTTATTGAATTTAGTATCTAACCTAAGCTGATGAACTCAAATTTTTACCATGCTTAACAGCCTGAAATGATTCATTATCCATGTTCATCCTGCTAAGCGGGTAGATATGTAAGCAATATTTATTTTTATTTTTAAATAGTCCTTCCTGATGAGAAAATTTTACTTCAATAACCCAGATGACGGATTCTTTAAAAAGACAAAAAGGAAAGTCGTGCCTCCTTCCCCAATGACTGGTAAGAGCTGGGATTTTATGCTTTAATGCTTTCATTTTCACACAGATTCTGCTTTTATTGATTTGTGATTAATGAGTATTACGTCGATATGAGAATAGTGTGTATTAATTTAATGTGCATCTTTAAAATCACAGATCCAAGCATGTTGACAGACATGATGAAAGGCAATGTGACAAATGTCCTTCCCATGATCCTTATTGGTGGCTGGATTAACTGGACCTTTTCAGGGTTTGTCACAAGTAAGAGAAGGTGTACTTGAATCTTTAACCAAAACTGATCTTTTGTTCATTCGTGTTAGAAAAGATTCAGTGGAAAAATGTAATGATAAATCCATTTAATAAGTTTTAGGGGATAGAAAAGGGTTGTGTCTTTACCACTGGATTTCATTCTGTAAGCTTTTGTATCATGCACACTTTTATATTGTAAATATGAATGATCGATATCTGACACGGTTAAAATAAATGGTTCTCTTTTTAGCTAAGGTACCGTTCCCCCTCACACTCCGTTTCAAGCCTATGTTACAGCAAGGGATAGAGTTGCTCTCGCTTGATGCCTCCTGGTAAGTGCACCAACATGATTTCTTTACTTAATGTATGCCCTGCATCTAATCGACTCCTAATGCGCCTTTTCCTAGTCATAAAATAATTTCTGCTGTCTCGGGGAATACGTAGCAAAAACGTCAAGAAAAGAATTATCCCGCGTGACTTGATGGTTGTCCTGGTTTACATTTTCAGGGTTAGCTCAGCATCCTGGTATTTCCTAAATGTCTTTGGACTAAGAAGCATGTATTCTCTGATTCTTGGACAGGACAATGGTAATAAAATGTATTTTTCTTTCTTAGACTTTACTGTAGATGTAATGTGGCGTATATTTTAAAAGCAATTATTTACAGAGTATAAAGAAATATGCAACGTTTGAAATTTAGTAGAAGTGACGTGGTTCATTTAAATAATATTGATGATAATATCGTCCCATGACAGGTGCAGATCAGTCTCGCATCATGCAGGACCAGATAAGTGGTGCTGCTATGGCGATGCCTGCAGACACGAACAAAGCATTCAAGGTATCCAAGACTGAGCAACATTTTAATACACACTCAGAAGATGATTGTTAGATACACATACCATAAAGGGTACAGTTTATAAGTATGTAGTTTGTCGTGGTTGGGCATCTGTTGGAATGCTTATTTTACGTTAGCAAAAAGTTCCTCCTCTGTTCACAACTTTTGCTCGTCGATGATTGCTTCTGAAACAGTTGGGGGGGAAAAGCTGGAAACCGGGAAGTTCACTTACATAGTCTTCTGGTACGCAAAGAGAAAGATTGAAATGTTTAAATGATAGAAAATTGAACTTAACTTGTCTGGGTGATCAAAATTTTTAACTTCGAGTGGAACAACATGGACTCTTCCTTCTGTAAAAAAACCGTATGCAAGTTTACCCACAAGACCGATTTGAAAGGAAATCGAGGGAAAAGCCGTTCCACACGTATTTACTTTATCTATGTGTCTCATTCTTGCCAATTTTCCTGATCAGTGATTTGCTGTTGAGACCATTAAGAGTTTAATGCTTTGCCATATTCTGTTTGCCTCATTTTTTTGCCCAGCAGCGCAGTCCTGTGGGCTGACAAACTGCAGTAACTGTAAACTGTCTCAGTAATGGTACTCATACAAGATGAACCTGTGTATTTGATAAAGTGACCAGTGAGTGTAATTATTCAGTTAGTTTAGATCTGAAATGATGCGCTTTGACAGAAGTAACATTTAAAAGACAAATCATAAGCCTTTTTTGTAATTATCAGTGGCAAACTGAAGCCCGTATGTGCACGCAGTCTTAGTTTCCACTGATTTGCCTTTGAAAGAAAATCTCCTGAAAGAGAACCACACCGTTTTTGTGTGAGATCTACAAGGGTCCTGTGATAACTCTGAGAAATAATAACTTGTGCACACTATGCTAAAGATGCATCATTTCATATTTGTGCAAATTCTCTTTGCAGGACAACCATATTCTGTTCTTTTGGCATAAGTTAAATCAAAATTGCCCCACCTGTGAAATTTTCCAGAGAACATGCACATGTACTGTCCAGACTACTACTCCTAAATGCTAGTGCAAAAGCCTCTAGCTTTCTTTGAGGTAACATGATTATGACTGATTTGTTTTTCTAGTTTTTATGAAGCCTCTAACAATTTAGTGTTGTTCAGTGCAGCAAATTGAATCCAGTAGTTCCTGCAGAAACGTACTGCAGCAGGAGCTGAAATTGGTCCTGGGTTCTCCAGTGGAGACAGGCTTTACATTTGAGTTCTTGTAAAGGTTCCTAGCTTCCTACAAGGTACATGGGTCATTCTAAAGGTTCCTAAAGTGGAACTGCTCATACTAGCAGAGACCTTGAGGCTTGAAGCAGAAACTCTTGCATGAAGAATAAAAGTCTTTTCTTTTCTCCTTCCTCAGGCAGAATGGGAGGCACTAGAGTTGACAGACCATCAGTGGGCATTAGACAGTGTGGAGGAGGATCTGATGAGCAAGGACTTGGATCTTTCTGGCATGTTCAGCAAAGATTTGCCAACAGGCATTTTCTAAAGGCGTTAAAGGACATCGTCTTAAAATGTAATTATGGTTAAATTGTGTGGACCGCTTTGGGACTTATGGGACACAACATTGTATTTATTCTTAGAGAAGCTGCGTAAGCCTCACTGCAGACATATCTAAGTGTGCATGTACTGTTCTTGCTGGAAAAAAAAAAAAAAAGATTGAGACAAAAGAAATGATCTGAAATTAATCTTCACTTTATATATTACGTTCTTCACTTTCACAAATATAGTAGGATGCATATAATAGCTTGTGGCCTGGGGTGTATACTGTAAAGCTACTTTCATAAGTCACTAACTTGGTATAGGTTTGATTTGAAGTAGAAAATGAACCAATTAGCTTTGTATCCATATAATTCGGTTTAGTCTTATACCCCAGTGTATTCACATAGTAACATTCCCTGATCAGCACAGTATGGGTTGAGTTTTTGATTCATGTTATTTGACCAGATGATTAACAGGACCATGGATGATTAACATTTAAAGAAGATTAGATCGAATTTTGAAAATGGACCAATTGCAATTCAGTTGTATTAAAAGCTGTCCTTTGTTGATGACCTGTTTTCACCCATTATGAGGGTCGGTGTTGAGCTTGTTTTGCTGATGTCCTGCTCTTCAATCTTCAATTGTGTTTGAGCAGGAACTCACCAAACTCTCCTCTACGACTGAAACTGCAGACCTGTGATAGATTTCCTTTAACTACCTGGTAGTCTTTTAAAAGATTTTATTCATTCTTGTTAATTCGTTGTTTTGCCTAGGGTTTTTTTTTTAATTCCTATTATTTATTTGTTTTGTAACATTTAATTTTTGTAAAGTGACACCATCATGTACTTGCAAGAAGTGTGTATTCATAATACAACTCGTTTTCTAAAGCAACAGCGTGTTTTGTGCCATGATTAATGACCTTGGAAGAAGTATTTTCACTTCAAATTGAGACAAATCTTGCATTCTCATCTCAAAGCATTAGTTCAACCTTAAATGCCTCCGTACTGCCAGTATAAGTTCACTAAAAGGGAATGAAGCGATGACTTCCACACTATATATGGTGCACTATGTGTCTACTGGAGTCATTTGGGATGTAGCCGCTGTGCTGTGTGATCTGTAGCGCGCTGACCGACAGCCTCTGTATCAGCAGCTATAAACAGAGTTATGGCAACATCGCGAAGGCTTCATTTATGTCCCTCCCTCGGCTTTGTTTAGATTCCAACTCAGTAAGACTTCTCATTAAGAGTTTGTGTGAGTTTTGATGACGTTGAATATATCTTGTACAAAGAAGAGCATCTTTTTTGTTGCCTTTTTTTTAAAGCAAACCCCGTTAGCATTAGCTAACTGTTAGACTGCTATATATGATTATGTTTATTCTCATATTCAGTTAATTCTTAAGTTTATTTTCTGTTTGGAGAATGGTTTACGAGTATGTAAATGACGCACTTCTGCTCTTTAATGCATGTGACTTAGTGTGTGTGTGTGTGTGTGTGTGTGTGTGTGTGTGTGTGTGTGTGTGTGTGTGTGTGTGTGTGTGTGTGT
>JAQQZR010000036.1:12756303-12782455 GCA_030068235.1 Notoglanidium macrostoma | reverse complement strand
TAGATGGAGAGGACGCGACCTCGGAGCCTGAGAATGGACCCGTTACTACTACTACTACTACTACTACTACTACTACTGCAAAGACTTGTTCTTCCCGGCCAAAACTTTTCTCCTTTAGCATGGTGAACTCCTATGGCACGGCTAACATCAGTCCCTTAGCTGGCAACGTTCTCAAACTCGAATGTAACTGTCATTTCTTTCGTATCACGTTTGTTTTAGAGATCGAAATATTTGAATAACCAATAAAGCTGTAAACCAATTAAAAAAAAAAAAATCTTTACAGCACATTCCACAATAGCGATCGACTGGGAGTCAGAAACCAAAAGACTGTGCTACAACGACCAGGAGGCGGAGGTTAGCCTTGTTTGTGGTGTTTTTGGTGAAGTCTGAATGTTGTCCTCTTCAGAATGATGTCAGCTCCGATGTCTCACTTTTTAAGGCTTACGAGAAACACGACAGCATGATGCAAGCTCAGAAAAAGAAGGCCACGGTGGCTCTGAAGGAATGCATCGAGCTCTTCACTACCATGGAGACTCTGGGAGAGCATGATCCATGGTAGATGCTCTTATCTAAAACTAACATTACCACGCTGCTAGATTGTGGAAAATGATTCACTTTTTTTAACAATCACTATAATTATTACTGGTAATTGCTGGTTTCTGGTCAAATTCTTTTCTGTGAGCTGTAGAGAAACCATTTCTGCCGTCTCACTGTGCAGGTACTGCCCCACCTGTAAGAAGCACCAGCAGGCTACGAAGAAGTTTGATCTGTGGTCCCTACCCCGCATTCTGGTGGTACATCTGAAACGCTTCTCCTACAGCCGCTGCTGGAGAGACAAACTGGATACTGTGGTTGATTTCCCCATCAGGTCCCCATGATTTATTTATTTATTTATTTTTAACTGAGCATTGTATGTTTTTCCTGGTATGTGTTAATGTTAATCAGATTTCTAGATGAGCGTTGTCCTTCAAGTGAGATCATTTTACATGCAAGAACATTTTTTTTTTTTCCCACCAGATGGCAGCAAGCTGTTAAGACAGATGCACAGGCATAATCTCATGTGCAGTACTGTCGTATCTATTGTTGGATATTGTACTGAAGGCTTTCTTGCTTAACGATTATGATCAGTTTGGAGGACGTAGTAAGTCAGAATAAACTGCTGGTCTATTATTAGTGTTTTCATGGTATGATCTGCCATGAAGAACATGTTCTTACACAGTCTGCTGTAGAATTTGGCCTAGATTTTATTGGGGTCATCCGGTAATGTGTGACCAGTAATAATCTTAAAAGAAAGCTGAAATCGCACCGTGTAGACCAGCATTAGTATATTATTTTCATGCCATGTGTTGTGATTACATAACAGCATCAGCTCTGGCACCTTGCCCGTGGTTAAGGCATAATAGTGCTGCACGTTTTATTGTTTTTTTTTTTTTTTTAAATGTCCTCATCTAGACTGTGGTTAAGTATTTTCATACCTTAATATAATCAATGTACCACACAGAGCAATACGGTGTAGAGCGTTATATAATGTCCGCTTGTGCAGGTCTAGACTCTTAATGAGAACCAGAAAGCAGTTAATTTATTACTTCTGTTTCATTTGTACTTCAGAGAAAGCTCACATTACCATTTCTTATTTAAAAATAGACAACGCAAGCTAAGTTCTGCATATTTTTTTATTTGAAAATGCATTAGAAATGTTTGAGTATAACCTTAGTATATAATTTATCATTATAAATGATTCAATTGTCAGTGCAAAATCACAATCTTTACAGTGATCTTTCAAGATCATGTGTGAACATTAAACATGTTCCTGTTAAACATGTCGACCGTTTAGTGTGAGGAAATCCTGTCCACTGCTTCTCCTTTTGCCTCACTGTTTGGTTGATTTATTATTTCTCAATGTCGTGTAGCAAGTGAACAAGGGCACGGACCCTTGTGTTGTGTTATCAAATATTTTTAAACAAGTTTGAGTTGTTTCCAAAGCTCTTGACAATCACAGTTGGGATCAGATGAATGTTTATACAGTCATTTGGCCCAGGCAGTCCATTTGCTATTAGCACAAATGTTTTATGAAGGTTTTGCCATGGTGCCAATACAGTGCTGTCTCATGTCCTCCCACAGGGATCTGGACATGTCCAAATTTGTCTGCGACCCTAAAGCTGAGCCATATGTCTATGACCTTGTTGCTGTCTCCAACCACTATGGCGGAATGGGTGGAGGCCACTGTGAGTTTCTGTTAACTTTCTTTCCTCTTGTTGAAACTCTTACTTCCTCTCCAGAGCAAGTTAATATTTATTCAACTTATCTTAGTCACTGTGGCCACTGATTTGGCTGAATATTTTCATTAGTAGTTTATTGTCCAGCAACAGCATGTTAAAACACTTGTTCCCTCTTCCGTCCTGAATGCATTAAATAAGTTTCTTGTATTTGCTCTAATGAAGGGGAAGATTTCAGTCTCTTGTACAGTTTCAGTTAAGAAAGTAATTTTCTTCATTTCCTGTTACAGATACCGCATATGCTAAGAATAAGGCTGATGGGAAATGGTATTACTTTGATGACAGCAGCGTGTCCTCTGCCTCTGAGGATCAGATAGTGGCAAGTTTCTCAAGTTTTCTTTCTTTTATCTGAATACATCTGTCTATAGTCTTGTGATTGCTCTCATCACCTAATCTTTATCTGTATCAAGCTTGCGTAATAGTTATACCAGCTGTGGAAACACAGCTGCTACAAAGCAGAACTGATATTCAAACCTCCCTTGATATTTACTTTGTGCTAATTGGTCAGATTCGTTAGACGTTGATTAGTATTTTCTAATATGTTAATACGATTCTATAGTGCAAACTTACACAGGGACCTTTTAAACGGATTAAAATATGTGAGAGGCAGAGCTGTAATTTTGTTTTCTGACATGGGAGTCTTCAGGGCAAACGGCTTTGTGGTTTCTCTGTGATCAGAGAAGCTGCGGTTGTTTTTTATTTTTCTTATCAACTTCAAGAGAGCAAAAAGGTAGCTGTTGATGAAACGATAGTAGAAGTAATACCAAGAATTAACTTGTTACATAGATGTTCCACAACTACTTCTTTAACAAACTTGTAACAAAAATGGTGTACAAGGAGTAAAACTTTGGAATCTGCTGTATCTCGCCACTCTGTTATTGATTGATTATTTTCCCATAACAGCACATTATGTTCCTCACACACATTATATGACCAAAAGTTGGTGAACACCTGACCAGCACACCCATATGTGGCCCTCATTCCAGTACATACATTCATACAGTGCATATACATTCCAGTATAACAATGCTCCGGTGCACAAAGCGAGCTCCATGAAGACATGGTGTGGAAGAACTCGAGTGTCCTGCACAGGGCCCTGACCTCAACATCACTGAACACCTTTAGTATGAACTGGATTGCTGACTGTGCCCCAGGCCTCCTCACCAAATAGTGCCTGACCTCGTTAATGCCCTTGTGGCTGAATGAACACGCATCCCCCTGGCCATGCTCCAAAATCTAGTGAAAACCTTCACAAAAGACTGGAATATATTATTATAGCAAAGGGAGACTAACCCTGGTATGGGATGTTAAAAAAACAAAACAAAAACATATCAGAATTAGAATCATGTTTATTGGATGTGATGGTTAAGTAGCCACATACTTTTGGCCATATGGCGTATAACACACTATAATGATTAGATATAATGTAAATAAATGAATGATGCATTAATATGACTGTAATGCAAACACTTAAATTCATAGCAAAAGAGACCTGCTAGAAACTGGTTGTACCATGTCATTATTTATTTTTTTTAAGCTGTTCGGATGTGCAAATTTTATCATAGAGGAAGCATTTTATTAGACAATCCGCCCGCGCTACAGTGTGAATAAGAACCTGGGCACACGAAAAACATATGGGGACATGTCCCCAGAGTCATGCACACTTATGGTTCTTGAGCATTTCAATGGTAAGTGCTGTAGATATAATTGGACGATCATCCCTTGTTTTTCCCCTGTTGTATTAGTTCAGTCACATTACCGTCTGCTCCTTTTCAGACTAAGGCAGCCTACGTGCTTTTCTACCAGCGGCAAGACCGAGAGGCTACGTCCAGATCCACTCCATCTGCATCGCTCGGAGGAGCTTCTGACTCACTGGACGACCACATGGACACCAATTGACACTCGTTAGTCATTAGGCACAGGCACTGAAATAACGGCTTCATGAACAAATGCTCATTGATTCACATCCCAGGTGTTCAGTGCTTTGACATGGAGGTCCAGCGTTTTTCTGCTTTTAGTTTCCTACACTTATGTTCCATGAGCCAAGAAAGCCAAGAAAGCGCAGTAAGAAGGAAAACGAATAAATGAAAATTTAGTTTTAATTGTGACCTGACTTTTTCCCTGCACTGCTCTTTAGTTTAAAATGTATTAAAAAAAAAACAAAGAAAAAAAAAAAAAAAATCAGTCTTGCCTGATGTCAGCCATGTTTAAAAATGATGCATAAAATGATTGCAATGAAAGCAAAATACTTTTGTCATCCAGTAGAATACAAAAAGAAGCCAAATGTTTGTGCTATATCAACCAAAGTTGTACGGGTTGGTGGCATTTAAGATTGTCAGGACCGGGGAAGTGTATGCAAAAGTTAGATGTTTAATTCTTTCCCCTCTACAGCCTCTCGTTACACACTGAAAGTGTTTAGTTAAATGTGCCTCTTGTGAGGAATAGAGTCTTCTCCAAAAAACACTTTTGTCCCTAAAACCTTTGAAAAGGAGGCTTTTCTTTACTGACTATCCAACTGAGACTTTCCGTTGCATCTTTATCATGTACATCACTATAAGGCTTGAAGCCTGGAGTGGATAGCATAGATTAAACTATAGCTAAAATTGATGAAGATGATTACACTGCTGATCTTTATTAATGTGCTGCTGTCTGTAATGTTAGCACTAGCTGCCTTTCTGCCCCAGGAACTGTTAAGAGGGGGCTTGTTTGAGTGGATTTCGTTTTAAATTTATTGGTACATTTACATGTCCAGTTTGTTTAAAACTGGACTGAGGTTTATAATACATGCTATTGTTTGGGTGAGATCCAATTTGCAATATTCAATGCTCCTGATTGAACTCTTCCACGTTGGTGAATTTTTATGTAGGGTTTTTTTCCCCCTGGGACTTTCCGCTCGCCTCCAAGGCCGGACAGAGAGGCGCGTCGAGCCTCTGCTCGAGAGTGGTGCTAAATCTGAGACTTGAAAAGGCTGCAGCTCTTGTCTGGAAACTTTAGGACGATGCTTTGCAGAGGCTTTATACATTCACTAAACAGGCTATTACTCTGTCCTACCTGCCGCCCTGTACATTTTCAACTTGCTATCATTGGTTGCGGGACAATTTGGTTTTTTTTTTATACATTTGAGGAGAATGTTCTCTACAGTCCCTTCATGTTAAGAATTTACCATCAGTATGCATCTTTGATCTTATGCTTTCTGTGGAATAGCAGCATGCACCTGTCTTGAAAATTTGCAAAATGAAAAATTGTTGGTCAGTCCCCATGTGTTTATCTCTTTTCAGTCTGAGCTAAATACATGCTTGATTTCCTGCTAGAATATTGTACAACATGGAGCCTAGACTTATGATATATTGGCCAATGCATTTTCTAAAATGTCACATTGTCAGAATAACACCCATTTAAAAAGATACATTTTCAGAGATGTTGCCTAGGTGTAAATAGTCATGTACTATCTGCAAAATAGGATATCTCCGTTGTGTTCCGATATTTATCATGGCAATGTGTGCAAGGGTTTTGAAAACAAATTAAAAAGACAATAAAGAATTGAAGCTTAACTGGGGCATGATGTTTACTTGTTCATGGTGACTTAGTCAATGCTAGAATTATTGGCACCCTTAATAAAAATGAGCAACATACAATGCGTGGTATTGAGTATAAACATATGGGGACACTACATAGAAAAAACTATGTAATAGTTTTCCACATTTCATAAATGGTGCCATTATTTCTACAAAATACCTGTTTCAGAATTATTGGCACCACTGCAGTTAATATTTGGTAAAGCAAGACCGCTCCTACATTGTGTTTTAGAGTGGGTGTTAGATGCTTTTGGTACCACTGGTGCTCATGACCACAATGTGTTGGTCTTGTTCACAGTACTCATTGTAAATTCAAATGGTAGTTTCAGTTCAGTTTTGTCTGTTGCGTTCAGGAAGAGATATTTTGGGCAAACTTTCTAGCACCTTGTTGCTGAACGGGTAATTTTTAAAGTTAATTTTGAGCAGTTTAACAGCGGATTGTGAACGTCCAAGAATGAACTAAATTGAAATACTGAAACAGATATTTGGGTTCTTCATCTTCAGTACATTTGTGCAAAGTCATCACAAAATACCACATAGTCAAAACAAGCAGCTTACTTTTTGGAGTGTTTTTTTTTTTTTTTGGGTGAGCTGGGCAAGTAGTTATTCTAATGCCATGAACAGGAAATGTATTTCATATATTCTCTTAACAGATGCCAATATTTGAGGAGTTACACAGGGTGTCCCAGGTGTCTGGATCTATGGATCCATTTAAACAATTATTTGTTTAAACAGATATTGCAACAAAAGTTCAAAGTGATGGCCTTGGACTTCACAACCCCATGTATCCATTGAACAAGAACACACTGAACCTTTCTTAATGGGCCAGAACTGATGTTATGTGCAGAGATCATTTTCTCTTGCGTTTCATAAAAAGAAAAATGCCTATGGATCCAGACTTTTGGGACACCCTCTATAACAGTGAAGGTCATATTTACTTCTATGAATGTGCAAAAATATTTATGGTTTCTGATCCGTATATAATCTAAGGATAAGGGCAATGACAAATCAATTTATGTAAATCTGAATGTAGGCACTCGGGGAAGGCATGTTTGGTGTTGAAGACTGGTTTCAAAGCTGCCAATCTGCATCTTGCATGAAGAAATCACTCCTTGACCATTATATGTGGTAAAAATAGTTCAATATGGCTGCCAGTACAGATCAAGACAGTGCAGGCAACATCTGCCTATATTGTAAATAGCAGGCTCATATAGTGTTAAACAATCCAGGTGGTTTCCAACTACACACTGCCTTGAATTGAGGTCTTTGAATCGGAAATGGTTTTCTAAAAGGAGTAGCATTAATTAGGAGTGAGTATCTCAGAGTAGCAGTAGGTGATACCGTAAGCAAACTGATTTAAAGTGACTTGAAGAAACACCAAATCTCAAGGTTTACAAATCTGGTTTATTGATCCACAAAAGGGCTTGCTGTGCCATATACGAGCTCTGTGCAGCTGTGGAGTTGGGACTTTTACAGAACATCAGATAGCCCTTCACACAACGTTTAAAAGAGCATCGTCATCAAGTAAGAGTCCCAACACAGCAGCATCGAGCACAAGATGGCACAACCAGCTACAAAACACCATACTACTATTACAAAGACTTTATTTGGCAATACCCAGAAGCTTCTTTATGTCTCCCTCAATGTCACAGGTCAGGTATCTCCTGCTGTAACGCTTGAATGGGATGCCATCTGGGCCAATAAGGAACTTCTCAAAGTTCCAGGAGATGTCATTTCTGCACACGGGACTCCAGATGATGCATTTCGGATCACCCATTAATGCAGTCGGCTCATCGCTCGGGAACGGAAGCTTTTCCTTGAGAAAGGCAAACAGCGGGTGAGTGTCTTTCCCGTTCACGTCGACCTTCTCCAAGAGCTGGAATTTTGGCTCAAACCCATTTCCTGGACGGACATATTTCAGGGACATCAGGATCTCTTCGTTTTTACAGTTTTCCTAAAACCCACGAAGAATGAAACTGTGACTTCACATGTTTATTAGTGTAGCCAAGGGGGTGACTACAAAACTCTTAAAACAGACAAGTGGCTGTAAAACAAAAATGAAGTTCAAGAGAATGAAAGCTGTTCATTGAAAATGGCCAACTTGTAAGTACATTTTCCAAGTGAACGTTCATAAAGGACACACAGATCTGGATTGTTAAGGTCATATGAACTGAGCAATAATAATATCATCATTGATGTAGTGTTTATAAACCAAACACATTGCAAACTGAGCAAAAATAAAGGGGAAACTAAATGGGTGTAAAAACAAAAGAGCTGATTAATTCTCCTACCAGTCTTAATAGGTTTTAAAAAAAAAAAAAAAAAAAAAAAAAGTATAGTTAACAGGAAAGGAAATCCCCAGGAGGAAATGAACACTTCTGGCCTATTTCCACACCAACTTGTTTCTTAAGAGAAAACTAATATATAAAAGCTGCAAATAAAGTGGGATTATTTTGCATACTGCTCACACATTACATTAGTGTAATATATCCTGAGCAAGGATAACCTTATCCTTTATATTGAGTATAAAACTTTAATCATATGAAGGCTCCGGTGCCATGAGCAGCGTGTTGAAATAAGAGACTGATCTGGACGACGCCCCAGATGCTCACCTGCACCAGTCGACGCCCAAAACGGCTTAAATTACAACAGTCAACAAGGTGGAGATGTGTTTACCTGATGGCCGAACTGGTTGCAGGGCACCCCCAGAATGACGAGCCCCTGAGCGGAGAAGCGCTCATGGAGCTCGTTCATCTGGATGTAATCCCTGGTGGTCGTGCCTCAGAGAGACGCCACGTTCTCGATAAGGACCACCTTCCCCTGTAAAGACGCCAGCTTCATCTCCTCTCCTGTCAGCGTCTTCACCGTGATATCGTACAACGACTTATCCATGTTTATGAACAAACTTCACTCGACACAGCACAAACAAACCCCCCAGAAGAAAGCCTCAGTCACTCAAACCGCCCAGAGGCTCAACTACACGAACAGACGTCAGAGGAACTACACGTACACGCTTTTATTACTTCCATGGCATACGCCCACCTCTAAGACACGCCCCAATATTTAGGGACCATCGTCAAATTTTATCAGCGTTAAATTCAGGAATGCAATAATCTGTCTTGAAACGATTACATGTAAATAAAACTGACACGAAAGGTTCATCTAATCACCCCAAGTATCATACAATTAGAAATAAATCAGACTGAAAGCAAGATGCCTGTTGCTTATGTTTTCAATTCGTTTTGAAACTATAAAGACGGTCCCTTATAAATTTACGAAGCATTGGCGCGGGAATCTTTCCTGAAACCAGAGTTTTCGGCGAAAGTAGAAGAGGAATCCAGAAAACAGAATCCGGCTCGTGAGCTCGTGAGTTTTAATTCATTTTTAACGTAACTATTTGGTTATAACCACACGTGTGAACTAACTGAGTTTGTATTGAGTGTGTTTACCAGCCGTTTACAGTTTCTGTCTCTGACAGCTAGCTGTGTTTGGGCTGATAAATCACTAACTAGCGCGCTAGCAACACACGGTTATTTATAATGGCTGTTAATGTGGATATTACTTCAGGTAGCTAACTTGGATAACTGGGTTAATTTGGGATTTCGATGATGTTTAGGGATTGATTTTGGTTTTGGCTATAGAATGTGTTTTATGGCTTAATTTTGGGTATTTAGGATGTTTTTAACCTGGGATTCAGGAGAGGTTTGGTGTTTTATTTGGGATTTAGTAGGTGTTTATGAGTTAATTTGGGATTTATGGTTGTTTAAGGGTTACTTTAGTATTTCAGACATGTTTATGGGTTGATTTTGATTTGGGATATAGGAGATGTTTCATGTGTTAATATGAGATTTAAGTGTCATTTGTGGAATTCAGGATGTGTTCAAGGTGTTTTAGGTTTTTAATTTTGGCATTTAAGGGGTACACCAAAAGTATATGGACACCTGATCATCACACCCATGTGTGGTTCTTTTTCCAAACTGTTTCAGCAAAGTTTGAAGCACACTGTTGTATAGGATGTCTTTGTGTCCCATTCCACTTTATTGGAAGCAGGAGGCCTAAACCTGCTCCACCATGACAGTGCCCCTGTGCACAAAGTGAGCTCCATGCCGGCATGCTTTGCCAAGTTTGGACTGGAAGAACTGCAGTGGCCTACACAGAGCCCTGACCTCAACCCCCCTGTACACATTAGTGTGAGATGAGCTGGAATGCCGACTGCACCCCAGACCTCCTCGCCTGACATTAGTGACTGGCCTCACTTACGCTCTTGTGGGTGAATGAGCACAAATCCCCACAGCCGCGCTCCAAAAGCCTCACCAGATGAGCGGAGGCTATTATAACAGCGAAGGGGGACTACATGGCGGCACGGTGGTGCGGTGGTTAGCATTGTTGCCTCACAGCAAGAAGGTCACCCAGGTCACCCAGGGTGTCTTTCTGTGCAGAGTTTGCATGTTTTCCCCGTGCATGCCTGGGTTTCCTCTGGGTGCTCCGGTTTCCTCCCACAGTCCAGAGACATGCAGATTAGGTCAACTGGCTACTCTAAATAGCCCATAAGTGTGAATGCAAGCGTGTGTGGTTGTTTGTCTGTGTTGGCCCTGTGGTGGACTGGAGACCTGCCCAGGGTGTACCCCGCCTCTCACCCAAAGATGGATAAAGCGGTATAGATAATGGATGGAGGGGGACTACATCTGTTATAGGGTGTTCAGTAAGCATATGTGGGTGTAATGATCAGGTGTTCACAATCCTTTGGCCATTTTTTGTATTTAGAATTTAGGGGAAATGTGATTAAAGCAGTTTGTTTCTGTATTAAGGGTTTACAAATGGTTCACTAGAACAGAAAGTTTCCAAAATTCCTAGTTGTTTTTTGGGATCAAAAATTAAATGATAGAAGTAATAAAAAAAAATTTATCAAGCATATGTAAATAGCAGTGAATAATGATAATACAGGTGTTCACAGAAACCACAGCCCTGGTTGTGGAATACCCCCTGTCCTCTACCTGCCAACAGGAGCTTAGGATGATGCGCAAAAAGAAAAGATCGTCTTCTGTTTCAGTCGATGAAGAGTCAGCCTCACGGGATGTGCCCAGTAAGTTGCAAAATTCCACTTCTTTTTTTTGTGCTAAGTCCAAATGAGCCTTAATATATCTGTTGTATTGAACCAGAATCAAAGAAAAGCAAGTCAACTGGACGACCAGCCAAATCCCTTCCTGCTGGCACTCCTGAGTCTGTTTTTGGGCACATGCTTCGAGAATCAGGTGTCATCCTGAGACAAGGCAACATGGCCAATGAGATTGGTAAGATGTTATTGTCATATATAAGACCTTATCTTGTATAAGAAGTTATCACTTTTTTTGAAGAACTGCAGAACTGCAAATAGCTATTTAGAGTTCATCTTGCTTCCCATAGTGCACAGGACCAGCTCTGGTCCAGCATTTTACTCCTTTTCCTTTTTCTATGGGTTGCCACTGACAATTATTATAGAAATGACTCCCACTCATGCCTTTATAACATTATACTTTTTCAAAATCTTAAATAGCTGTGGATCAAGTTGTATTTCAGAAGAGACTAAAGCAGCATCTGAGAAAGAATCCCAGATATCCAAATGTGAGTGATCAGAGACTTTAGTTTCTATAGTACAGTTGTCCTGAATCAACATTGTGTGTGTGTTGATGTGCCTGTGTTTTCTGACAGATCATTCATGAGTTTATATCTGGCTTGGAGTCACACATTGAAAACCCGGAGAGATTTAGGAACTGCCTGCTTCCATGTGTGCCACGTTCTGCAGTCGAGGGAGACACCAGGTAGTGAGTGAAAAGCAATATGGGTATTGTGTATATACAATTATGCTAGAAGTTAATATAGGGCTGGATTAGTCACAGGTGTTTACATGTTTTTCTACGTTTCTGTCGCTGTAGTTCAAGCTCGTTTCAGGAGAGCCTGGTGCGGATGCTTCTGGGTGTTGAGATGCTACAGGCAAGGAGAGATTTTATATCCAAACTTTTTTGCTCAGCTTTGTATATGACCCTGAATATTTTAAATCAGAAAAAACAATATATGGATATTCTTATTATCTTAGAAGCGCCCAAGTCGGCCATTTTTAAAATGTCTTTTTTTAAGAAGAAAAAAGCCTTTATTTGTCACATGCACGGTACTTTATTGTATAACAGAATTCCTCTTTTTTTCCCCGCATATCCCAGTTTGTTAAGAAGTTGGGGTCAGAGTGCAGGGTCAGCCATGATACAGCAACCCTGGAGCAGAGAGGGTTAACAGGGCTCCATATTAACTTTTTCACTGGTCACGCTGGTGCTACCTTCTTTCTCATTTGGCCGCACCAACATGTGATTTGGTCGCACACGCTTTTTTCATTTCGTTGATGTACTAAAGTTTTTTTGTTCAGAGATATTTATTTGACGTTTATGGAAGCAGCCTCTGTTGTTAACACTGTCAGTCTCGGTTGCGCTTTCCATTTGTAATCATTGGCAAATCACTGTGATCTAGCCGAATAACACACTCCAGACCATACTGTTACACAAAAATAATGCACGTTGTTTACTATTCTCTTATAACAGCAGGTCTGTCATGTTATTCCTTTCGTCTATCCTGTTCTGTTCCTTTCAGGTCCGTTCCGTTCCGTTCCACTGTAGCCCTGCGTTCACACTAGTGAACGACAGAGCAGGATTTTCTCTGTACATGCACAACACAGACCAGTGATTTCAGTGACCGGGACAAACAAAAGTGATGTTTGGGGGGGGAATCATAACCCTGGTTCATTCGTAGTCTGTCGTATATTACAGCTCATTAAATGTGTACAGAGACCTTGTGAAGAAAAATAAAGCTTGGAAGGAGGTAGCAGAGATTGTTAATAATAATATATGTAACTTGTATAACGCCTTTCTCAACACAAGGATGCTGCACTGAGTAGCAAAAAAAAACCCAGAAAACTCAAGTGAAACCCCACTAGACACTATTGACTTTTGTGAGAGGCGAGTCTGGTGAGCACAGACAGTAAACACATTCTGCTAACATGAAGCCTGGCATGTAACATAATCAAAACAACCAATCTATACACTTATTGGTGTGTTAACTAATTTGTGTCTAACTAGTTAGAATATGATATACAGGAATACAGTGGTGCCTTTTTTCCTCTTCACTGTGTACTTCCGTGTACAGATTTTGTTGCAGATGTTTTCTGTTGCACAAGCTGAACACCTGCGCACTAATACGCTACCTGACCTTGCAATTACTTCCAACTTGGAAACTCCCCAGTGTTTTCTTGCCATCTCAAATAGCTAATCACTGTGGTTTTGTGCTCTGATTTGATCTCAGATATGATTGGTCCAAAGCTAATAGTGATATCACTAGCTGAGATGTACATGTTTATGGAAGTAATGAGAAAGTCTCTGTTTTAAATAGAAAAATGTGAATTCTGCATTGTGTTGAAAACCTAATCCATCTATTCATAATCAGTTTGATGTATGAGTGCTTCAACTCAATCCTGTCGTACTGTAACTAATGAACTAATGGTAATGACTGCTTTATTTTGTAGACCCTGGTCATAAACACTTTGTTTGAGAAGCTTCCAGAGTTCATGTTTGACGGGTAAGCATTTGTCGTATCATCACAAATTGTTCATTTGTACTCCTGTATAACATCTAACTAGGACAGATTCCTGTTAGTACATGTGTTTATTATTTAGATAATCCTAGAGTGGCCTGTTAGCTGAGATACACCTAAACTGTCTATGTGGTCAGACTGGTACAGACCCGTAGCATGCTGCCCTGATGTCATCAGTGATCATTGTAGCTTGTGATTTTCAGTGTTGGAGAGGATGGGCTGAATATTCCACACCTCATCATTAACCAGCTGAAGTGGCTTGATCAAGTTGTGGATTGCAAGGTGTGTGTGATGTCTGTAGTGCTGATCTGTTAAGTGTCTGTACAGGTTCGCTGCACATGTAAATAAGTTGGAGTAAGGAAAGTCTAAGTCCCCATGTGATAATTGTTGGGTATTAATAAATGTTTTAAAATTGAAATCCATTGTTTTTTTTAAATGTCAATGTCCTTGTTACTAATTTTACTATTATAGCCATAACAATTTCTTTGGTGTTGCCCTGCCCTATAGCCAGCTTGCGTGCGCTGTCACATGTGTTGTTCATGTATGTGTGTGTGCGCGCAGGATTTGGGCAGTAAGCTGATGCAGCTCGTGTCTGTAGCTCCTGTTGAGATCCAGCGTGACATCATCACCAGTTTCCCTGAAATACTGGAGGACTCGCAGCATGGAGACATGGCCAGGGAGCTCAAGTAAGCATTCTTAGCATCGTTAACTCAAATCTCTTGATTTGCCTAGACAGTGAGCATAATTAGGCCATGTTGGCTTGTTGGTACATAAACGATCATTACACAGTTTCTGACTTGCACTTAATTAATCTCATGATAGTGAGTGTTGGTGAGAGATTGTGATTCTGGGGTATTTTTCATTTTCTCTGCACAGTGCCTTACTCCAACAGAACACCCAGCTGACTGTACCCATCCTGGATGCTCTGTCCAGCCTCAACCTCAGCTCTGCATTACTGTCTGAGGTATCTGCCTCCCTCCTGCAAACACACATCTGTGCACTACTTGTTTTAGGACACAGCATGTCAGGTGTGTGCTGTTCTAGGAGAATAATCATATGACCGGGTGATGTGACACTATTATCATTCTGAAGTTGTCCTGCAGGGTTTTATTTCTCTTGGACTACAACAATTGCATTTTTTAAAAATGATTAAAGGATGCCGTGTAAAACCTGGTATCCACTTAATTGTTAAATTGAATGTTGTGGCATATCCAATGAAACAAGTTAGTTCCTGTTGTCATTTACCTTATAGCAACTGTAAACACTTGTTCCCTCACTTTCTCTTGAATGTAATAAGTCAAAAATGCTGGTTGTCATATAACCGAGAAGTGCAATCCCGAAGAGTTTCCCATGGCTGACAACTTAATGGAACAACTTTCTTTACCTCTGTTTTCATTTTATACAACAATAAATAACTAAAATATCCGATCTCCCTCTTTTCCAACTCGTATATGAGCAGCGTAAACGAGCTAAAATAATTTCAAAGAAACTGGGGCAGATGAACATAATTTGTCTAGTTATAAAGGTAACTGCATATTTCATGTACCTTAAACAGACTGAGCCAGTCATGCAGTGTCATGTTTTGTCTAATCCCCAGTGCTGTTTTCAAATTTTAAAGCAACAGTGTTAGCCAGAGTGGAATAAGCTGGTTAATGTCCTCTGCATACATCGTTCCCTAGATATGCTGATATTCCCTATGCGTCCCTCTTTCTGTCTCTGTTTTGTTGTGTCTCAGGTTCGTGGTGCCGTCATGGCGACAGTCGCCGCAGTGCAGCTGGAGGATCTCCCTGTTGTTGTGAAGTTCATCTTACACTCCATCTCTGCTTCTGATTCTAACGAGGTCTGAGCTTCCAAAGCATGTTTATGAATTGGCCAATTAAGTGGCAATCATTTTCCACTACAATGTTAACTTTGAATTTTAATCTGTACAGGAAGTAACCATGTGTTTAACTAATGCTATTATATTTACATTTATGGAATTTGGCAGATGTCTTTTTCAAGAGTAACTTACAGAAGGGCTTTGAGGTCTCTATGATTAAATACATCCTGATATAGGTTCCCTCGGTCACAGACTAACTGTACAGTCAGTCTAAAAACTCTGTTTTAAACACTTTATTTATGAAATAAATTTATGAAATTTATGAAAATGTACTGCATCGCGTGCGTGCGTGCGTGTGTGTGTGTGTGTAGGTGGTGTGTGATTTACGAAAGAAGCTGGAGTTGGAGCAGTGCGTGTTGTCGTCAGTGCTACAGGCTTCTCAGAGCCGTGAAAAGAGCAAAAACAACAGAGGGTGAGATTAACTTTTCTACTTGGGCTCAAAGGAATATGCTCAAATCCTACCCACTCAGGGCTTGCGAGACGTCTTGCCCTCTTTTGTATTTTACCGGCCACAGAGATCCTTCTGTAATTGTAGACCTGTTTGAATCAACCTTGAAAGCATAGCAATAACAGTGAAACCAGGTAACAGACCCCTCAATGCACCATGCCGCTATAATTTATTCTAAAATGCTGGTATGTATATCCAGTCTACTGGACAACCAGATAACTGTTAACTGCAGTTAAGAGTTAGACCACTATAGGTCTAATAATGGATGAAGTACTTCAGTGCTGTCTTGTTTTTTTCCATTCCCTGCCTATGTGGTGCCAGGTCCTCCACTGTCCCAGCATGCAGCAGTAAGGACAGCGTGACTCTGGTCCTGGAGGTCATTAAGTCGGCTGTGCGTTTTCAGAAGACTATCTCTGCGGCCTGGCTCAAGGTAAACAGAGGCAGTGCGGTTATACTGAGCAGTGCAAATCCTTTAAGGATTACAACATTGACACTCTAATGCCGTTATCTTCCCTCTAGGCTATCGAAAGTGTCACTGAGCCTGAAGATCACAAGGTGCAAATTTTCATTTTGGATTATTGTTCATTTTTATTTTTGTTTAGATTTTAATCCTGTTTTTATTTACCCTGTTATTTTTTTTTCCCTTTGTGTTTCAGGTGGTTGATGTGTTGGTTTTGCTTATTCTCCACTCCACTAACGCTAATCAGAGTCGACGTGGGGCAGAGAGAGTGCTGAAGGCTAAAGTGCGTGGCGGCCTTATTCACGAAGCGCTACTGCATAAAACTTTTAGGGACTATGCTCAGGTCAGCTTTATTTTTTAGGGCATTCTGTACATTTAGGGCAAACTGAATTAAGTGCAGTGGTTGTAAATATATTTGTATGGTCCATGCACTATATTTTATTCTTATTAGATTATTTGTCATTATATTGTGTGTCCTTGTATATTTGCATGCATGTGCGTGTTGCTTTTTTGTGGTATAATTAGGTATGTGTGTGTCTTGTATAGGTGCTGTAGTATATGATCTTGTGTGTTGTACAGGTGATGCGTGGGTATTTTCCCAGCATCCTTTCCTTGGCGCAGGGGCTGCTGCGTTCTACAGACTGCTGTGTAGTGCCCTTTGGAGGACACCTTTACAAACTGGCCTTCACTGCCTTTGACTCCTATTGCCAACAGGTAACAAGGCTCATCACACCAGCCAACATATCCCAGTGTGCATGGTGCCCTGGGATGGATTGCTGTCCTTACATCACACTAGGTGTTTCCAGGATTCTGGATCTGCTGTGAGTCTGATAATAAAGCATTCAGTTGAAGTTGAATGAATGAATGATGTAAAATAATTGTGTGATTGTAGGAAGTGGTGGGCTCCCTGGTCACACATGTGTGCAGCGGTGTGAGTGGAGAGGTGGATGTGGCTCTGGAGCTGCTGTGTGAGTTGGTATCCCAGAAGCCCACCGAGATGGCACAGTACGCTGTCTTTGTTAAGGTGGGAGTCACGATCACACACACTGCTAGTCATGAATAAAAGCAGGTGTGCCTTAGTTGTTCAACAGTGCCTAGAATTAGAGATATTTAGAGATATTGATATTTGTTTGTAGAGTTATTTGACTTTTTGACTTGATTTTATGATGATTATGAAATGACCTGACCTGGTTTTTTGAATATAGTTTCAGGGAAATGCAGAGCAGGACTGGTGAATATCATGAGCTGATGGTCATTATTGAATCTGACTGTGAACTCTTGTTAGATTCCACACTTTTTATAAAATATAAATGTCAAACGAAGTAATCTGTCACCAAGTGTAGTAAACATATGCAGTGGTAGTTCCGTGGTTAAGACATTAGCGTAATGATTGAAGTCCCAGTAACGTCACTATTGGGCCCTGGAGTAAAACCATTAAGCCTCAAATGCTCAGATGTATAAATGAGATAAATGCAAGTTGCTTTGGATGAGAGCATCTTCCTGTTGTTATAAATGTAAATGTACATATGATTCACTATCAGTTAGTCTTAATAATGGCCATGGTGCTTTGGAAGGTGTTTAAAAATTGAGCAAAACAAAACAGCTTTTTAGCTTGCTTAAGCAAAAGATCTTTTTAGCTTGCTTGTTGTTTTGCAGGTATAGTTACACATCAAACAATCATGAAGCAAATTAACTTTAAACATAGCTTCATACCAAATGAATATTTTTGTTTTGCAAAAGTCAATAATAGTAGATTTAATATACTGATATACCTAATAGTCTGGACATGAAATCTGCTTGTTCCAGGCACCTGGGTTACTAATTTGTCAACCTCTAAGCTTTATATCTTAAAATAATTATTTAAGTCATGTCTTTCCTTTGCTATTTTTGTTTTCAAAACCTCAAAGGCTGACAGATTTTATTAACTTACCTGTATATGAATTACTACACTACCATAATCATGACAGGTGTAACACCGTGAAAGCTGTGCTGCTGCTGTAGGAATGAGCATTCATATTTAGGGAGCAAAAATCACCTGCTGTGAAACTAGATCTGAAGAGCTTTGTAAATTGGAGAATGCATCCAAGTTTTTTCCCCTGGCGAAACTTTGTGTCCCGCTATTTTACGGTGCAGGGAATTCTGGACTACATGGACAACTTGAGTCCTCAGCAGATCCGCCGTCTCTTCCATGTACTCAGCTGTTTGGCATTTGGACAAGACCAACACGGCAGCCATATTCAGGTGCGGTTTTTCTATTAAAGATTACCTCATCTCTATCGTCTGCATCTGCGGTGTATGTGTGATTACCCCAGCCTAGTTTCATTTTACTGAGAACAGAACAGAAAATCTGTTTACTCGAAGTACAACAATAAGCCTAAGGGCAGCTATTGGTCTGTCAGTAAATGTTTATGTGAAGTGTATGTCTGAATTGTTCAGTTAAAAGTATTTGTAAAATAAGCTCTTTATCTGTGCAATGCAATCTTTGCAAAAAAAAAACGACAGGTTTGCTCGTCTAAAGGGCTTAGGATGAGTCATGTCTCTCTCATCCTAAAATCTGTGTTGTAAATTTTTGAATTTACTTGTGTATTTTAAATGTATATTAGAATTCAACAAGTTAATTGGGTTTCTGTATTTCTGTAATGGCTTATAATGGACCTATTCCACACCCAAAACTTATTCTCTTATTTTTTTTTCTCACTTGTCTGCAGGACGACATGCACATAGTGATCCGTAAGCAGTTGTCCAGTACAGTGCCAAAATACAAACGCATCGGTATCATTGGTTCTGTTATGATGGTTGGGAGTATGGCAGCACGAAGGTATATATATAATCCCCTGATTGCAATCATTTGAGTTGAATTTTATATGTAACTCTGTGAACCGTGCCCTTTTTGGTTTCTCTCGGCCCTGTCATCCTGAAAATGCCAAAATTGTTCGATTTTCGGTGCTCTATTACAGAAGAAGACAGTAAATTCCACTAATGCACTTGTGTTTTTTCTGTGTTACAGAGACAGATCAGAAGGCTCTCAGGGAGGCACACTGCCCAAAGACACACATCGACAGGTGAGCAGCACTGAATATGAATCCATGTTCTTTATTCTTATGCTTGTGTGGTTACCTATAGCGTGTGTGTGTGTGTTTAGGTGATAGCGCTTCTGGAGTTGGTGCGGTCATGCAGTGAAGGCTCAGCTGAGGCGGCGGCACTGTATTATGATGAGCTGGCCAACCTGTTGGAAAACCACAGACTGGACCCACTGGTGCAAGTGTGTACATCTCTGGCCAAGAGAGGCTGTGTGTTAATATTT
Organism: Notoglanidium macrostoma; assembly: GCA_030068235.1. Classification (NCBI taxonomy): domain Eukaryota; kingdom Metazoa; phylum Chordata; class Actinopteri; order Siluriformes; family Auchenoglanididae; genus Notoglanidium; species Notoglanidium macrostoma. The sequence continues at coordinate 12,762,902 of JAQQZR010000036.1, read as the reverse complement.
TGGATTCTCTATAAAGAGAGCATGCACTACATTTAAAGAACTCTTCAAATGCTCCTATTATGTATTATGTATCCTATTCCAATGTTCTGTACTGTGGTAGGCGTGGATTGGCAAGAGTGTTCTGGAGGATTTCCAGGAGGACTTTGTCGTGGACCTTGGGCCAGAGATACCTGGGTGGGTGCCTCATTCAACATGGTGCTGTGCACAGAATGTTACGTATTGTTGCATTTCATTTTTTTAATCCAAACCGTTTCTCAGAATTTTTAGTTTTGATAGGAATCACACTGATAGTAGTGCACTAATATTGCCGGTAGGAAAACTGCATTTGTGGAAGATACACAGTGCAAGATACTAATCATTCACTTGCTTTATAACCTTACAGTTTTCCACAGGTTCACGTAGTAAATATTTGTAAGAGTAATTTATATAACTCATTAGAAATTAGCCATTATATTTAATTATTGCAAAAAACAAAGATTTACTGTACGTTCCTTATAATACCTGCTTGCATGCAATAACAGTACATGTAGGATATGGAGGAGGATACGTAATCTATTAATTTAGTCTTAAGAGTAGCTAATTCGCAAGTCAGAAATTTTTCTCCACGTATGTGACTTCATCATTATAATTCATCATAATGAATGCTTTTTTTTTTTTTTTTTTTTTTAAATGCACTTCATAATAATTTACGACTTACGCAGTCCGGAGATTGCGTAGTTGTGTAGCGACTACACAAGAAATCGTCCAGATTGGAAAAGACATATGCGTTTTCAGCCCAAAGCTGAGTAAAGCTAGCCGTGATGAATTGTGAAACACACATTACTCAAAGCAAAATAAAATGGAAAAGGAAACTGATCACTTGTCTGCAGCATATAAATTCCTCAGTAAAAGTATAGCAGCCCAAATTAATGATTATTAGAACATTTTTTTTTGTCCTATCATCAGTGATAAGATTTTTGTGGTGGTCCGTCCCTATTTGAAATTATAACTGATATTTTTTATAAAACAAATAATTTGCTGTAGAGAAACCACTCAAGACAAGTTATTTCCTGTTAATATATCTAATTTAATTATAATCAGAACCTCAGTATTATAGGATTTGCTTTTACATAAAGAGAGAGCCTAAAACATGTTGCTGTTATTGTTGTTAATGATCTAGCGTTTGTGTGTTTCAGCTCATTTCCATTCCCTGCCTCAGCTATGTACAATCTGGATGAAGATGAGAGTCAGGGAGGAATTGCCATTAACCTGCTGCCTCTGATGGCGAAGGATCTGCAGCACAAAGCAGACTGCAACAGGGAGGGCAGGTTAGAACACATACACACACACACACACACACACACTGTTTTAACTTGCACATGTATTATATACTCCTTAATAAGCCAAGTTGAACATTTTAGTTATTTCAGCAGCAACACCATACCTTTACCATCATGGTTAATAAAAAATAAAGGCCTCACTAATACAAACAATATTCAAATTTGCATGCAAATGACCTCTTTCCTTTTTTCTTTTTTTTTTTTCTTTTTTCCTTCCCTGCCTGCTGCTCTCCCTCCTTTTCTCCAGGCATGTATCTCCTCTGCGTCTGCCCTCGTTCTTCAGATTGTTGAGGCTGTGTGAGGAGGAGCAGCACCAGGGTGACCTGGAGGAGATCGATGCTCTTCTAGGTCAGGTTCAACTCAACAAAAACAACTACTATTTTAGAAATCACAAGCTCGTTCTAGGCTTTCACCCTGTTCAAGACCTCTGGAAAAAATACCACATTGTCTTATATCACCATCCACACAGATTCACATGGGAGTCAAAGATTCTTAAGACTTAAGCTCTAAACCTTATAATCAAATACAGTCTCCCAGGGAATCTGCAGTTGTAGCTTGGGTATATAGCAAGAGCATGAGTCTTATCTTTCATTAGCACTGTGTTTGCCAAGTATTAAAAAAAAAAAAACAGCAGCTAAAGAAATGCACTTTAGACCAAATTCCACATGGTGTTGCAACTTTGGACCAACAGTATGACCTTAACTTCATTTAATATTTTTTTTAATCAGTGTGAACTTCCAGATCTCTTTAATAAGGGTAAAGCAGAAGTAATAAGCAGCATTAGGAGCTCACAAGATGATCCAGTGGCAGTCAAATGCTTTCGAACACCCTTTATTTTTAGCATTTTTATCTAATTGTATTATAAATAGTATACAATTTAAGCCTCTAGCCAAGGAATCCTAGTGAATATTATTATAGTTTTAGTGAACTGACACTTTCATTGGAACAATCTAGATTAAATCTCATCAGAAAAGCACAAAATGTTTAATCAGTTTGATTAAGTATTTGAGGCACACCATATAATTGTTATATAGTTAACACTAGCACTTAATATGGCATAATATGTTTCCCTCTAACTGCACTTGCCTTTAGTACAGAACTCTTTTAGAGCTCATTAGGATCTGAGAGCAACATGTTGCATATAGATTTTGTTTTCTGTAATTAATTCGTAGTTGATATCAGTTCATTTGTTCTGTGTCATTAAACTGTAATAAAATGTAAGAAACTCTGGGGGTTCAAAAAACTTTTCGTAGTATGTAGCAGAATCCTACCGTGACATCATAGAAGTCTATTACTGTGCAAATACAACTTGAATTGACTTACTGATTCATTTCCTCTTCTCTGTGAAATGCATTTCTAAAGAAAAGTCTAAATTCCATGCCTAAATTGAATACATGTGATAGATACAAAAATGCAGTAGCTTATTAAGCTAATTTGCGCCCCCTTTGAAAATTGGCATGGTCTGTGGTCAATTAACATTCCCCCCCAAATTAACTTAATGTTAGGCTGTTGCTACATCTCTTTACATGTAATATTTAAGCAATATCACATGAAAGATAATCATAGCCGTTGCTGATGTTCAGAACAAAGGCACAACCTCGTGTATACAACAGTTTTATAAACAAGAAATTAATATTGTGTAAGTGACATTTTGGACAAAACATGGCCAAAAGTTCTGTTTATTTTTGCTCTGTCAGCGGAAATAGATCCCGCTCCCGCTTTATAGCATGTCGACTAGCTGGCTAGCTAGCTCACATTAATTTGTACATTCCCGTTAAAGGTGCTTCTGGTGAAATTAGCATCCTTTTTTTTTCTTCATCTGATAAGCTTTCATCTTTTAAGTTGAAGGCTATATTCGTGAAAAGCATCACCCGCCATGTCCACTGATCATATCGCGAACGCTACTATAGTAACCGTCTCGAAGTAGGAAGTGCAATTTTACGTGGATGAGCAGAGTGATGCACACAGTGCTCTTGTCGCAAAATATCAGCAATCGTGGACGGCTGCTCGACCAATTAATGAATCAAATTAGTCCAACGGAACGAACTGTTGTATAATTGCAGATACTTAAAAATATTATCACTATCTGAAAAAGAGTTTGAATGTGTCTTCAATTTTCTCTCAAATTCCCTTCCCCTCATGGTCGATTATAACCTGTTATGACCGATAATAAGCCAATCTTTATATCCAATTACATTTCCTCAACCGCTCAGACTTGGATACAAACAACTACTGTATATGCAGTGAGAGTATTAACATCTGCAAGTGAATGTTATGATTACATGTAGGGTGTTCGGTGCTTTATTCACAGGAAGTTGCTTAGCTCAAGATCCTTGCAGAAAAGGCTACGACTCTTCCTCTCAGGTGACGGTACACCTTGCTGATATTCCCAGCTCTGGCACTTGATCCGTAGCCTGTCGCAACCAGAGCACAAAGGCTTCTTTGTTACAGGAGGAAGCAGACATGTTACCTACCAGCAAGACTCCAGGCAAAATAATACACAGTGTTGTCTGGCCGAGAGCAGTGTCGGCGCATATACAAATGAGTAATTAAAAGCTCTTGGGCAATGCAGTTCCGTTCTTGTTGTTTATTTAATTGGGATGTACATTCATTCTTACCACTTCTCAGCTCCGCCAGGGCAAAGTTGAAATAAATACAGGACGCTAGTATAAAAAATTGCAAACGAAATTTGTTTTAAGGACTCGAGTAAACCAAAATCACTGAGCTTTTGTTACATGCGAAATGTATATTAAATCAGTTTCTGTATTCCGTTTACTAGGTTTGTGCCACTACTGGATTTTCATATCATAATTGCCCATTTGTATTGCTGCCCACAATAGCCTCTCAAGAGATTTGACAATGGAAATAAATTACGTGGTAGTGATTTATTATAATCGCTATAACAATATCGTAATTTATACCACAGCACTGTTGAAATCTCAAATCTCTTTGATCAGAAGGTGCTGATTAATCTTTTACAGCATGGCTCTGACCGTAGTTCCAGCCGCAAGGCAAATCACAGGTTTATATTATGCGCACTCCATCTAATGCGTTATTGTTTTTTCTTTTTAATTGAACATTTTATGGAAGGGGTCTCGAGTGTCCAGAGTGTTTCCAGCCTTTGTTTTAGGTATGTGTTGTCTTGCTGAAGGGTGCACTCATTTATTTTTAATATTTTATGATTTTATTTTTGTAGAGCAACTGGAAAAATTTGAAAATGCAAAAACTGTGGAGGGGCTGCAAACATTTGCTATCAGTTGTATAACAGCATTCGTATAGTGTATATTAAGTTTAGGTATGAAAGGTGTAAGTAGTAGTGTTTTGGGTGTGTTATGGCAGGCTGTCCTCTGATCCTGACCGACATGGAGGTGGTCGAGAAGGTAGAGAGTCTGTCTAAGGCAGAGCGAGACTTTCTCTGTTCTCTGCTCTTCTACACCATCAACTGGTTCAGAGAGGTCAGTGCACCCACTTTTGTACAGGCATGTACAAGGGTTTCATACAGATTTGCTCTGTTATTTGTTGCATATGATGCAGCTTCTTCTTTTCTTACCTTTCTATGTTGCCAGGGTAACAAAGTAACAACAAAAACGTTTGACTTTTTATTCATAAACGACCAAAAGTTTCACTGAACGTGTGTGTGTGTGTGTGTGTGTGTGTGTGTAGGTAGTAAATGCATTTTGCAAGCTGAAAGAACCTGAGATGAAGATGAAGATTCTAACTCGTCTTCAGAACATCACTTACCTGCACACACTGTTGGAGACATGCTTGGCAGGTACTAAACCGGAATTATGATGGATAAACAAACTAACAAGGATGTTTGATCTGATCTTGAACAGCTCTTAAATGTTTATGGGAATGTATGTTTCAGCCAGCCCTGGATTCACTCCTCCTCTGGCTAACTTTGACTGTGAGAGTGCAGAAGTTTTGGCTCCTGCACCATCTGCTGCTCCTGCCAAGAAAGCAAAGAAAGGTAAAGGTGTAAGATACGTCAGAGAGGCCATGGTGCTTCAGTTTCACTGTCACGGGCACAATTCTGTGTATAGTCAGTGCTCTCGTACAAGCTTTATTGTAGTGTAGACTCACAGGCTTGCTCCTGGTAGTAAAGAGTATAAGGGAAATGTTCTCTTTCTAAAGCCTATGAGATTTGGTACAGTGGGCATAACAAGTCTACACACCCCTGTTAAAATTGGAGGTTTTTGTAATGCAAAAGATGAAACCAAGGTAAATCATGTCAGATCTCTTTACATCTTTTATGTGCTATAGCAGCCAACAAAATTCATTTGAAAAACAAAGAGGAAGGTTTTGGGGGGGGGGGGGGGGAACGAAAAGTAAAAACTTTTAAACTTTCAAAGCAATCACTTGATTGATGGAAGGTGTAGGATAATTACTTTTGTATATGATTGAATGAGTTTAGTAACGTCAAACACCCCATTATAAAAGAGTGTACACATTTGGTCAACCAGGTTATTGTAATTTTTTTTATTTTTTTATTTTTTTTATATATATATATATATATATATTTTTTTTTTTTTCTCCCCCTCCTTTTTCTTTCCCCCACTTGAGTTATGTTAGATGCTAGCTCACCTCACAATTTTAACATGGGTGTGTAGACTTTTGTATCCACTGTATGTAGTTTTTATTGTGTAGGTGTGAGTGTGGGTGGTGGTGTGTATAAAGCAGCTTTTATCCACGTTATGTTTCCAGAGTCTAAAGGGAAGAAAAGGAAAGCGTCGGCCAGTAAGAACACTTCAACAGAAGGCTCACAATTGGAGGAGGCTGCTGACACTGATGACCCTCCGGCACAGGCAAATGACAATGCCACTGTTACACCACACATGCACACAAACACACACACACCCCTACTGTATTGTTCTACTATAAAACAGTAGCAGATGCAATGGCTTGCTATGGACATGATGTGATCAGATGGACAAAACATTACTTATAAAATTGTAAGTTGCATGGTTTCAGGATAAAACATTACTATGCAGTGATTTCTAGATATTTTCTTTAGCTCAGGAAATGCTATAGTACTGATCTGCACCAATAACAGGATTGAAACCGAAGTTAACTTTGATAATTGAGGTGTCTCAGGTGCAACATATGATTATTTAATCATCTAATAATCTTCAAGTATTAAATTTTTTGTACGCTTCTCATCTTTATTAAGTCTTGTCCATCCATCCATTATCTATACCGCTTTATCCCAGCATCTTCGGGTGAGAGGCGGGGTACACCCTGGGCAGGTCGCCAGTCCACCACAGGGCCAACACAGGCAAA
>JAQQZR010000036.1:12731490-12749981 GCA_030068235.1 Notoglanidium macrostoma | reverse complement strand
TATATATATATATATATATATATAATTTTTTTAATAATAGTATTTCATTCTTTAATTCCATGATGATGATGATTATTGTTATTATTAAATGACATGGTTTTGTCCTATTTAAAACTTTTGTTGCAATACGATTTTTTCGTAGTAATAAAAATAAATTAACGTAATGAAAGAGTGCACCCTTTCAAATGATGATTATCATAATTCTTAATGAAAGAAGCTACACTACTGTGATAATAGCTATGTTTTTGCAACATGTCTTAAGCACTGTAAATCGTAAAACAGCAGATTTCAGCTTCAGTTTAAACCTGTTACAGTTTAATTTTCATAGAGCCTCTCTTGGGAATGTTTTACTACAGGAACAAATGTCGACAAAGAAAAGCATTTAAAGAGTTTTTTTTTTTTTCTATGTACGTTTGTTTTTTAATTTACAGGCAGACTTTCCTGGTGTACTATAAAGTTATGATGGCAGAGCTGGAGAAGTGCATACGAAAGATACCTCCTGGGAAACAGACAGACAGCAGAGAGGTGTGTGTGTGTCTGTGTCTGTGTTTGCATGCAAATTGTGAAGTTAGGAATGCTTGTATGAGTCAGACAAAAGTGGCTTAATCATATTATTATTGTCTCGATAATCTCCAGGCTCAGAGTGAGAAACTTCTAGTGTGGAACTTGGCTGTCCGGGACTTCCATATCCTCATTAACATGGTCAAGGTACAGAGTCACATGACCTTTATCAGGGTTCCCACAGATCCATAAAAAGTTGTAAAAAGCCTTAAATTCGATTTGCAAAAAATCTTAAAAAGTACTACCTTTACTGGCATGTGGTCATCAGACTCAGCAGATACAATGTTTCTCTATTCAGTAAAATAATAGCATGATAACAGTTTATGGAATCATACGGCCTGTGAGCAAGCATGCCTTTTTACCGTTGCCATGACAATTGTGAGAGCTCTGGCTTGTCTAGCAAGGTACAGCCCACGCCACTCTCATTTTCATTTTGCATGTTTTTGATTGACAGCTCGAAGTTGTTCAGTGAGTGCTGCTAGTGCGAGCACTGCAGTAAAATTACTTTTATATTGCACAGTCGCTGCGCATTAAAGATTCTCTCTTCTATTTTTCAAGAAATAAAGACACAAAAAAGACAAATTGTGTATTTAATTACTCTGGAGTGGACAAAGAACCAAGTACAACTTAATATATTTTTTACATTTTCTCCGGTTAAAGTCTGCTAAGTCTTAAAAGGTCTTAAAGTCTTAAATTTGATGTGATAAATTGTGCAGCAACCCTGTTTACATAATCCTTTCAACATTTATTTCACTTATTCACCAATTCTAATTCAGCTATTCAGTCAGAGTGAACTTTACCAAAACGTATTCTAACGTGATGATAATAGATGCAAAAAAAAGGTTTATATATTTATAAATATATGTTCTAACTGTATGAAAACTGGATCCAGGTGTGAAATTCACTCTGTAGGGAAATTTTAGGACCTCGTTGCTTAAGCTGGTTCCGTATGCAGTATGCTCTTCATAGGATGAGAGCCTAAGCAGTATTAGAAATTTAATATTGCCCTGTCATTTTGGTGAAATGTATTTTTGCATTCTTAAAGTTAAGGAGTCAAAATATGTGACTGCATAAAAGTAGTCCAGTTTGAGCAAAAATGAAATTTTTTGTCTCTTCTGGCTGTTTTCTATGTGCCAGAATTCAGCCATGGAGCCCCTTGACAGGTTTTCTCAGGCTGCCACACAATTTCGCACTCGCATTGTGATTTGCTAGGCCTGAAAATGACTTTAGGAACAGCAATTCCATGCACAAATCAATAACACCAAAAAGCAGAATCCCGTGACCGCCAGATGAAGATGAAATAAATAATTTCCTTTGAAAATAAATCCATTATTTTATTCTGTCTCCTGTTTCTCAAAATGCTGACTTAACATTAGGCTTCAATGAGAAAAACTGCTTTAATATTAGATTTCCATCACATATTTAATATAAACATTGTTGATGAGTTTCTGTCTTTAATCAGTATTATAGCGATTAGATATTAAATATATAATGATTAGCAATTAGCAATATCTCTACAGAAAGTCTTGGTTTACTCTTCTGGGTGTCTCTTGGAGATGCAAACTTGTCATGGCTACTGAGAACAGTTAGCATGGGCCAACACCTCTTTTAAATATTATTTTATGTCCTGTCCTATTTTGCATGCGACATCTTTTATGTCTTCCAAATTCTTTGTAAATCATCCCGAACACATATGTGCACTCACAATCTCCAGTTCTCCAGGAAGGTTTTTTTTTTTTTCTCCCCTCCAAAAAAACATAACAGAGTTCAGATCGTAACTACAGCTGTCTAATCAAGCATGTACACACTTGGTGTACAGTACCACCAGTCTTACTTCTGACTTCTCTTCCTTCCTTTTTAGGTTTTCGATAGCAGACCAGTGCTCAATGTGTGTTTAAAGGTGAGCAGAACAAATGAATAAATTAAACATTTTGGGGTTAAATGAAATGATCCTTGTTCACACCATGAACTGTTTTGTGTGCAGTATGGCCGGCTGTTCCTCGAGTGCTTCCTTAAGCTTGGAATGCCTCTCCTCGACTACAGCTTTAAAAAACACAAGGTAATTGTGCTTTTTTCAGTGTTTATCCGGCCATAGCAAGTTCTGACACCTTTAATACCTAGTGAAGCCGTATTCAGGTTTGTGTCATAGTTTTCTTGATTTCTCTCAGGAGGACGTTCAGAGTTTACTGAAGACGTTTCAGCTCAGCACCAGGCAGCTCCATCATATGTGTGGCCACTCAAAGGTAACAAGAAACTGCACAGTATCTCTCAGACTGTATGACCCTCATGGAGCACAGACGTGGACTAGGACAGTCATTTTTCTTTTTAAATTTCTTTCACCAAATGAACAAAGAGTCAGGTTAGACCTTAAATTGAGCTGAGATGGCCAGTGCTCTGCACAAAAAATCTTTTTTTCCTAGTATGCATTCTCAAATCAGAGCTGTCTGTCTAAACATCTTCATTCACTGTCTAATTTGAGAGACAGTCACACAAGTGCAAGCGCAGTGCATAAAGAAGCATTTGATAGAACAACGATCGAGTAGAGAGCTTCCTTAAAAGCATCACAGCTCAGAGATTACTGATAATTGGTGATCTTTGCAAGCTTAATACTGAACAGTCTACCTGCTTAACATTATGATGCTTTTGGGAAACTGGGCCAAGATCAATAACTGTAATGTTAACCCTGCTCTGTTCTCAGATCCAGCAGGACACAGCCCTAACCAACCACGTGCCAGCGCTGAAGAAGCACCTTGAGCAGTTTGTGTATCGTGTTAAGGCAATGCTCACACTTAACCAGTGCCAGGAGGCTTTCTGGCTGGGCAATCTGAAGAACAGGGATCTGAAGGTGAAACCTGGAGGACATGTACTAATTATCAGTCTCCGTTTATGTTTTCTAGTTTACGGAAGCGAGGTATTGAGCTAGCCGTTAGTACACTAGTATCACATGGATGCTAAAGCAATGACATTGATTTATCCAGTTGCCATGTAGTTTAAGAATCATGACCTCACAACAAATGCTGGATTGAGCGCTTGTGCTGAGCACGTCTCTCCGGGAGAGATAAATAGGAGCTTTATTCATCCATTCATCCTGCCAAAAACTTGTCCGTTTTATGAGTGTTATTTCTATAAATAAGTTCTATAAAAAGTTTAAGGGGAGCAATGTTATTTTGGCCTTTGCCTATTGCGTTGCCAATACCACAGCAGCTAAATCAACTAAATTGAACCAAAGGACCTAAAACATAGGCTGGATTCCAAACCTCTCTATTCCCTACATAGGTGCACTACATACAGTACAGTAGGAATCCTGGCTTCCACTGTGCAAGTCATGTACTATTGGGATTCAGCTTTTGGGCTTCAGTTTCAGTCAAGACAAGCAGCCATAAACAGCAGTGCTAGCACTGAGTGAGGTTGTGTCTCTCTTGGTTTGACCACAAACTAAAAATTACAAGTATGCATGTGGTTGACTTTTAGACAGGGTGAGAATGGACAGAAATACACGGTTGACAAATAGGAGAGAATGTCATGTTAAAATGCCACTGCACTCAACACTGTCTTTAGCGCCTCTTGGATGGCTAGTTCTGATTATGTAGACGAGTACTTGGGTCCAGATTTATTTTCACAGAGCTAAATTAGTGGTTTTACAGTTAAAACAGTGATCGTCAGTACTGCCTTAAAGAAAACAACTGATCTGTGTAGGATTACCAGAAACTGGTAACATTTAGCAACGAAATCTGTGGGCTAAGCTGTTTCTTTAGCTAAGCTTAGTGATGAACCAACTCGGAATGAATCTGTTCTAATTTTGATTGATACGGACATTCCGCTACCTGTGACGAAAGCTAGTATCCTAATGGGTTGGCTAACTTTATGATGCCAATGATAAATAGGGAGTTATAAGTACGATTAGTATTCTGTACAATTACCTCAAGTTGGTAAACGGCGATAGTCCTGGAGGATGGGGGTTTATACATTTATTATAGATCAGAACATTTTTATAAGGGTTTATAAAGGGGCTTAAGTGTTAATGGGTACTTTAGTAACACGGGAATTTACTGTTATATATAACGCATTGGTCTCCCTAAGCTACACTGTTCGTAGTTTCTGGAGGTCTGCATATCCACTGTAGTACAGATTTTTGTCTTAATCTGTTAAGTTCACTTTTCCATTGTCTGGCATACACGTACACATGCTTTGCTAATTTTGGATGAGATGCTTTTTATATACTACAGTGTATTTGTGTGCATATGATATTAAATATGTTAATGTTTTTAGGGTGCAGAGATTCTCTCACAACGCTCACAGGAAAGTGATGATGAGGATGAAGAGTCTTCTCAGCTACAAGAGGGAAACAGGGACGAGGTATTAGTTACTTTGTCTAGAATACAGTAGTTGAAAACTTGCCTGGTACATTTTTATATAAGTTTTCTTGTTGGAAACTTTTGTCTGTCAAGATCTCTCAGTTCTCCCTCCTGTTTCCGGCTTAGGAAAGTGATGCTGAGGTGAAGGAAAACGGGCACCAAGACGAAGAGGAAGAGGAAGAGGAGGACTCGGATGTGTCAGACTGATCGCACAAGACTTTTTATCCTTTTATATCCATTTACAGTCAACATTACGTCTACAGTACTAAAGCTCCTTAAATTCAGTATCCAGTGAGTTAAATTTTTCGGCTTTGTAAACTTATTTGCAGGAGACTACAAAACATTTGGGTTAAAAATCTAAACATCCACCCATATTGTTAAAACCAGTTTTGTAAGACAAATGCTTTCGCTTTTCACACTCAAGTGTTTTCCTTGTTTGCTGTTATCATTAGCCTTTTTTTCCCTCTTTGGTGACGGTGGATTAAGATGTGTGTGTGTGTGTGTTTGTATATATTAATTTGCCAATAAAAATGTTGTCATGGATTCAAAATTAATTTTTCAAAATCCAATAGTATGCTCTCGACATGTCATTAAATCCTACAGGGGTTAGGTCACAACTTGACAGCTCTGGCAAACCAGTAACACCGAGTTTTACAGGAAAATACACGCTAGTCATTTAGACATGCTATATGAACAGAGAGTTTTTGTGATTTGTTAAACGGGGTTAAACCAGTGTTCTAGTGCTCTTAATTTCCCCTCAGTGTTGCTGATTTACAGTTTTGCTAGATGTTTTAATCACTTCTCCAAGCAGCCCCTCTGCAGGGTCTTTTATTATAGCAGTTCTCAAACCTTATTCAGTTAGGGAGCCTTGTAACTGTAAGAACAATGTTCAAGCACCTGTCTGACTATTCAGGTTAGTGAATGGTTATTCAATCTGTAGTTGAATAATTCAGTAGTATAAATAGTATAATCCAGCTAAATAAATATTACACACATTAAGCAAATATGTACCATCATATTTATATGTATTTATTTATTTCCAACTAAGCCATTGCGGTTTTTATTCCTGAACGTTTCACCTACAGTAACTCTAACCGTTTTGTATCGTACGACAGCACGTCTCCTAGCTGTTTTTAGATTTAAAAAGGTGATATTTAGAAATAAATACCAATATAAAAACTCACTAATATGGCTGTCAAAGTGTAGTTTTTGTGACCAGTCAATAAAAGGCTTATAATAACTAGATTATAACTATAACAACTACAACAATATTAGTATAAAATATTCTCCAGCATCATCATTTCTTTACCTGTGGACCTCGCTTTAGGAGCCATGGCTTTGCAGTCTGCTAGGTGTACACCGCCAGTCAAAGGTTCTTGGAGTTTTTTAAGCTTGATTACTGTTTAATTACAATTATTAATAGCATTCATATTATATATTGTATATAATGGCTTGCTGTCGGATCCTAATGAGACTCTAAGTGAGTGCTGTATTACACACAGGTGCACTTGGGTTATAAATGTTTTAAGCCTGTAGGTAAAAGACTCACAGTGGTCTTAGTACTATAATATAAAGACTCTTAATAGTGTTATTAACTGTAAAACAAAATAGACAGCAGTAGTATTAACTATAAAACAAAACGAAACAAAAAAAAGAGAGATGTGCCAAATGTAACCAAAAATGCTGAAATAAAAGGAGTTGAAACCGTGTCAGTGTGTGACTGTGGATAGAGGATGCAAAGGTAAATATTTCACAGGTTCTGACAGGCCTCCACACAGAAGAGGAAAAAAAAAATCTCTCTTTATGTAGACGCATGGACTCTGAGCCATGGTTTTATCTGACAGACTTCTTCCAGGGATTCAGATATGGTGACCTTCCTCTGGGACAGTGTTACCTCCTCTGCTTGTGGGAGAGGTGGTGGCGGCGATGGTGTCTCCATTTTCTGAGCTTTAGTCATCTTCTGCTTAACTACAAATTACTCAAACTTACTCAAGAGAAAGCCCAAGCTTACTAGCTTTGAACGATGCTTTTGAAATAAATTTTACTAGCTGTCAGGTGTTTTGAATGACTGCTTGATTACACTTGAATTATAAATATTTTGTAAATGGGTTTTGTACACCCTTTAGAGTCACTGTGTTGTACCTTATTTAACTTGCCCACTACTACTCATAATCTAATTCATGTGCAGAATTTGGTGTTAGAAATCTGACATTAGTTTTGGCTAGGGAAATTAAAATGTTTAAGGACTGCATAGGTTTTATAAAAGTATATTTTTGATTTTTAAGTAAATATATTTGTACTCTGTAAAATACAATGAGCTATATGTGGGCACAATGGGTAGCATCACAGCTCAAGGGTCCAGGTTTGATCCTGCGCTTGGATTAATGTGAACGTTTTTCATGTGTCCTTATGGGTTTCCTCTGGGTTCTCCAGTTTCCTCTCCTCCCAAAAAATGTGCCTCATGCCAGTGTTTCCAGGACAGGCTCTGGATCCTCTGTGAAACTGACTAAGAGAAAGCGGCAACTGTGAGATCTAGTTTCATTTTGTTTTTATTTTGTTTTGTTTTTTGAATTATTTATTTATTTTATTTTAATGAACCTCATCATGCACGAACAAGAAATACAACAAGCTTAGATATTTTTATGTTAAGGGGATATAGAGTTTTATATAAACAAAATTAATAAATTACAGACTCAGTTTGAATTGCTTTTTGTGTCTGTGTTTCAGGGTCATCTCCCTTTTGAAAGAAAGAAAACATGGCATATTAAGGTTGTTTTTTTGCCTATGTAATGTAGCTATTACTGTATTACTATAAAACTTGATGCTTGTGCCTGTAAATACAGCTGATCGGTATTTTCAAAGATTTTACAAATGTGTTAAATCGTGAACATGAAAAGTAAATGAACAACAGTCTATGACCAATTATTACAAAATATACAATTTATAATGGTACTTCCTGAAATAATAAAAAAAAGTATTTTCAGCTGGCTAGATCACGACAGTCTGATGATGATGATTATTATTATTAACAAAATAGTACATTACAAAGATTCAGGTAAACAACAGCAACACATTAAGAGCAACATTCAAAGACAAACATATATAAGGAACATAACAGGAAATAATGAAAAAAGAACTACATAAAAACCAACAGTCTCCACGTCCTATCCATTGCTCACGTGATGATGAAGTTATGCCCCCCCCTCCCGTGCACGCGCTCAGGAATCTACTAATCTACTCATAATTTGATTCGATCTCTGAATCTACAATTAGGCGTTCCTTATAAAACGATTACACTAAAACACCTTTACTTTGCGGTTTGTTAGACCGTTTTTCCGGAATGCTGCCCCTTGAGGCTACTATAACGTGATATTTGTTTTAGAGCACCCCTGCGTAACGGAAACATGGTACAACCAGGAAGTAATGATGCTGTGTTGAAGGAAATAAGCATCAGTTTTGCCAGTAGCGCTAAGAGTTAAGGTAAAATCCCAAACACCGCTCTGTCCTTCTCATAGTTGTGCACTATATGCGCTGTAGAGTGGCTTCTACACCCTAACTAGTGCACTTTACCGACAACAAGTAGCAGTTTAGGATTCAGCCTACATTTTGCGCGAGGAAAATCGCCGAAGGCGTAACACAACATAACATAATACAAGGTATAATACACCATAAGAGTGCTCAGTGAGCTCGGCTGGGGCTTAGCTGCATTGTTTTGATCTTGACGCAGCAGTGATCGAAGCCATTTCTCTGAACAGAAACAATGTCTGACTTTGTGATTTTATCCTTGATCTTGTTTTTGGTCGTGTGTCTCATCCTGACCCTTGCTGGGTTCGTGTATTTCTCCGGACTGCTCTCTGAGATCGTTGTTCGGACAGGATCTCCCCCGGTGAAAAAGATGACTATTGCGTACAAGTTTAAGAAAGGAGCGTACCGGGAGCGCGGATCCGCCTTCACCGAGAGCTGCAGCGTCGCCCCTCAGCTCTGCTCCATCGCTCTGTACTATGACAACCCCAGCGAGGTGAGTTACAGGGTCATATCCACTGCGACCTGCGACTTCTCTCCTCCAGCTCGGTTTGCCAGAGTGCGGTCAGTGACCCATGCTTTGCACTCAGACCTTTTATTAGTTGGGCCTACTGGGACGCTAATTTGTTGCCTAGACTGATCTAAAATACTACCATTAATAATACAGTACAGTACAGTGAAAGGTCAGGTTAATCTGTTGGGTCTGATGTCATGCAGTGCAGTGCAGTGCATTTCAGTGTGTATGTTTAAAAGGCCCATACTGACAGCGAGACATAAACACACGACAGACAACTGACTTTTATTTGTTATTTTTTTATTTTTTAAGCAAACAAGCCAAGCCTCCATGACAGCTGAGTGTGAGAGATAATCAGTTGTGTTTACTGATAAGATCTCTCTGGTCAAAACATTACACACTGTCCAAGCACACAGCTGTAAAAGTGCAGTAGGGCCTAATTCACTTCTGTTGACACATTCCTGATAAGATTACCTGTATGTTTAGTACACTGTTACATGATAATGTGCTTCTGTATATGTGGGTTTACAGGGCATGTGTGTGGATTTGCACAGTCTGCTGAGTTTCCTGGTTTACACTCGTCCTTCACTGTACTGTACAGTCAGTGCACTGTTTACTGCCAATTGATTAATATTGTTTTGCAGTTAGTTAGTGCATTGTGTTGTACAGAGTTTTGGATGCACTGAGTCATGTTTCTTGTAGCCATGAATTAAAATATTAATGACAGATTAAAATTTTCTAATCTTGTGAAATATTTTTATTTCACAAAACTATTGTATTTTAAGATGACTGAAACAGAGAAATCAAGAGATTGATTTATTGTGGCCAGTGGAACCTAAGGATGGGGATGATTGATAGTATTACACTTTACCAATCTTGGAATGATGTATGAAGACATGAGGTCACTGGTGAACGCTAGCCCACACCACATGAATTAAACTCTCAAAGTGAACAGACTTTCAAGCCAGATAATTAATATAGGTGTTTGTCCAAACTCCAAATTTCCAAGCTCTGACTATGACCAAAGACCTTTTTATCCTGGAATTCCTACTCGGAAAGTTGCGGAGGTCTTCTCAACCCTGCGCACAGTATGTGACGTCAAATCCACATGGCTTCTCATGGCATCAACAGTGAGCTTCTTTACTTCTGAATCGGTTTTATTACAGTATATAACTAGTATTTGCTTTGGCGCAATTAACATAAGGCCATATTCGGTAAATCTATATCTCAGTTCACTGTTTTGAGGAGTTAAATATATATCACTTATTACAGTGATTAATTTAGCTGGCTAAATTGTTGCTCACAACAGAACATGGAGGTGTCCATGTTTGTTTTTCACTTTGTAGTTTGACGCGTTGGAGATTGAAAATGACCTAAGTCACATGCAATATAAGTTTTAAATACAAGTCATGGATTTGTTCATGAATAAAATTTGTGGAATCTGTGGTAATTCGCAGTCATGAGATACTTCTGGCCTTGAAATGTTAACTCATGGACAAAAATAATCACCTTGCCACCTTAGAGGCTCCACAGTGCAGTACTGGGCTTTTCCTATACTTATGAATAGATGTATATATTGATTTCTGTCATGCACTTGTCTTGTTATTTGCATTATGTGTAATTCTGTGTGTCATATAGTGTCATACAGTCTTATAGTGTAATTGCATTGTATGTTGCATTACAGTGCTTTATTACACAGTTAACATGTACAGAAATAACCGAAATGTTAAAACTGGTAAGTTGGTAAAGATGGATAAAGCATGTTTCTCTCCAAACCACTGCAGTCTAACATGCAGCATGGCAGTAAGTGGCATGAAAAACCATGTGCCTGCACAAAAGTGCCACGTTTGTGGCTATGCTAATCCTGTATTTGGCATTTCTGCAATGCCAGCACATTTTTAAAAAATGGATTGCTTTTGCATCTGCTCCCTGTTGGCCTGCTGGAAATCTCCCAGGTGCCCATGTCCTGTAGATTCACATTCTGCTCCACTGGCTGTACTTTCTGCTGTTATTCCTGCCAGAGCACTGATATGAGCTCTAATATGCAGAGGATTAATTCATACCTTGCTTGGTTCAAGGTATTCCTTAATCACATGGTTTAATGTTAATGTTAATAAAACTACGGCATTTACATTACAGTACACATAAAGTATCAGGTTGAGGTTGATCATGAGTGTGTAGGTGACTTGAAGTTTGTTGTAAAAGCACAAAATGCTTGACTGACGTGCCTATGGAAACATTATGCTTGGCTGATGGGAAAGTTTCATAGAGTCGTTGAAAGTGACTGCGTATATTGGCGTTTCATTCCAAATCCGAGTTTGAAGTCTGAGATCGTCTATACTGTCTGTACGACGTTAAGGTGCAAGGCACAACACAAACTGCTCTTGGTGGAGTCATAACAGCTCAGGATATGTGCTTAGTCAGGGTTATTGCTGCAGTTTATAATCTGTCCTTGTACAAGTTAGACATTTCGGTTCAAACACAGGCCCACAATCCTTTCAGCAGATCTCACGGGACACATATTAACATTTGCGATGTGGAATACTGGAGTCTGCATGAAAAGGCGTATTACATTGTAAATAAATACAGTGTCATTATCTATCGTTAAGAATGTGTTCTAAGGTTTAAATAAGAAACATCCAAAAGTAGCCTAGAGAACAGCAAGGAGAGCTGAAAACTATAACATGAGCTCAGCACGGTTAAACCAGTAAGTTCAGTCAATATATCCAGCATTTGCATTTCAAATACACTTTGATTAAAATAACTTTGTTTAACTGCCTCTTTAATGCTGTGTGATGAGAGGGGGACAACATGGCCTTCTGACAGTATTGTGTGCAAAAGGATCAGCTGGTTGTGACTGTCTGGAGTCATGTACATGACACTTCTCATACATACCGTTCTATACCAAGTTTAATGTAGCCTTTTGTCTATATTTACAACTACGAGGACTTTTTTTTTGTTTTGAAGGAAACTTTCTAAAGATGGCATTTTTTTTTTTTTTTTTTTTTTAAAGAAAAGACTCCGAGAAACAGTTTGCTGGATGTCGAACTGGATATTGAAATCTGTCTTCCCTGAACTGATTACAGAATGGAAAAAAAACTTAATACCATAAGTCAGTGGTTCTCAAAGTGTGGTCTGTGAAGGATAGCCAGGGGGTCCGTGGTTTTTCATTTTCTTACAGTAATGGAAATCGGAACCTATCAAAGTTGTATTTATTATTGAGTGCTTTTTAGCCAGACACTTTAATTGGGTTTAAATTCAATCTTCAGTAAATGATGATCAGGTACGCCTATAAATAATGTCCGCTTTGACAACGGAAAGCCGCATGTCTAAAAATAAACAGCCAGAAAATTATTGTGAAGATTAAGATTAATTTCTGAATAGTAAATTAATCTGTACTGAAGAAATCATGTAAAGGGAGGTGAGGGTACCCTGGCTGCAAACATTTTAAGAACCCCTGCCTTAAATGACATAACTCACAGGCATTGTTTCTCATTAGGAGAATAATGGAAAAAAAAAAGCCAAACTTTAAAACGCCCCTCCCTCCATAACTGATTTCACAAAAACCCACACATTTTTTTTATAAGACATCCTGCTAGAGGAAACTAACTTCCCCCCGCAAATGACTTTTAGAGAAGGAAAAGACATGTCTTTCCACATCAGCCTAGGCCAAGTAGGCCATAATGCATCTGAATGACAAATACAGAAGTGTACAAAAGTCTTGCTGAACAAATAATGAAATAAAAAATTTATACTTAAAAATACTACAACATGCATCAAACTGTAATAAACTATATAAAATGGTAGATAGTTGGTGTGATGAACTTTTTTTTTATTATTCGAATATTAGTCTCCGGTACAATTTGCGGTTTTATAAGGAAATGAGCTGGTAAGTTTTACTGAGCTTCTTGGAGAATCTGCCACTGTTTTTCTGGAGACTTTGACAGTCTCACTTGTTTCTTTTTTTTTTTCTTGCAGCAAATCCCAGGCTCCTTCATTATGTTTTTTTTGTCTGATAAGTGGCCTCTTACGTAACATGTTGCTTTCTTTACTGACATACAAACATATTTAAAATACAAAAAACCTTTTTGGAATAGTAATGCTTGGAAATCTAAAATGCTTTTGTACTGAAATGATAATGCAGAATCGATAAAATAATGATCTATTACAAAATTTCTACTTAAAAATAATAGGGTGCCTAAGACATTTGCACAGTGCTGTAGCTGCACAATTTATTCCTAAATCTAAGAAATCCCAAAACCTAGTTACAGTCTGTCCACATGAAAGTATGGGAACATGGCTTCTTATTCGGCTGAGCTTTACACAGATCATACCTGGGAACTCAAAGCGATGAAGCTTCACAGGGAGGAGGGGCGTTGGGTGCAGAGCAGACAGGATCGTTCACCATCTCTTCTCAATAACTTGTTTTAATGTGAAACATATATTAAGTATACTCTGAGGAAAGCCATACAGACATGGGGAGAATATTTGAAACTCAAACAGACGGTAACCTGAGCTCAGGATCAGTATATTTACTTTACATTACATTACACTATATAATATTATATTATATTATATTAATTCAAGGATAGGTTTAGCTTGTTGCAAAATTAGGCTGTATTAATAGGAATGTATAGAAATAGATAGTAATATTAAAGTTTGGGGCATGGCTAGCAGTTGTACCTTTTCTTACTTACCAAAGGAAAGCCAACAAATTTGTCCTTACATCAGGTTCATTAAAGTAACATCATTGTATGATTAAAAGTGAGACTAATTTGGGGTCATTACTCAAAAAAGTTCTCAAATAAAGTAAAATCCAAATGAAAGTGATTATTTGTTGTGTTGTCGTGGAAATAATTGCGCAGGAGTACGTGTATTCATTTTCGGTTTCACTCAAATAAATGCAAATTCTCAACAGTTCAAAAAATTCTCAAAAGGATCAACAGTTATTTGTTACTGTGGTTCTATGAAACCAAATATAAACCTGTTTGAGTGCCCCAGTTGGGGTTTCACTGTTAGTTCGGCGCTTCTAAAGACCTAAAAAAACATTTTGAAGAGAAGACTGATCAACTGTAATGTAACAAAAATTGACTTATAGAATGTAAGAGGGGCACTGTGCTTTGTTTTGTTTTATTATGTTTTATTCATCTCAGCCTGCCAGACATTTATAAACAGCAGGCTGAAGGAATGTGCGCTAATTTTGTGCTATAAATCTGAAACCAGCAGGAGTCAAGGTCAAGACCAAAGTGCCTCTTAGAAAATTCTGTTTCTCAGCCACTTGCTCGAGTACGCAGAGGCGCAGAATATTTCACTGTCTGTTGGTGAATTCTCTTTCTTTCTTTCAGCGTTGCGCTGTAGAACTGCATTCTCAATGAGTCTGTGATGGGTAAAAGCAAACAGGCTTGACTGAAAAACAAAGACACCTTCATATATTGTTTTGTTGCATCACATAATTTCCATTTTCCACAAATTCACACAGTATTTGATGTAGTTGCTAACGTTAATTAGTGTTGGCATTTCCAACACCATAGTGTGCAACATGACTAATTGTAAGCCTCATATTAAAAACTTTAAAAACATTTACACAGTTAGGTCCATATGTATTTAGACAGTGACACAATTTTCATATTCTTGGGTCTGTACACCATCACAATAGATTTTAAATAAAGCCATCAAGATGTCAGAGAAGTGAAGAATTTCAGCTTTAATTCAAGGGGTTTAGCAAAAATATTGCATTAACCATTTAGGAATTACAGCCGTTTTTTTTCATAGTCCCCTCATTTTCACAGGCTCAAAAGTTATGGGAAAGTTTCATGGCTGTTATGGTCTGTTTCCTCATTATTTTCTGTCAAATTAAGGAGGTAAAAAGTCTGGAGATGATTCCAGGTGTCAAATTTGCTGTTGGCAGCTGTTCATGGAAACTCTCTATATGTAGTCCTAAGAGGTGTCGATACAACTGAAGAAGGCCATCATCTTCATTAGGCTGAAAAAACAAAGCAGACCTATCAAAAAGATAGCACAAACTTTAGAAGTGGCCAAATCAACAATTTGGTGCATTCTTAAAAAGAAGGAATGCACTTGTTAGCTCAGTAACACCAAAGGGCCTGGAAGACCACGGAAGACAACAAAAGTGTCTGATTGTAGAATTCTTTCCTTGGTGGAGAAAAACCCATTTACAACTTCTAGCCAAGTCAAGAACAATCAAGAGACACCTTCATAAATGTAAATACTGAGGGTTTACCGCAAGATAAAAACACACTGGTAACACTTTTTTTTAATAAGGCTTTGCTAGAAAGCCTGCCCAGTTCTGGAACAAGATTTTTTTGGACAGATGAAACCATGATTATCTCGTACCGGAATGAAGGGAAGAGCAGAGAATGGAGTAAGTAAGGAAGGGCTAATGATCCAAAGCATACCACATCATACCACACATGGTGGACATGTATGGCTGTCAATGGAACTGGGTCACTGGTGTTTATTGATGATGTGACTCCTGATGAAACTAGCAGGATGAATTCTGAAGTGTATAGAGCAATGTTTTCTGCTCAAATTCAGTCAAAGGCTGCAAAACTTGATAGGACAGCACTTCGCAGTACAGATAGATAATGACCCAAAACAACAACCACAAAAGCAACCCAAGACCTTCTTAAGGCAAAGAAATGAAATGTTCAGAGTCCGAGGCAAAGTCAGTCAACCCAGTTGAGCATGCTTTCTACTCATTGAAAACTGAAGCAACTGAAGGCAGCTACAGTAAAGGCCTGGCAGAGCAT
This sequence comes from Notoglanidium macrostoma, assembly GCA_030068235.1. NCBI lineage: Eukaryota > Metazoa > Chordata > Actinopteri > Siluriformes > Auchenoglanididae > Notoglanidium > Notoglanidium macrostoma. The sequence continues at coordinate 12,734,259 of JAQQZR010000036.1, read as the reverse complement.
CTTAAGGGAGGAAACTCAGCATTTGTTGATACTGGTTTCAGACTTTCAGACTTCATTGCTTATCAGTCAATTGTCCAATTGAATTTGAGCCTGTGAAAATGTAGGGACTGAAAAAAGTGGCTGCAATTCCTCAGAGGTTAATGCAATATTTTTGTTAAACCTCTTGAATTAAAGCTGAAATTCTACACTTCAAGGACATCTTGATGGCTTTATTTGAAATCCATTGTGGTGGTGTACAGATGCAAAAATATGTCTAAATACTTATGGACCTAACTGTATGTATAGCTCTGGGACACTACACTGTTTCTCAACCAGTAGGAAAGTTCAAACCTCCATCTACCGAATGTTACGTCTTTGCGTAACTTTCTCTACTTATGGAAAAAAACATTACTGATCAATTTTACAGACGTTTACAGGAAACGAGTTCTCACTTTGGTGATCCGAGTCCCCCACTTCAGTCTCTGTCTTATCATTATAACAGTCACCCACAGCATTTAAACACGAGCCTCATTGTTGTCACTTCATTTAACTGATCATCAGTGAGGAAATAATCACTGACTAATTTAGTCAGTAATGTTGACTAAATTTCTTGTGATTAAAGGTTCATTATCTGGGATTCAACCAACTGAATGCCCCTCCTTTACCGTAGTGTACCCTTCCCAACTGTGTACACTTGGAAACTCTTAGAGTCCACCAGTGGCCGTCAGGTGCATGTAGTGTACTTCCAAGTATTTATACATTCACACGCCTTTCCTTTTTCTGCGGTAAATAATATGTATGACCCTTCACTTTTCAAAATGTAGCTTCTCAAACTTCTTCTCCTTTGTCGTCCTTCTGGTGCTTCTTTCCTTCATGCTGGCACTGGTAAAAACATGAAACGTTCTGGGACACTGTAGCAGCAATGTAGCAGCGCTTGGCTACACCTACCGCTCTGACAGTTTTGCAGAACTGGGTCAGGGTTTTTTGTTCCTTTGTTGTTTGAATTGTAATGCATACTCTTTTGCACATTAGAGCTTCCTTTCTCCCTTCCCTGTAAAGATGTTTAACATAGAAGATGGAGTAAAATATTATTATTATTATAAAGTATAATATAGTAAAAGTAGTAAAATCTTCTGGATAAGTATTGCTAGACAAGTCTCATCTTGGTTCATGTATATATGCAGCTTTGCGTCTGAGTCTGACTAATTTAGCAGTTAGACACTTAGGATACATGTTGTCTGCTGGAAAACTCTGACTTAACTTTTCCTTCACAGTGACTGTAGAACCAGAACTTCACAGGCCCCACCAAGAGAGACGTGGCAGCTTGGCTAACCGCATACGAGTCATCTGTCATGCATCTCCAGTGGTACTGCTTAAAAGTGAAACGTGGCTGGCAGTGTGCTGTGACAGCTGTAGGCAGGATTAGGTGCCTTCTCGCTCTGTTTATTTAAAAGCCAACAAAACTACTGAAGTGTCACCATAAAGTGTTAATGTGCTAATCTTGTCTAGAGGTTTGAAGTAAAGCGCACCTAGTGAAGCCATTTGTAACCATTACTTAATCTTAATAAACTTTAAATTGAAGTAGTCTATTTATATCATTATTGGTAGACGTTTTATTCTAATATTCCTGAGTGAAGTCTTGAATATATAGTAGTTGTAGTATCACACATACCATCAGCATGGCATTATGCTTTCTTGAACACTAGGGGGCAGTAAATTCATTTAATGAACATTTTAAGTGTTTGGCAAGAAGTGCATCGTGGAATATACTGCCAGGGGGCAAGAGGGCCAGATTAGACTTCGTGAAAATACCTGTGGGTAAGTCACATTATTTATTCATATATAAAAATCTAAATCAGGTGAATGGAGTAGTAATTAAATCATTTTTTTTGTATGTATCTTATTTTAAGAACCAAAAATAATACCTTTTTTTTTATAAAGTCAAGGCTACTCACAAATGGACATATTCCACTACATAGTAGGCAGAATTTCAATTTCAATCCCTATCAGGTATACAGGGCAAGGGTCTTCAAATAGTGGACTCAGCAAAGCATTTCACTGGGCCCCGATAGACAATAAATGCACGAAACGTACAAAGAAATATTAATAATTTAATTTTTTAAACACATTTCTTTTTCACAGACTGATTTTTTCCTTTTAAATTACCCTCTCTGGACTGATTAGCAAACTGGCAGGCTAAAGCAAATGACAAAAAACATATTTATTGACTGACAGAACTTTGCATTTATTCTACCATGTCAAGTTCAAAACCAACATTCAGTCTGTGGCATTAGTCAGAGTTGGTAATATTAAACACCACAACAAAACAAAACATATCCCTTTCGATTTGTCTTATTTATAGCCCTAAACTAATAAGTAATAGTTAAGCTTTAAAGGTTAACTGCTGACATCAGTCATGTTAGTTGTTCATCCAGGCCTTTACAGAGTTTATATGATTACCATTTTATCATACCATGCTTTACTAATGCTGCACTGGTCATACTTTTTTCTCATACAGATATACAGTTTGATACAGTGCTCTGTGCATCTGCTCATGTCAAATACAGTATCTGAGTCTGTTACTGTGAGCTTGTTTCTGTCAAATGGTTAGAAGCTGTGTGCTTTAAGATGGTTTATGTCCTATATTACACAACTTATCAAATATGTCAGTGAATCAGAACAGAAAATGTGTCAAATCCTATACTATTTCAATTTCAATTTTTATTTATTTGTATAGCGCTTTTAACAACAGACATTGTCTCAAAGCAGCTTCACAAAAGTATATAAATT
>JAQQZR010000036.1:12697330-12728515 GCA_030068235.1 Notoglanidium macrostoma | reverse complement strand
GAGTAAGACAACATGCATGAAGAGGATGATGTGGCCAAAATACTCATTTGCCTAATAATTCTGCACTCCCTGTATTCCTGCCCAGGATTCTGTGGCCAGTGCTAGTTTATGAGGTCCCCATGACAACAGTCAAGTCCCTGAAAAGGAAAATCAACAGCTACTTTTGCAAGTGGCAAGGTTTTCCCCATAATCTCAGCAGCATGGCACTGTATGACAGTAGCAACATTCTGCAACTCCCAGTGAGCAATCTTACTGAGTTGTTTATGGTGTCACAGACAAGAGAGGCTGTCCGTATAGAGAATCCAAGTAGCCCAATCAGTCATCAGCTGGCAGTGAGGTCAGAACAGAACAGGCAGGAAGTGTGGAGCAGTCAATGCACTGGAGGTTACAGACTCCAGTCTAGTGGGGAATGTAGTTACAGGCCAGGCTGTGCTAGGCTACTTCCCCAGGATTCCAATAGAGAAAGCCCATGGCAAGGAGAAACATCACTGGATGCAGGGCCAGGTTCAACCAGGTGTGGAGGAAGTAAGAGCCAGCAGGATGGTGGGCATTAGACAGCAAGCAGCATGGTCAAGGGGGGAATCTGCAGTGCCGTGCAGAGTTACATGGAATAACATCCTAAGCAGCTGCCCAAAGGTCCTTGGTGAAGGGTGCTTTTGCTGACGGCACAACCAGGTGCCCGAAGCAGTTGCTGAAATAGTACCTCAACCATCAGCTCTTGGTGTAAACATCAACAGTCATTAAGCAACTTTGCTTTTATCAAAGTGGGAGAAAACCCAGGTCTCCTTTCATCAGCTGCCAATTGGCAGGTGAGAGTAGATCTGGCATGTAGCTTAAGTTTCCAGACCATATAACCTCCACAACATTCTGTCCTGACATGGCGAATGGAGAAGTAACAATTAGCTTTATATCTAATAATTTATTAGCCTCATGAGATGCAAGGTTTTGAACACAGTTTATGAGTTTGTGACAACCAGTCTTATTATAGGGTTTAAAATTCAAATTATTTCAGCATTAGAGCTCCAGTAATGTATTCATGGCATGCTCACTAATTAATAATAATTGAATTGAAGATGAATATACCCATGATTTTTTTTTTTAAAGAACAGTTTGACAAAGGAGAGAGCATTTTATGTAAATGATTTCCCTCCACCAAAATCACATCTGTGTAGTAATAACAATGAGCTGGATGGGCAAACAGTCGGCTTAAAGATTTATCATTATGAGTTTCTGGCTGAGAGAGCACATGCAGCTCCTGGTCACGTGTTTCCTTAATGTAGTAATTTATAGAGTAATAAATGAATCAGCCCACTAATACCTGTTTGTAGTATTTATTACATTTCCTATTAAAGTGAGAGCAATAATTGCTGACAGATTAAATGTTGCTTGAGTAATAGTGTATAGCTACATGTTTTTGCTCCTTAGCTATGTAACTCTGATAGGAAAATATCAACTGTTTTTCCCCCATCTTTAACTTTCTAGTTTGGCTGAGCATGTGCCTGCAGTATCCTCTGATTCCTGCTCTTGGTTGACATGAGTGGAATCAGATGTGGTCGTCTGCGGATGTAGCCCATCTGTCTAAAGTTTTGTAATTTCTGAGATTATTTATTGCTTACCACGGTTGTAAAGAATGGTTATGTGAATTACCATAGCCTTCCTTTCAGCTCAAATCAGTCTGGCCATCCTCCTTTGATCTCGCTAATCACTTTATATTTCAGGTATTTTTGCATACAGAAGCAGATGTCTTTGTTTATTTGTTTTTTGCACCATTCAGTGTAAACTCTAAAGACTGCTGTTCCTTAAATTCTCAGGAGATTAGCTGTTTCAGAAATATTAAAACCAGCCCATCCGTCACCAATAATCTGGTTGTAGTCCATGTCATTCAGACTTTCCTCGTTCTGATGTTTGACGTGCACTTTAGCTGAAGCTCTTAAGCGCTCTGCATGACTTCATGCACTGCGGTACTGGCACATGATTGGCTGATGATAATTTCATGAATGAGCAGGTGTACAGGTATTCCTAAGAGAGAGGAGATTGTAGTCCTATTAACATTACCTTGATGAATGTCAAAACATTTATGTTCATTAGTATTCATAACGCCACAAATTCAACCTCACAACTATCGCACTGATTTTACCTTACAGGTGTGCTTGTGGTTGTTGTATAAGCTTGTTGCTGAGGGAAAACCTCACAAAGGTTATCCACGTTGCAGACAGTTGTTATTCATCGGTCAGCTTGATAGCATGGTATAAAAATACTCCCTTTCTATCTGTTCATGAAATCATTGCATATGTATGCACATTCATTGCAAAAACTCATTATATTTACACCATTGAAATGCATGCCATCATTGTGAAGTGCATTCATTTAAAACATAGCTGCATACCAAATGCTAACTTTGGATTTGCAAAAGTCAATGAAGAGTTGGTTGCTGTACCTAATCTACAAATAAAACTAATAGTCCTGACTTAATCTCTGTTTGTCCTGGGCTAAAGGTTTGTCTATGCATCGCTGAAATTGCTTTTTAATAGAAAGTGTCAGTTTAAATACACTTTAAATCAGTGTTTCAGTCTTTCACTTATTGTTTATTCCATCTGCTTCATGCCTTCTGTTATGCAGAAGCACGCCTTTTAATGTTTAGAGAAAGAAGTATGAGCAGAACTGTGTGCTGCATGCAAGTTGCCAGCTTAATGTGCTCACCTTTAGAGGAACATGCACATGAAGTCCTGATCTATCAGTTAGAGCGGCTGACCAAAGAATTGACTTCTCAGCACTTGCAGACAGATTGACTTACATTTTACCACCAGACATCTGTCTGTTGGTGACAAGAACATTTTCTCAACTCAGACAATCTGATTTGAGGGCCAGGGCTAATGAAGCTGAGGTTTTAGACTGAAATCTAATTCTTGAAATGTGCTGTGACATGAAAGTCTACCAGGAAAGATGCTTTATCATCGTGTGCATATGTGTCAGGGTATATAACAAGTGTGTACTATTTGCATTTTTCTTTGGCATTGCCTCATCTTATTTTCTTGTGATAATCTGCAGTCCTGTACCTCTTTAATCTATGTCTTCCATCATGTGTGGGGACACAATACAGAAGTACCATTTCACACCTTTTGAGATGGCATGGGTATGACCTTACACTGAGCTAGATTTTAATTTAGTGCCATACTGTGATTCTGAAACAAATAATATATATCCTGTCCAAATTCACATGTTGGTAAAGGTTCTGTTATACCCTGTAGGAAAAGACGTTTTACTGATGACATTTAAAAGGACTTGTCCGAGAAGTGACATGTTCTGGTCATGTGACCCACTAATAATCAAGCGTAACTTGTGCAGTCAGGCAAAATTCCTTCAACATGAGTGTATAATGAAGGTCAAAACAATTGGTTTGTATTAAAATGATTTGTATTTAGGATTCATGGAGTTCATTTTTAGTGCAGTAAACATGCATACATCGTGAAGACTTTGATTTATATAGAGATCACTTATTCTGAAATCGATCATAATTAATACAAGGCATCCTCCGGCAACTTCACTTAACTGACATATATATGTTCACATTACAAGCTCTCACTGTTCAATTCCTATTTTTTGCTTAGATTGGATTTGCCTATTTTGAGGGTTCACATTCATAATTACAAGTGACCTGTGTTTAACTGTAATGTAAATGCACCTGACCTCAGAAGCCTGCTTTCCCAGGCAGCATCAGGGGCGGCATAACACACTCGGAGGAAAGCGTTATCCACCCACCTCCGCACGTATGAGCTCAAGCCTAACTTTAAATATTATTTTTATTGTATTACTTATGCAGTAAGTCCATCAAGTACAAAGTTAGCTAGTCCAGCTCAAGTTGAGAGCATTTAATAGAATATTTCCTTATCAGATGCAGTTCCAATAGAATGATTAATTATCCAATGAACCCTCAAAGAATTCTTGAAGAACCCCCTTTTTAAAGAGTGTACTCCGAATATTTCCTAATCTCCAAAATGAACAATCTGGTTTTTGAATGAACTTGACTCTAGCCTTCATTTGTTTTCCTGAAGCTTTCTCTGTGCAGCAACAGGCAGTTGGCTCGGTTAGCTCTATTTTATAGTTTATTGTAAAATTATTTATGATGGTGAACATGTACAAAAATGGTATTAGCTAAAATTAGTTGAAATCGTTTTTTGGTTTTTTTTGCAATTTACTTTTTACTACCTTTTTTTTGTTTGTAAATTATTTGTGCGTTGTGGACTTTTTACAGATTACAGAATTTAAGGAACTCATGATAAGTTAATTGTAATAGTCATAGTGCCTTAACTTACCCCTTTATTACATTCTTCTATGGCTTGAAGTTTCTGTGTATTCACACACCACATGCTGTCTTGTGACCCCTTTATGCACTGACATGTTCTCAAAGCAGTCCTGACTGCTCATATTTGCATACTCCATTTTTTGCTCTCTAATTGCGTTCAGAACTGAATCGAAGACTGTTTAGTGCTGATTCACTTCCACTTCAGCCAGCGAGTGGGGAATATAGAGGAACATTACATACAAAATGTACATAGTGAGATGACCTGAGGGGTCTCTTGCTTTGTTCCATTTCTTTATTATTATTATTTTTATGCTCACTCTAACTTGTGTGAAATTTAAAGCATTTTAAGCAAGTTTAAACTTGGTGTTCAATAAGCAATAAAACATGACTGGCATACTGTTATAGGAAAAATAATCAACAAGGCAAAGTGAAGGGGCATTACTACTCCCAAGTGATTTATTGTGATTTGTTCCTCTTGTACAGCAGCAATTTGCCTGATCAAATTTTTTTATTCAGTAAAGAAAGACACGTCATACTTTTTATAGGTTCATAGTTATGCTTAAAGTTGCAGAATGTCCACGAGCTATTAATAAGAACAGAAAATGCTGCTTGTCATGCTGCCGTCTGTGCTGACGACTTTTCCATGCCAGAAGTCCTTAAGTTAATTTAGCTTTACCTCACAGTAATGACACCGCAGACTCCTTCCAAAAAGCAAAAAAAGTTCCCTTACAGAAAACCTCTATCACCATATCAATATTTTCATGTTTTTCAAAATGGGTTTGTGAGGAGCCTGCCATAAGAGTCCATGCATGATGATAAAGTACTGGAAGGAGTAGATTAGTGTAAACCTACGATTTGTCTTGAAGTTAAGAATCACTAACCTGCTGATAAAAAGAGAGGTCTAAAAACAAATTACAGATTCTTTTTAATCTTTAAGCTCCTTTATTACTCCTAGATTATTTGATATCGATGGATATTTCAATGCAAAATGATTATTCTTATGCATATTTGACACCTGGTCAAAATCAATTTCCTTAATGTCTCCATGGATTACGTTCTTACTGGTTTTGTCTTTTTTTTTTTTTGTTTGTTTTTTGTTTTCCCCTCCCAGGTGAGACTGTAAGCCTTAGTTGATTGATATCTCAAAACCTTTTAGCCATGGCCTCAGTACAAAGTTCAGAATTCTCTCCTCTTATTCATTCATTTGTGTCTTTGCTTTTGATATTGAGGCTTTAAGAGGATGTGTTTCATCAGGATATCTGAACTTTACTCTCATTTTTTCTTTAAAATTCAAGTAGCTTCGCTTTTTTTCCCCGCTGGAGCTAAAAGACGAACAAGGACGGTAATTCTGTCTACGTAGTGACGTAAAATGTGAATAACACTAAATGAGATTTTGCTCCTATAAAAACTTTTGCAAAGAAATAACAAGAGATATGAAGTCATTGGAGTTTCACATTAGTAATATTCCACCTGTCCCTGGTAACATTTTGCATTCATTCTGCTCCCAGCTGCATTACCGTGAGTGGAACCTTGGGGCCCAGCTGTGTGCTCGTCTCTAAATCACACACCCTGGAGGTTTTCTAGAACATTGCACAGGAGGAATAATCACAGCATGCTGCTCTCTGTATGAATCAATGTAGGCTCTCTTTATTGAGAGAAGAGCGTTACTACTGAGGTCTAAGCTAAAATGAGGGCAGATTCACCTGCTGTGTCCATACAGGAGCATATGGCATTATTCTACTGCCAAACATACAGAGCACAACACTATAATCCATGAGCAGGAATCTTTCTGCTCTATTCTGCCGTTGTGTAAAAAACATGTCCACGTTCAAATTATCGAGCAGAGGTTTGCTTTGCTCATGCATTAAATAGTATGCACACAGACAAAAAGTTTGCTGCTCTCGCATATCTGCCGTTTTCACAAGGTGTGCATACGCTTAGATTTTCCTCGTGCTGTTTCGCAAATGTCTTTCATGCTCTCGCGTTCAGACTTCCTTCTCCTCGGTGCTGGATTTTTAGTGCAACAACCCTGCCAAAAGTTGAAATTGTTACTGCTCCCATTGGCAAGGAAATGGATGAATCCCGCAGTTATATGTAGACTTGAGTTTTGTCATATTTACTCACAACCTCAGAAACTGCACCGCAGCCAGACACTTCCATATCAGGATGCATATCGCATTGGTTAAAAGTTGATTTTCAAAGATTTTGGAACTTGTAATGGTTGTTGGGCTTGCAAGCGTTTATTTGAAAAAGTGAAAGAAGATGATTTTATTAAATTGTCTTGCTGGCATGAGATCCTGAACAATCTCCTGCTGCTAATGTAATGGCATTGAATCTGCAACTACAGTATCACTTCCTTAATGTTCTCATGGTAATTTTGATACATGTGCAAAACAAGGTTCTAATACAATTATCAGACCTGTAGTTAGTACTTGTAAGTTTTTATCTGCATAGTGGTTGATGCAGAGTTGAAACCGAGTCATATGATCATGATACCTTTTGAATAATACCCGAGTGGCTTTTTATAACTATAAATGAAGTTTTAGTTCCTGACTAAATGAATTATGTGATATAATCTAATGATCCAATATGATTTAAGGCTTGCTCATTAGGGATATATATATATATATATATTCATAAGTTTATATTCAGAATTTTTATCCTTCTGTGAAGCTGCTTTGTGACAATGTCTGTTGTTAAAAGCGCTATATAAATAAAATTGAATTGAATTGAAATTGAATAAAAAAAAACAGAAACAAACAAACAAAAAACCCTAACTAATATCAGTCATAACCATGAACAAAACTGTTAGCATAGGGATTATGTAGAAGGATTTAGTTTCTGTGATTATTTATAGAGGATCGAATGATGCTCTTTTTTTAATTTTTTTTATTTTGAGTGTGACTGTGGCTGTCAGGGCCAGGAGAGCGGGCGCCTGTTGAATTTTCATGAGTTGCTTCTTGATTCGAGGGCAAGCTGACTCCTTTCTCATAATTATGCAGATCTGAACACCTCGGGGGATCTCCAGATATGCACGGAACCCGTTTTTCTGCCGCCACTGAAAAACAACTTGCATGCACACAGGGACAGACACTCACATGAAAACCGGAAACATTGGCTATCACCAATGGGGAGTGGTGATGATAATGTGCATGAGTGAATTCCCAGAAGTCCTAGCCCTTGGGGAAGCAGCAAGGCAAGTGATAAGAGGAAAGGAATGATGAAAAGAGTAAATCTGAGTTACGTGTCCGTTAATAAAGAATTACCTCACCGAAGCCTACCTTTTTATTGTAGTGGAGACTTCATCTTTCAAAAAGCAGGCCTCTTACACTACCAAGCAGAGAATTAGTTTTGAAATTGCTTGGCTGCTGACGGGCCTCCAGAGGGAACACAGAAAGAAATCTGAGCAGAGAGAAGAAATGACACTGTGCTTTGTGTTGATGGCCATCTTTCAATCCCACAGGCCAAGTGAGCATTTGAGGATACCTCTGCACGCTATCAAGCTAAAATAATGAGCACGTTAGGCACTGGAGGGACGATGGGGAGAAAAATCACAAACACGACCGCACGGAAATGACACGGTCTCATTTTCCGAAGCGCTATTTCAATGAGTGGTGGAAAAGATGCGCAGTGAGTCACGAGCTGTGGAGTCTTTACGACAGGCTGATTTGTCTTTCTTCAGCTTATCTGCCCAAAACACTGACATGATGACCATTATGCTGCAAGATAGTTCCTTGGCTAGGACATTAGCTGATGCCCCACTTCCTGTATGGCCCACACAGAGACCGCTTGATCTGTTCTGCAGATCTTATGTTTCTTCTCTTTTATCTACATTTCTGGATATGTTAGTCATGCTTCATTATGTAAAACATCAGTAGTGTGGACTGTTTATTTTTTGTACTTGGTGTGAAAAATGCTCTAGGCTAAACGAACATCAGCGTGAGGGAGAGTATGTGGAGGCCTCTGTGCTCCTACTAGTTACCTCTGCCAGGGAGTTTATGCTTTAGGTACGGTTTGTTTGCCTGTAAGCATATGGTTGCTAAATCTACGAAACCGATTTCCATGAAACTTAGTAGCAGGGTCTAGCATGGGTCAAGGAAGAACCTAATAAATTTTGGAGCTGATCCGAGTCAAGGGACGGATCCACAAAATTAGTTTCAATTTTGCTAACGTCACGCGATACGGCATTTGGCCTTGGTGGAAGTCTGTGCTCAACAGTTCCATTTATCTTAAAATCCAGTAGATGGCAGTAAAGTTCAATTGTGACAATATAGCCAATGTAGAAATATGATGACGCCATTGGAAATATATCAAGACATATAAAGTGGTTGCGGATACAAATTTACTTATCATTGATGAGTCAATTATTGTTCTTGGCAGAGGTCTGCGCTCTCCAAGTGCCCTTCAAGTTGCTTGTATTGTCTTGGGTATGTTGTCTCCAATTGTGTGGGATGAGAGAGATCACAAGGGCTCTGAATATGATGGTCATTGCCAAGCAGGAGTAACTTGCTACAAGCGAGTGTGTCTATGTGTGCGTTTGTGTATGTAGATGGTGGGGGACAAATGGGGAAAAGATTTTATAAAAAGGAAGAAAATTAGAGTAGGCGTTAGAGTGCCGTTGATAACCATTTAAGTTACGATAAAATAAAACTTTATTGTCCGTTAAATTTCCATAAAATGGAAATTTATCTTTGGCAATCTAGCAACACAGTAAAAACAGAAATGCTTAAAATACCTGCAAATGTAGATAATCTGAATATCTCTCCTTATTTTAAACTTGTTTATACCACACTGCTGTTAAATTCTTGAATCTGATTGGTCAGAAGATATTGATCAATTTATCCTACCCCTGTAAGACCTATGACAGATAATTCATTAACGTTCCTGTTCTAATACGTTATCATTTCTAGCAGTCATTCACATGGACTTGTTTGGCGAACACTCCACCTAATCTAAGCCTAATGCTAAATGGATCAAGAACATTATTAACCTTTTGCACTTTGGCGTTTCCCGTAACAAGTTGCATTTTTCTGTTTTTAGTAACTTCAAGAGAAAGTAAGGGAATGATTATTTATAGCTTGTATAACTTAAGTGATAACAATACAACAGTGATACATGTTTTGTTGACCTTTCATAACCTTAAACATAACTATAAATGTAAAAAGCATGATGTGGCCTTCTTAAATAGTTAACAAAAAGTAATCATTGGCAAATTTCCGAGGTATTAGTGAAGTAAAGCACTTTGCATTGGGCCACTTTGGACCACCCTATTATTAATTATTTTAATGTGTAATAATGTGGCTCCTCATCTTTTATTCCTTACATAACTTGCAGCTATATCAGATAATGATAATCAGCATTACAAGCATAGTAATAATTAAAATAATACACTTTAAGGCCACAGGATTGTGGGCATCTGACCATCACACTCCTATGTGGACCTCAAACTGTTGCCTCAAGGTTGGAAGCTCACAATTGTATAGAACGTCTCTGTAGCGTTAAGATTTCCCTTCACTGGAACTAAGAGCATGATAATGCCCATGTGCGCAAAGTGAGGTCAGATGTGGCTGAATGCTGGATTGAGGTCAGTGTCGTATTTGACGTAATTCTCAGTCTAGTAAATCAACAATATATATCCTATTAATTAGCTGTAATGATGAAATTATGTCTTTAAATACCAATATATTGTTTTGAAAGAAGTGAAGACACTGAAATCACAACATCATCCTTGTAACAATTACTTCTTACAATTTACTTAGAAAATTTCTGGTCTTATGAACGGTGTCCATATTTTGTCATGCTGACATGGTTAATAAGTAATGGCTATAAAAAGGTTGTGTGTTATTTCAACTGAAAAGGTGACACACGCCGTGTCCAAATTTGTTGCGGGGTTTTACACTCAACTGACCATAAGAGCCAAGCATTTAGAGTTCTAGCAGTTAACAATAATAACAGCTTTATCAGTGCGACTATAACTGTGTCATTACCGTTTAACTGCACTTTAGATGACAGACTCCTTCCCTATAATTACTCACTGTAAGATGCAATGGACACATTTGTGAGAAGAGAATCTGGCCAGCAGTAGGAGATGCCGTTTTGCTTACACCTGAATGTTACGGTTGACAGTTGCTTATTGCTGCTGTCAGACATTTTTCCCTCCAAGGACAGTTTGACAAATGGTTATAGGAGTGAAATAGTAGCACATGGCCTTAGATGTTATAAATGCACACTGTCGGTCTTCATTCTTTATACTGCTGGAGGAGGAGTAGTGTGAGACGAGTCACATTTAGTACCGTATTGTACACACCGCTGTTGGCTGGTTAAGGTGCTGATCATTTGATCAATTTTTATTAATGAACCTGCATTTATGAACCATTTTACGGCACTAAGTAACTCTTGTGTTAATTACAGTGTAGGTCCAGGTTAGGCCTTACCGTGTTCGCTTGCCTGAAAAAGTCCACCAAGTGAAGCTCAGCAGGCGATCTGTTCAATTTTTTACCCGCTGAGGGTATTAGAGCAGATGTTTAAAACACTGCATTAAATCTAATTCGCTCATGTAGAAATAACTAGATTAGTTCAACAGAGTGGATTAAGAATACTCAGAACTGTTAATACTATCTGTAGGGCTTGTGAATGTGGCATCACACCACGATGACTATTGTGAAATTGCTGTACCATTCCATTTGTGAATTTCACATGTGTTTTTGTAATGTAATTAAAAAAAAGAATCAGTTAAAAAAAGCACTTAAGGCACACACAAATTGTAATTAGAAAGGGGGGGGGGGGTGTTTGTGTGTGTTTATTCCGGTGTAGTTTTTTTGTACAGTGGTCTGAATCAGAATTCACAACTATAAAGCTAGAAACACAACAGCAAATTAGACAACATGACGGCTAAAACAAAAACATGACGGCTAAAACAAAAACACAACAGCAAATCAGGCAAAATCACAGCTAAAACAAAAACATGACTGCTAAAACAAAAACATGACTGCTAAAACAAAAACATGACAGCTAAAACAAAACCATGACGGCTAAAACAAAAACATGACAGCTTAAACAAAAACACAACAGCAAATCAGTCAAAATCACAGCTAAAACAAAAACATGACGACTAAAACAAAAACATGACGGCTAAAACAAAAACACAACAGCAAATCAGGCAAAATCACAGCTAAAACAAAACCATGACGGCTAAAACAAAAACATGACGACTAAAAGAAAAAATGACCGCTACAACAAAAACACAACAGCAAATCAGGCAAAATCACAGCTAAAACAAAAACATGACGACTAAAAGAAAAACATGACAGCTAAAACAAAAACATGATGACTAAAACAAAAACATGACAGCTAAAACAAAAACATGACGACTAAAACAAAAACATGACAGCTACAACAAAAACACAACAGCAAATCAGTCAAAATCACAGCTAAAACAAAAACATGATGACAAAAACATGACAGCTAAAACAAAAACACAACAGCAAATCAGGCAAATTCACAGCTAAAACAAAAACATGACGACTAAAACAAAAACATGACAGCTACAACAAAAACACAACAGCAAATCAGGCAAAATCACAGCTAAAACAAAAACATGACGACTAAAACAAAAACATGACGACTAAAACAAAAACATGACGACTAAAACAAAAACATGACAGCTAAAAGAAAAACATGACGACTAAAACAAAAACATGACAGCTACAACAAAAACACAACAGCAAATCAGTCAAAATCACAGCTAAAACAAAAACATGATGACAAAAACATGACAGCTAAAACAAAAACACAACAGCAAATCAGGCAAATTCACAGCTAAAACAAAAACATGACGACTAAAACAAAAACATGACAGCTACAACAAAAACACAACAGCAAATCAGGCAAAATCACAGCTAAAACAAAAACATGACGACTAAAACAAAAACATGACGACTAAAACAAAAACATGACGACTAAAACAAAAACATGACAGCTAAAACAAAACCATGACGACTAAAACAAAAAAAATGACAGCAACACAACAAAGCCCAAAACGTAACAACAAATCAAGAACATGACCGATAAACCAAAAACACGACAGGAAACTGAGAAACATTACAGCAAATCATGTAACACAACAGTTACATGAACAATAACTAAAGTATACTGTAAGTACTTACACAACATCACACTCTGGTTGTAGATTGGATCTGGTCTATTGTTGCAAGGAAAATGAACTGGATATTTTTTCAATCATAGTTAGCCTAGTGAAAACCATTTAATATGAATGTTTTGTGCATCAGCATGACATGCAGTGTTGGTTATATTGCCAATCATAACCAAACCAACAGACACGGTTAGCAAATGGAAAAAAGTATGTACGTATGTATGTACGTGTAACAGTATATTGCTCTGATAAATGCAAGATATTTCTGAATGGCACTCTAACATTTAACATCCTGCATTTACATTTCAATTGTAGCTCACACTGTCTCTCTTGCATTGCCTCGTTCAGGCTGAAGTTGGTTGTTTTCGCTACGCAGTGGGGAGTATTCTGAGTCAAGATGAAGAAAAACCTGATGAGGAGCTGCAGCGTCTGTATGAGAAGTGTGGATTCCGGGTCGTCTCTTTCCCAGAGGTCTCCTGTGCTGTGACTTCCTCTTTCCCTAACCAGTGCATGCTGTCGCCCATCTGTGGGGCGTATCGAGTCTTTCCTGAGCTCCACAGCTACATCACGGTAAGCAACGGCCTACAGAAAGGTCTTTTTTTTTCCAAGTTTTGATTATTATTTCGTCTCATTTTTGACTATTTAGACGTTGAAAGCTTTGGTAATGTGCATTTTGATTTTATGATTGGATTTATGTAAAGGTTAAGCTACACTTCTGGCTGAGTGAATTTACAGTTTAGCACTATTTAGATTTGTTTAGCTTAATTCTAAGCTAATGTTCTTGCTAATCTATTTGGTAGTGCCTGTGAGGTTAGGTAAATGTAGTTTATGGATTTGCCATTTAATTTCTTCTGTGTGATTATCATGAAGTAATTAGTGATAGCGGTGGTTGGCATGAGGGCATGTCTGTCATGTTAGCTTTATAGGCAAAAGCTGTTTTCTAACCTCATTCAAATTATCATACACACTCGCTGTCCACTTTAACAGGAACACCTGCACGCCTGCTAATTAACCACGTAAATGAACATGTGTACAGGTGTTCCTATTACAGCGTGGCGGTCTGGTAAAACTGATCGGATGTCTCTGTGGCTAAATTCTGCCGTAGTGAAACTGACATGAGCCTGAGCAGATAATGGCTGTTGAAATACTTGCAATGCTCCTGTGCCAAGTCAGAATAGGATCGTTAAATGCATCATTTTATTTTGCTGTCATATGATTGGCTGATTGAAAATTGCATGAATGTTCAGGTGTACAGGTGATTCTCATGTAGCGGCCAGTTGTTGTACATGTAAATGATGTATGACATCTGTAACAAAGCCTACATGGTAAAAATCAGTTTAAGCATAAAGCAATTTATAGCTCATTTTATCTAGGAAGCCCACATCACTTCAAAACTGGACGTCACTAGTTTGGTGAGGTCCCGGTTGCTAGCAAAAGCGTCTAATGTGGCATGTACTGTTTTCTTATATGTGTGGTTTATCCTTTTAATGTTAGAAGTGAGAAGTGGGAGTGGTTTTACGGAGCTTCTCAAAACCAAACATTTTGCCCTGTATCTCCGTGACATATAGCTGAAATAGTGAAAATGTGTTCGGTGTATTGTCACGTCATTGGGAACATGCAATCATTATGAACATAACCTGATTATTACATTATTATCTAAATACTACATACAGACCAGGCTCTTGTGAACTGGCACAAATATAGCTGATGTGATGCTTGCATGCATTCTGTGCGGCGTTGACTCCACATGAAGCTCCATATGTCTCTGCAAGCAGCAACAGTCATATCCCGCAGTGCAGGTTGGCCGGCTTGGCAGAGTCGGCATGCGTGTTGTAGTCCCGTGTGTGGGCGTCACCATCTGTCCGAGGAAAACGCACAGTCAGAGCGTAATCAAAGCTAAATACGTAGTCGGAGGATGTCCTCTTTCTAAAACTGGCCTTTTCTGTGCATTAGTCAGCTGAGGGGAAATACACCGAGATGCTGCGTAGATGTAATTTATTGTTTCATTTGAATTCTTAATTTCACTCATATTTGAAGGTAACATTTCATCCTGTTATTTACGAGTGGCTGTTTGCAGAGGAACTCTGACCACAGAGCAGCAGCAGCAGCAGCAGTAGCAGCAGCAGCAGCAGGCCTCTGTCCGGTTATATAACAGTTCCCCAGACAGCAGCCTGTCCATATGATGTAAGAGTGCAGAAAGCAATGTGTTTTCCAGTCTCTGTCCCTACCACTCTCTCCTCCTGACACTTTTACCCAGCATTTAGCCTTGCTGTGAGTATTTCGCCACACACAGGTGCTTTTTTTTGCCTACCTGGTATATCGGATTGCTCACCACGGTCAGTGCAATACTTACGTGGCCACAGCAGGAAGAGGAGGAAGATCAGATTGTGGTGTAATGGATGTGCTTGTGTGGATGTGTGGCTAATGTTTGTGTGTGTGTGTGTGTGTGTGTAGGTAGTACACATGTGTGGTGTTTGTGCAGAGGGAGTGCAGCAGATTAATAATGAAAAAGACATCTGTGTGTGTGCAATAAAGTGTGTAATCTGGGATGGGTTTTTTTTTTTTTTTTTTAAAGAAAGATTTATGCCATTATGTATAAAGACTACTGCTTTGGAGTTACAGTAAAGCTACACACTCCATTCACGTTTAGGGCACACTGCTGTCCCTTTTAAACAGTTCTCCAGAGTTTTTCAGTCTAATTTTTATTTCTACTTTATTTTCTCTTGCTAGGTGTAGAATTGTAACACATTTCTTTGTACAGATAAAGGATTAGAAATCCTCTTGCTTGGAACCTGTTTATAAAGGAAGCCTAAAAAAGGCGGTTGATGAATTCAGTTGCTAAACTTCATGAAATCATTCTCCAACAATAGGTTTCGCTTAGGCATTTATTCATGGGATTTAATGAGTGCCCTGAACCTGCTTTCACACTAATAAACAACTACTCACTGATGCCGCTTGCATTGTGTCTCTTGTGGGTGTGTATCAACTACTGGCATTGTCGCATATTGGCACTGTCTCGGCTTTTTCAAGCCATAATATATACAATGCGCTGCTTAATTTATAAACCACCATGTGTCGTTTTTCAAAGCTCTAAATTTGGTTGAATATCCAGTTCGCCTAAAATTGAGAAAATATTAATTCCAGTGCCAAACGTCGCTTGTCAGTTTCTGTTCAGTTACAGGAAGTGAAATCCGAACGGAATAGTGGTGTACTTGTGTGAATGCAGCGTTAGAAATTCTATTATGAATTAGTTTTTGGACAGCAAGTTTACGATCACGGAAGTGTGTCAAATATTTTCCAGAGCAACGACACGCAGTGTAGTAGATTTGGTTGCAAATACGCTGGAGCATTCATTAAATGATAACGTCTAACACGCTAACACTTTTTCCTGAGTTGTAATTAATTTCATTTACTTTACATTTTTATTTTTGAAATGAAGTGTTTTTATCTTATATAATTTATGTATTGTTTTTTTATTTTGTAATATTGCTAGAAAATTATAATTGCACTGTTTTTAATTTGTCACTATTATTATTATTATTAGTAGTAGTAGTAGTAGTGGGAATATGTGTGTCCTTGTCCTGCTCCGCAGTAGGGGGCGTGTCTGTTGCTAGCATTCTGTCAGTTGGTGCTGAGGTGGAAGGTTTTAATGAGGGCTGTGGGTTAAACAGTGGACTGCTCTCGGATCAGACACGGTTGTTCATCTTCCTTCTAACCCCTCATCAGTAATCGCTGCTTTTACTTCTCTATCCTCCTCCTCTCTTTTATTAGCTCCTGCTGCTCCATACCCGGGTGTATCACTGCTCCTATCTTCCCTGTAACCTTCCCCACTCCAGTAAAGCTGGCCTCGTCCTTCTGAGTCTGCTGACAGACTGAGGGTGGACTAAACATGATAAATACTAGTAAAAGTGAGAACCCACACACACCTGCACACTGTGGTCTGTGGAGCAGACTTGCTCAAAGAGACAAAGTGCTGGTGTGATGTGCGTGCGTGTGTGCTGGTGTGATGTGCGTGTGTGTGTGTGTATGTCAGAACTACAGATTGTGGGGGTGTGTAACTGGACAGATGGCAGGTCATGGGGGATTGTTGTTCATCTGAAGTAAGATAATGGCAAAGAAGACCGGAATGAAAGGCATAGCAGTGTACATAATTATAGGAAAGCTACATTAGATCAATATGAGCACAGAACCTTGACATCACACCTATGAAGATAACTTTATGAAAGAAGCTTCCAGAATGTTCCAGAAGTTCAAGATGCTGTTAGCTAGATTGGTGACTCTAAACTGCCCATGGGTGTGAATGAGTCTGTCTGTCTGTGTCTGTGTATATGTGTGTGTGTATATGTGTGTGTATATATATATATGTGTGTATATATGTGTGTGTGTGTATGTGTGTGTTTGTCTGTGTGTTTGTCTGTGTGTGTGTCTGTGTGTGTGCATGTGTGTGTGCATGTGTGTGTGCATGTGTGTGTGCATGTGTGTGTGCATGTGTGTGCATGTGTGTGCATGTGTGTGCATGTGTGTGCATGTGTGTGCATGTGTGTGTGTGTCTGTGTGTGTGTCTGTGTGTGTGTCTGTGTGTGTGTCTGTGTGTGTGCCTGTGTGTGTGCCTGTGTGTGTGCCTGTGTGTGTGCCTGTGTGTGTGCCTGTGTGTGTGCATGTGTGTGTGCATGTGTGTGTGCATGTGTGTGTGCCTGTGTGTGTGCCTGTGTGTGTGCCTGTGTGTGTGCCTGTGTGTGTGCCTGTGTGTGCATGTGTCTGTGTGTGTGTATGTGTGTGTATGTGTGTGAGTGACCCTTCTACGGACTGTCATCCAATCCATGGTGTATTCCTGTCGTACACTCACATGTTCCCGGGATCCAGCAAGACCCAGACCAAGATTAAGTGATTACTGAACATGAATGAATGAATTAACTTGTTCTTGACTTAAAGAATTAAATATTTCTGTTTGTTATTCCTGCTTCAGACAGCTTTTTAAACATGCAGTTTGTCATTTTGTTTATTATCTCTCTGAAGATGAGATGCCCATTCTTTTCCAGCTTACCTGTGCTGTTTCTCGGACATTCCTATAATCTTTTGCTTCATGAATAAAACAAATTCAGACCGCCTATACTTTTTGATATTTTATGTATGAATTAAACATGGGGAATTTTGTGTTCTGGCAAATATAGGAAATATTTGCTGCTATTGGAAAAAAAAAGATGCAAGAATAAGCATGAACAGTGGTTAAAGGTTGCAGCTCAGAGGTTCATTTTACAGTGTAGTGTGAAAGTGTACTGTAGTGTGCGTTACTGTCGTTAATGCCACTGATTTATTTTATTGCTTGGTTTCTCTTGAGGTTTTATTGTGTTTATTTATTTCTTTTTTTAAGTGGATGGTTGTGTGGAGAAGTTTGATGGAGCGCGTACACATATCACACTGTCAGACTGCCACACAGTGAGAGAGAGCAAGAGAACGAGAGACAGATACGACGGCGAGAGTCAGAACCTTTCCTGGCATCCTATCATGTTAAGGTCGAGTTTGGATCAATTAGTATTCAAGCCACATTTTACTTTCATGATGACAAGTCCTGCCCAGTCCACTCTGTCTCTTTCTCTCTCTCTCACATTCACTCTGTTCCTCCCACTCCTTCACACATTTCTTCTATTAGTCTCTCTGGCATTAACTGTTACTGGCTGACAGGTCAAAGGAAGGCAGGGTGAACACAGACAGCACACCTCAAGCAAACAGAATAGAGGAATCCATCAGAAGATGTGCTGGATTTATCATGATGCCTTCACTGTGCACTACAAGTCTTCAGGAAAGTAACTCCTTGTTGCTTCAGCACTGTACACTCCCTGTTAGGGAAAGGTTTTATTAACTACATGTTCTTGGCATCCACATCAGATTATTTGCTATTATATAACAGTTAGTTACGTTCCACTAATTTGTGCCAATATTTCGTTATAACAGCACTAGGATGTTTCACTGGCTGCATCACTCTGCCCGTCAGTGAAGGATTGTGTTTGCTACGTAAAACTCCACTTCCTTATTCGAAACGGTTACTACGGTATAGCTAGCAACAATATCAATGGACGTAGCAAATGATACTTTTCAGGAAAATAACTTTTGACTTAAAATATGAGCGCTCGTAAGGTGAAATGAAAAAGGAAGAAGGAACATCAGTTTCACCAGAAACACCTTTAACGGGAATGTACAAATCAATGTGAGCTAGCTAGCCATATAAAGTGAGTGTGGCTCCGTTCGGATCTATTTTGGCTAGCGGAGGAAAAATAAACCGAACATTTGGCCATGTTGTGTTTGGAGCATCACTTAATGGACGCAAATTTCTTGTTTATAGAACTGTTCACAGCCGTGCTGATATTCATGTACAACTGCACTTGCTCTCTGGTGATCTTTCTTCATTTATCAGTGTTTTAAGATGGATCATTTTGGTCTTTTGTGGAACCAAGTGCTACAGTATCACCAAATGTCAGGAATGGTATGAAGACGTGAGAAGAAGTTGGACTGATTTCTTTCTAGCCCGGATATGTCAGGTAATTACACCGAGATTTTTTTGGGCTGATATTTTTAGACAACTTTGCTGACACACCTGTAACCATGTCATCAGCAGTGATTAAGAAGATGCACATGACGTAATAGGTGAACTTAGTATAAGGAATACAAGCAAAATGGATTAATATTTCCCTTTTTCCCTCCAAAATGTCTTTGGATTAGATTTAGAAGAATACATTTAGTACATTTTATACTCGGTGTACAATCCAAGTGCTTCCAAAATAATGTCATCTTCTATCACCGCATCGAGTAGCCAGTACAATGATGAGGTTACTTTAAATAGATATTTAGAAATTGCATTTGTTATTTTGGCTGCGATCAATAGGTCATAACATCCATGCAAGTGTGGTGTGGTAGGATTTTATTGCTAATGAATATTATTGTTACTTGTTCTGTGTTGTGGTAGAATTTTATCTCTAAAGTTAGCAGGATACATTTGTTTTTTTGTCCGTTTGAAGAGTCATATATCGGGTATACGACTCGGTAACGTTACCGATGTCGGAGAGACAGGGAGAGGAAGAGGGAGAGGATTGCTCAGGGCCGGGCATGGAAGGAGAGCTAACCTAGCTGCTCAAAAAGGAAAGAGTGGAAACAAGCGACAAGAAGTGACAGAGGTTTTATATATTTATAAAATTGTTTTATTATATCGGGCTGCGTGATCTGAACAACACCAACAGAACAGGAAGTGGTATTTACACAGCAGCTCTGTAGCAGTGTCACTTTAGTCTGCTGTGTTATCTCGGTGTAGCATGAGTCGTCACTTGGGAAAACATCGACGACGCTGATGAATGATTATAATAAATACTATAGAAACAGTATCATGCAGCGATATTTTGACATTATTTAAACCCAGTTACCTGTCCAGCACTTTCAACATCACTCTAAAAACATTTGTTCCTCATCAGCTGCCTATCTGCTTTTAACGTGTGTGCGCGCGTGTGTGTGTGATAGAGTTTAATACCTAATATGCCATCAGTGAGAGCTTGTGATATAATGAATTGCTCAGCTTTAACGGTTTCATTGTTGAGCTATTGATAGATACTATAATTGAGCCTCCCATTTAATATCACGATGAGCCGTCACAGCTTATTACTGCTCTTTTATCAAGGGACTACACACACTTTAACTTGTGCCCATCACTGTGAATTCCACCTTCCGAGGTGACTAGAGCGCTGTCGGTGCCTCCATGTCCGCACAAACTTAAAATTCAATTCATGGACCTTCCCATCCTTAGGCCAAGCATGCAGAGATGAGACGTGAGACCTTTTGAGAGAAACACCCATTTGAAACTCAGAATTCAGCATCGTGTTTTAAAATACAGCTCCTCTTTTTGTGTTCCGTCCAAATTCACACCTCCAAAGCACATGGATATGCTGCCCAGGCTAGAACACCTGAGGAGGTTTCTGTATTGACAGACAGCATGACTGACAGACAGGAAGAGCTACTCTGATTGAATGGATGTTGGTGGTCCACATTATTTGTTTTCTCCCCTTTTTACAGATTCTGGGGTGCCACAAAGTTTCTATTGTTGCTTTGTTTGTTTAATTATTTCCTCTGTGCAGATATTTGACGTGTAACATGTTTAAGCAGGTAGCTTTGCTGTCTCATACGGTTTGATCCTGAGCTGTGCATGTTCCCTCTCGTGTCTGCCAGTTTCCTTCTACCTTCCAAAAACAAGCCAGTTGGTGGATTGGCTAGGCTAAATTGCCCCAGATGTGAGAGTGTGTTCATGGTGCCCTGTGATGGTGTCACTTCCCATTCAGGGTGTTCTGCCACCTCACACCTAGCATTCCTGGAATATGCTACGAAGCTATTGGCACCCGAGTGAGTGAGAGAGGAACAGTCACGTGTCGGGAGTTTCATGCTGGTGTTGGCGTTTACATTATACCTTTTTTCTGTTTTTCATCAATAAGTTTGCGCAATCATTTTATTTTTGTTGTACTTTTTCACTTTTTCCTTCCGTCATATTTTCTGTTTTTTCGGGGAACACATTTTTCTCCCCCCATCTATGCGCAGCAAGCGGAGGTCATCCACGTTGGATCTACTGAAAATAATGTCAACAAATCTTCAACTAAGGTAGGTTAAACAATTCATCATGGCGAACATTCAGCTTGCTCAGTGTGTGGAGTGCAGGATGTTTAGTCATTTTTCCTCTGTGGCTATTAATAGTTTTGTTTGTGGTAAGTGTTTATTAGTTAGCTCACTGATGGAGAAGATTGGAGCTTTAGAGGTGCACATCCATACTCTAGAGAGGGCTAGTGAGAGGGAGAGCAGTGTAGTGTCCGTAGGGGAAAGTCTGGATGCCTTAGGCAGAGTTAGTAATCCCCCAGCTCCAGCATTAGAGCCCTCACAGGGTGAATGGGTGACACCTTGGCGGCATAATCGCAGAGCCAAATCTAGCACCAGGTTTGGCCCACAGGAACATCACTCCTCTCCGTTTCACATGTCTAACAGGTTTGCTAAACTCTTTCAGGCACTCACTGAGAAACCTCCAAGAGCTTTGCCTATAGGAGACTCTATATTAAGGCATGTGAAATTAGCTAGGCCTTTAGAGGCACCAGCAGCTTTAGTTAGATGTATACTGGGAGCCATGGCGCCGGACATAGCAGGTAATCTTAGGGGCTTAAGCAAGCACAGGTTTTCCAAGATAGTTAGTCATGTAGGAGCTAACGATATACACCTTCATCATTCAGAAGTTACTAAGAGTAACTTTGTAAAGGTGTTTAAATTGGCCAAGGCGATGTCTGATGGAGTAGTATGCTTTGGCCCTATCCCAATGCGGCATGGCGATGTAGCTTACAGCAGGTTATAGTCGCTGAACTGCCAGGTGGTGCTCCGAAAACAATGTGAGCTTTATAGATAATTGGAGTAGTTTTGAGCGCAAGGTTGGTTGTTAGGGTGGGACGGTATCCATCCTACTCAGGAAGGTGCTGCTCTCATTGCTTGCAGCATAGCTCATAGTCTCAGAACAGGCCTGTTTAATCTGTGACAGTCCAGAGCCAAGGCCAGGGAGTGGACAAGCAGGCTAAACAGACCATCTGAGTCATCACTCAGGTTCCATTCTTTTGAGACTGAGTCTGTTCCCTGAGCTAAACAAAAATATAGAAATACACAGAGTTTGTTTTGGTGACCTAATGAACATAAAATCAGATCATAATGAATGTACAGCCAGCACCTTTGATCTGCAACCAGAACTATTAAATGTTAGATCTCTTTTATCTAAAGCGCTTATTGTTAATGAAATTATTACTAATCAGAAGTTTAATGTAGCATGTTCAACAGAAACATGGATTAATCCAATTAAGTTCATAGCATCAAACGAAGCTAGTCCTCCCAGATACAGTTATATACACCAGCCTTGTCTAGCTGGCAGAGGAGGAGGCATTGCAGTTAGTTATAATGATTATCTAGGCATCACACATAAACTTGGACATAAATTCAATGCATTTGAGGTTCTTTAAAAATAAGTCTATCTAGTCAATTCCGCTAATTATTATTTACAGACAGCCAGATCCATATTCGGAATTCCTTTGTGAATTTGCGGACTTCATCTCAAACCTGGTTGTCTCTTTAGGCAAAGCATTAATTATTGTAGACTTTAAAATTCATTTCGATAATGCAGAAGATCCTCTGAGAACAGCGTTCAGGTCCAATCTAAATTTCATAGGGGTTAATCAGAACATAATAGGACCCACTCATGATGGACACACCCTTGATTTAATACTAACTTTCAGATTATGTATAGTAAATGTAGTCCCACTTCCACAGTCTTAATCTCAGATCACTATCTCATTTTATTAAAAATTTGTATTAGCTATAATATATTCACCTTGCCACGTTATGATGACAAACAAATTTAGTATTCAGCTACTGCCCAGAGTTTTATCAGTGATCTCCCAGAATTATCCACTTTGATTGGATCACCATCAGAC
Organism: Notoglanidium macrostoma; assembly: GCA_030068235.1. NCBI lineage: Eukaryota > Metazoa > Chordata > Actinopteri > Siluriformes > Auchenoglanididae > Notoglanidium > Notoglanidium macrostoma. Next base: position 12,705,573 of record JAQQZR010000036.1, on the reverse strand, counting down.
CCCACAGAGCTTGATATCAATTTGATATCTTACAATGTAGACAACAATATAACTATACACAATAACTACATCAGATCAGTCATTAGAATCCTTCGAGATTCTTCGAGAGCCTGAACTAATTTCACTAATTTTCTCATCAAAGTCATCAACCAATACTAGATACCTTACCTACATGTTTCCTCAAGCAGAAAATACCAGAAGTAATTGAACCTATTCTAAAAATAATCAATTATTCCCTAAATCCTTTAAATTGTCAGTTATCAAACCCCTGATTAAAAACCTGACCTCGACCCTAGTCAGCTGTCCAACTATAGGCCAATATCCAACCTCCCCTTTATTTTCAAGCTCTAAGGAAAGGCTGTAACACAGCAGTTATGCTCATACCTACATAGAAATAACATTCATAAAATGTATCAGTCAGGATTTTGACCGCACCATAGCACAGAGACAGTACTGGTTAAAGTGGTGGTTAGTGGTTAAATGGCCTACTACTGGCCTCTGATCAGGGTTATGTCCCCTTGCTTGTATTACTTGACCTTAGTGCAGCTTTTGACACCATTGAGCATAGTATTTTCCTTGATAGATTAGAAAATGTTGTTGGAGTTAAGGGAATGGCCTTCTCCTGGCTCAGGTCTTATTTGATTGATTGTTGTGATCTACGCCTACAAAGATCAAAAGGTGCAGGCTATATGTTGGTACCTTGACTAGTGAAGGCTAAAGCAGGGGGCAGAGATTACTCTCATAAAGCCTCTCAGCTATGGAGCAGCCTTCCAATTAGTGTTTGGGACTCAGACACAGTCTCACTGTTTATGTCTAGGCTGGAAAATTACTTGTTTAGTCAAACCCTTTTGTTAATAGTATTTTATTAGGTAAAGGAACAGATCTGGAGGGTTCTTGGGCATGTTCTTGGACACTGGGGTGTTTGGATGCTGCGTTGCACCCTTTTAGTTATGCTGTCATAGCTAGCCTTGCTGGTGTTCCTGCTTGCTCTCAGCACTCAATATGCACTGTTCTTAACCACTACATGTCAATAAGCATATCTAACAGCCTGATTTTCTCTCATTCCCTCTTTTTCTTTCTCTCTCTCTCTTTCTCTCTCTTTCTCTGTCACTCTGTCTGTCGAGCTGCACGTGCAACTCCTGAGATACCAGTGATCCTCAGCCCTTCTGCCTGCCAGACCTGTGAAGATGCTATTGGACTGCTGTTCATACAAGAGGCTCTGCTACAATGGCTTAGGACTTAAATTACCACAAACAATTTTGTATTCAAGTCTCCATCAGTGAATCCGTTGAAAACTTCGACAAAATAGACTTCATGTTAAAAATGTAATTTTGTGCTACACAACTGTACTTTTTTTGACCACCTAACACAGTTACAGAAGCAAGTTATTTGTAATTGTTGTCACCTAAATGAGGATGGGTTTTCTTTTGAGTCTGGTTCCTCTCAAGGCTTCTTCCTCATGTAGTCTCAGGGTGTTTGTCTTTGCCACCGTCACCACAGGCTTGCTCTCATATACAGAGTCAGCCAAAAAAATGTGTACACACTTCAGGAACACTTCTAAACATAAATGTCTGGAAGATAATGGCCACCACTTTGAGCACCTCTTGTAATTGTAACTTGTATTAATCTCATGATGTCTGAATAAATTTAGTATTAAAATATCTTTAAAAATTCTTCTGTTCCTGAAGTGTGTATTCATTTTTTTTGGCTGACTCCACATATATTCTATATATATATATATATATATATATATATATATAGGTGTGTGTTTGTGTGTGTACAGGGAAAAAAAAAATATATATATATATATTTCCCCCCTGTACAGTGGCTTTGTGACAATGTCCATTGTTAAAAGCGTTATACAAATAAAATGGAATTGAAATGAATATTATTTTCAGTGTTTGATTTGTGAGAAGAATTTCACCAAATATTCCAAACTGAATTAAATTCATAGCCTCTACTTATAACTTTCTAATTTTACATTTGTCAGAAAACACCCAGGGTCTCCTGCTTGCTCAGCAAATGATGGTTTTAATGGTTTTAATTAGAACCAACCATAGACCAACAGTTCATATAGTAGCTACCAACTGAAAGTCCCTTTCCTTTTGTTCGTCTTGGTGTGCTTGAAGTTTAGTTGAGAGAACATACACATTTCACATACTGCATGCACATTAAACAAATATGATGCTTTTGAACATGTGTGTTTGTGTGGTGGTGTGTGGGTGTGTGTTCTTGCATGTTTCTTGAAAAGATTGCCTGGCGCAAAATCACACACTGCAGATTTTGAATGACTTGCCCTCAATTTTTCAAAGGCATCATTTGTATTTCTAGTTGTATTTGTATTTGGACTAGGCAGACAACTTCATACAGCTCCAGTTAACCAGATAATAAAAAAGCATGAAAAGAATGATTTCTGATTTGATTCTGAATGCTGGCATTGTCCTTGTACCGTACATTCATATTTATTTTTCCTCACGCTGTTTTTGATTTGCTGCATTGCATTCATTGCCCTGTGATTGACCGAAGGCTCTGTAATGTAATGTAACATGCTGTGTCAGGAGTTGTCATTGTGTTTAGAACATGTAATATTAGATATGCATGAATAATTGAAATGTACTCAGTTAGAGCAGTGTGCCGCTAACACATCAGCGGCTATAAAAAGCCACGATAAAAGTTAGTTATAAAAAGCCAAGCCTGGCTTTGCGGCTCACTTATTTTGACCTGTGGTTCAAAACTAATTGACTTTCTTTATTTAGCTTTGGTACATTTGGAAGGATACATCTTAGAACTGAGGTTGAACCTAATTGATGTGCACTATGGCCATGAAGGGGCATAGCACTGTTAGAATGTGGGTGAGCATGTGCTAAATATAGCCTTCTCCTGAGACATGCACAGTGAAAGCACTGCTTAGCGAAGCAGATGTAGGACCCTCCTCTGGGATTTGGATTGGAATTTTAGCTCCATCAGTGGCCAGGGAGCTCTCAGAATGAAATTAACTGTGTTCTCATTGGGAGAATCTGAATGGAGATTAGAGAAGGCTGAACTGAGATGATCTTTCTGCCTGTCACTCTGCTGATTTCTGTAAGGTGTTTGCATGATCAGCAAGATTGCATATTGAGTTCTTATTGCATATTGAGATCAGTAAGTACATATTGAGTTCAACAAGCATACTGATGCTGACCTCTACCAGGCTGATGGATCTGCTGTGTGATAGGTCAAAATTTACAACACATAATTGGCTAGTACTAAACAAAGGGGTTAAATTGGTGTTGAGTCAGTGTGCATTGTGCATTGTGAATCGATTCTTTTGGGGATCGACTTGTGAACGGAAGCAAGGATGTAGACTTGATTACTTAACACACAAAACCTACATATAGTATATTATGTATGCTAAGAATATATAATCATTTATCATCGCTACTGGGTCAGAAAAATACGCAAGTTTAACTTTTTTAACCTAATTGATTCAAATAGCTACTTGCTGCTTAACAAAACATAACAAAGCTGTTCCGGAAGGTTCAAGCAGGAGCATCACGCTTCTCCTCACATTTCCCACAAACAAATGATGATATTACTCACATTACAACACAAGTTATCTCATGAGGCCAGCAGGGTAGTGTACTGTAAAGAGTTTCATACCGTAGAGAAAGTCGCACTGATTTTATAGCTCCACGATTTCACTCAAATGTTTTTTTAATGAAGTGATGTAGCACACACACAGTGTGCTTTATAATGCAGTTCAACTAATAATGAAATTATTGGCAATTATTTTTATTGTCAATTTTTATTGATTTTGTAGCTTAGTTGTTGCAGCCCTTATGCATCTAAATTTGTAGTCCTGTAAATAATCCTTGTTATTACTAAATGTATCGGTAATCCTAATTACGTAACTCCATTCCATGCATTACGTTACTCCCCAAGCCTGTGTTTGTGTTGCTGGAGATACTGACTTTTGTATGGCACAAACTACAATTTTGATGGCCAGCTTTTTTCTTCTGGAAAATTATAAACTCCATTCTTTGTACATGTAATCAACAGCCAGAGATCAGCATCAGCAAAAGTCCATTTGTTAAGGGGGATTTCTACAGAGACAGAGTACATACATAGCATATTTATCAACCCAAAATATATTCCAACTCCACCATCATTTCTTCATACTGTATTTTGATCAAATATGAACTAACAGTTCCTTTGTTAAAAAGATGTACACTTTCTGACTTGCCTATCTCTGTCTATCAACTCAGCCAAATGTATGTTATTAACATAGGAGTGTAAGTCAGTACTGTTATCTGTATCTGTGCTGGTTTAATGATGCAAATTGTAACCATATCTACTGGACCAGGCAGATGCAGAGCATCATCTACATTAAGAGAGGGTGTTTAGGGACTCGGACCCCTTTTCCCCCCCAATAGCCATGCTTTTGTGCCGTCCTTAAGCTGAAGTGTAATCATGAATCCGTAATCATAAATTATAATGTGTTTTGTTATAAGATTCTGTTTTACGTTCATTTTGGGTACTGGTTGCTATTATTTGACAGGTCATGCTGTAGCTGGTGTTTTTACATCTTGATCCTCAGGCCTCTTTTTAAATTTCAGCACTTCCTCTAGAGTCTCTAGGTCTCTGTACATTCCCGATCAGGATCACTGCTTTCATATAAGTTTTTTGTTACATCTCAACCAGAATGCCCTGTGAACTTACAAGTGTCCTTAAAAAAATTGTGCCCCTTATTTGTATCTGTAATTGTATACACACATTTAGCTTTTTCCTCTATTTTAATGATTATGGCTTGGTTAGGTCTCAGAGAGGCCCCAGAATCCACTGTCCTGCAAAAGAGGTCCAAATTACTTGTTTCTGAGCAGTGATAGAGAGACAATAAAGCAGTGACCACACAGAAATTTGGTTGGATTGGTATTTTTGCTTATTAAAAGCTAATACATACTGCAGGCTGCTGTGCACTGGCAAAACTGTTTATTCCCTTTCGGAGAGTGGCGCGGCTGTGCTTGGCATCAGCACTCTGGCATTTTCTGCTCTAATGTGCACCATGGGGAGTCTGTCTTAAGGCCTGGTGTCCAGTGGAGAAAGTTGGAGACAGAGAAAGGGCACAGGCCGAAATCACAGGCCTCTGAAGCTTTAATTAAACCTCTTATTTCAGCACCAGTCTTCTTGCTCCAATCACTGTAATGGCGACAAGGATTGTGGGGTAGGTATTTAATGTCCTATCATTCAACTGGAGCAAGAGGAAGAACAGAAACATGCCTATGTATAGAATCTCACTTTGGAACTAAAGTTGGTTCAGAATATGGAATGTCATTTTGCATGTGCTTTGTGTGCTTCTCTGACATATAGATGAGTGTATGCATGCTGATTAGATGAATGGTGTTGATTAACTGACAGACAAGTTTCGCTCCCACTCTCTGCCTGCTTCTGCTCCCTTCTGTGCCACATCGACTGCTTTTGTTCTCCTGCTAAAATCACAGAGCCTGGTTACAGTGTCGCTCATTCTGTGTGTGTGTGTGTGTGTGTGTGTGTGTGTGTGTGTGTGTGTGTGTGTGTGTGTGTGTGTGTGTCTCCGAGAGGGACAAAGCCGTTACTGCCCGAGTTTCGTTTGACTACATATAAGCGGGTCTCCTATATTTGGGTGGATTACATTCATTTTGAAAGGCATCAAATACAATGATGATGATTGCACATTGTAGCTTTTCACTGTATGACTGTGTGTTATTACACAAGTGCATTTTTTTTTGTATGAAGTTATTCTTGGTGAAATTTCAAAAACTGAGCAACTAAACCACAAAGTGACTTGATTATGGACACCAATTGATTGTAAACTCTTCTGGAGAGTGTTGCTGATTACAGAGGCGGGTGAACGTGCTAAGATGTAATTCGATCACTCAGTGGCAAATTTGATCTGTGTTATGGCAATCACAGGATTCTGGGATTAACAGGAGCTCGTGCTGAGAGAAAGCAGCGTCTTAGGACTAAATGGGCTGTGTGGTGCTTTTAGTCTACCTGCCTGATCAGAGCTTATTAGAGCTGACAATTTCAGTATTTGCTGAAAATAGGCAAATAGCTTTGGGGAACGTTCACATCAAAAATCAAAATGGGGGAAAAAATGTTACCCCTTTTCCACCAAGGCAGTTCCAGTTTCTTGATGGCCAGGAAAACTGGTTCCAGAGTGGCACCAGCTCTTTGCTGATCTACATGCACTAGCACTAGCCCAGAACTAGCACCTTGTGGTGAAAAGTGGGATTGTGGGATTTTGACATTGGTATAATTGTTGGAGCCAGACAGGCTGGTTTGAATATTTCTTCTGATCTCCTGAGATTTTCATGCACAACAATCTCTAGAGTTAATTCAGAATGGTGCAATATAGAAAATACCATGAGCAGCAGTTTTGTGGACGGAAACTCCTTGCTGATGAGAGAGGTCAATGGAGAATTGCCAGACTGGTTCTAGTTGACAGAAAGACCAGAGTAACTCAGATAATCACTCTGTACAATTGTGCCATCAGAAAAGCATCTTGCAATGCACAACACGTCAAACTTTAAGGCTGACAGGCTATAACAGCAGAAGGCCATGTCAGCTTACACTTCTGTCAGCCAAGAACAGGAAGCTCAGACTTTATTGGATCTAAATCCCATAGAGCACCATTGGGATGTGGTAGAACGGGAGAATTGCAGCATGAAAGTGCACCTGAAAAACCTGCACGCCACGAAGAATTAATGCCTTATCCGGTGAGCATTAGTCTAGTGTGTATGATAAAGTGCTCAGTGAATGTATGTGTACAGAATAAAATATGACAGGGTTTGCAGGAAAATCTGTCCAATGGAAATCAGGAGACCATTACCACCCTTGCGTTTTCCAATAACGCCACATTGTTTTCCAGTTTTTAGTGTTATTCCTCTTATTACTCTCCAGATTGAAAAAGTTTGCCACTCAAAGTTATCTAGCCAATAGTGATTCTTGAAACCAGCACTGATGATGAGTTTTAGGCTCGAACTATACACCTACAGAATGCACTGACATACTAGTTTTTTCTAATAAAGTGGAAGTAAAAAGTTAAATAAAATAATTGTTGTAAAATCCCAAAGGCCTGTTCTGCTGCTATCACTGTCATTATATTCGGAATTAATCTCTTTAAACAATTTAGACATCTTGCAGCAAAAAACCCTGTGCTATATTAGAAATTGTAGAGTAGCAGCTTCAGTTAATCCTGACTTTTGACTCCTTCAAATGTGACTCATTTTTCAGAGTGTCTGAATTCGTGGTTATTATTGAAGGTTAACTCAGTGTGCTGACATCTCCAGTGTGCTGTCTATTCCTATTATATCATATCTGCCTTCAAATATCACATTAGCATCTCCCATAAAGCCTCTATCCTCCCTTCATACAGTTAGTTCACTCTTTCTCAGCTGTGCGTCTGCTTTACCATTAAATCTCCAGACACTTCCAGCTTTATGTTTCTTTCCCAGTGACTTCTAAAGGAAATAAGGGTTTGGAACTGCTAGTCTGAACTGTACCAGTCACATATCATAGGGATAAGCTCATTTTTTCAGTATAAATAGACCTTATTTGTGTTTGTAAGCATGAACACCGTAGTGCTTTTACAGTATCAGTTATTTTGCCATTACAGACTTACAATACAGATCACAAGAAATTGAGTGTAAATCTTTCAGGGATTCTCCCAAACCAAGAAGAAGTGATGGTGCATGTAACTGAAAAAACACTTTGCCCAAATGATTCATTTTATCCAGATACATCAGGCTTTGTAACTGATTTTTATTTTATATTTTTTAAATCTGTAGATGATGGTTCTATTAGAGAACATGGATTTCACAGTTCACATCATATTGGCATGGATGTCTGTGCATCAGTATTGCTTATAATAGGAACGAATGGGAACATTGGGCCTCCTTTATGGAGGAGCTGTGTCGGGAGCTGAGCTGTGTCGGGAGCGGTGTCGTTACACTTTATGGGTGATCAACATACACAGGTGCGTGAGAAACTTTTGTAAATCTGGCAGAAAATTTAAGGTCAGTTTGGTTTATGCAGAACATTTTCACACAACTTTACTTAAAGACACTGCACAGCAAAGTTTTCGCTTCTTGAACAGTGTTGTGTGTTTCTTATCGATTCTTGGGTGCTGATCATAAATATCACATCAACATTTACCCATCACGTACCATTTCAGAGAAATCTTCAGTTGGCTATGCAGCACACATGAAAGAAACGTATGAGAATAT
>JAQQZR010000036.1:12653939-12677564 GCA_030068235.1 Notoglanidium macrostoma | reverse complement strand
CCGCACAGAAAGGCACCCTGGGAGACCCGGGGATCGAACCCAGGACCTTCTTGCTGTGAGGCGACAGTGCTAACCACCGCACCACCGTGCCGCCCCTACACATATCTATACTGTAATATTATTATAGCTATTATTATTACATATTATATATAAAATGTTTGATAATGAGACTTTTGTTTGCTAGCTAGAAGTAACTAAGCTAATCAACTAGCTATATAATATCATCCTATGGACTATGGACTATAGTGTAGAAGTAGTCTGTTGGGTTATTTGCCAGTTATTTTGCATCAAACTTGCAATTTACCATAAGCTGCAGTAACTTTTACCTCCACCATGACCGTCCAGTAATGTCTAGTCAACAGTGCTGATGAGTGTCCTGCTGACTGCTCAGTAATGTGAAGAGCACAGCAAGCTTCTCCTGCCTGCGCTCCGCCCTGTGGCTCTGTTTCATTACAGCCTGATTGCACTCCCAGTGCTGCCTAAGTGGAGTCATGCTCTTTGGCTTAGCTAACTCATGGCCTGGAGCCATGACAGAAGGATGAGCCTCCTCTAATGAGAAGGCCAATGAGGAATATGTGGAATTCTCTCAGCGTAATTAAAATCGCTCATGTCAGAAGCATAGGTCCAATAACGCCAGACATGGATAATCAAGCAGATATTTGTTTATTTCCTTATTCTGGGCACAGATGATTTGAATTGCGACTACTGCGTGCGCTGACAATATTGGCCTTTGATTGCGTATTCATCGTAAGGAATGGGTAAACTGCACAAGGAAATTTTTGTTAAAATTTATATTTAATGTGGAGTTTATTCTTGTGTATTATAAAATATATATATATATATTTTTGAAAGTTCATGGGCTTGTGAGTGGTGCAACAACAATGCTATTCAGGGGAGTGCGAGTTCAAATCCCAACCATTACAGGTTCACTCCTGGCTCGGAGTCTATAAGAGCATCATTTGCCCTGATATGGCAGAGAGGAGTGAGGCTTTCCTTTCTCTCCTGTCAATCAGAATGATACTAGCCAAGCAGGCATCAGCGACTTCATATATATGAAAGAGTGTGTATAGGCCAATTCCCAAGGATTAGCCTAGTCATAAATTAAAAAGGCCCTTTTAAATTGGACAAGCTCCAATGCACTTACAGGGATAGATTTAGCATAATCTAGATTTAAATGATCAGACTTCCAAGACAAAGCTTAATCTTACTCAAGAAATGAGCAAAGCTTTAACTTTTAACAGTTTAATGCTGTTTGTCAAAAGGAGCGATGCTGATTACTACATTAATGCACACCCAAGGGCACCACTAGCCACACAAATGCTCACTGACCAGAAATGTGACCAAATATTTAGGTGAGGTTTATTTTTAAGAGGGCTTTAAAATGCACAAAGTAAATGCAGTTTAGTGGAGATCATTTTATTAATGGCCTAAAGATGAAAATCTATACCACTTTTTTCTTTCCCAAAGTGCTCCAAACTTTAAGGGTTTCAGAATGTTCTGCCTTTCATCCTAAAATTCATTAAAGTATTTTGTTAAATGAAAGGAAATTACATCAGCTTTCCTGATACCTTCCTTTCATGCTACCTATAAGGTAATCGTTCTATGAATATGGAAACCTTCCAAAGGCTGTATAGATATATTCATATGGAATGTCCCTATACACCTGAATCTGATGAGTACAGCAGTTTCAAAAACTTGTATTCTGTTAATGTCCAATGTATATGCACTACAGGCAGACTCAAGTTTACTCTAGAGGTGTAGAAGCGTGCATATTTTGGAAGACTAAGTCATGTTATTAGTAATTGCATTACCAGTTGTAATGCTCCTGCTCTGTGTGCGAACAGATAATAATCTATATTCAAAGTATAGTGAGGGTCTTTGGGTTAATTAGTCTGAAAGCGAGATATTGCTCACGGTGCTTCAGTGATGCGTTTACTAATCTGATGCAAATGAGGACAAGGCTGTTGTGCACCTCTACTTTTGAAGTGAGCTCATTATAAAAGTGACAATGCCAGTTCTCATATAGTTCCCCTCCTTTTACCTTTGGGTAATTGGGTTTGCTGTACTTATTTATGGTGTTCTTCAGCTAATCTTTCAAAGCTGTGCCATTTTTATGTAACATCTGTGAACTCTGAAGTGTCTCTCTGTCAGAGTATAATCCTTTCATATTGGATACTAAACAAACCAGTGTATTAGAAAATCCTACACTGTTTATCCAACTGCAAGTCGAAGAATAACAAATTAGGATCTACAGGCATTTTCCCAACCTGGAACAAAGCTTGATGGGTTTCTGGTCCGTCATGCTATTGCATATAAGTGCAACATCGATCTTTAATTATACATTATATGAAACGCATTAATATAAATGATGTACAGGAAGACATGATTAACTTGGATTAACGTGTATGAATGCAAATCCAAAGATTTCATCAGTGCAATTATTTATTTCAACAGTAGTATAAATAATGCCGCCACAGTTGTGTGCAGAAAGACCTGATTAACGTGGATTAGCTGAAGAATGCAGATTTAAGGCTTTTCATCTCATTTTTATTAGATTACTGATTTTCTCTTCATTTACTATCTTTGTCACTGTAGGGGCTTTTGTTTTTGCATGAAGTGAAGAAGACAGAAATGGAGATATGTTTACTATTCTCCTTTATTTCTCTTTCTCTCCTCCCTCAGGCTGTTGTTTTTTGACACCTTTTCCTGTAGAGATGTAAGTGCGCAATGTATTGCCTTTGTCTACTTCTCTACTCTCTCTCTCTCTCTCTCGCCCCCACTCATAATCTCTCTTGCTTGGCGAAGATGCACTCTCATTTACATGCAGGCCCCCGGGGGCCGCACACTTTACCTGTACCAAGCGGTTCACGCTGTTCAGTACAGAGCTCTTTCACAGAAGATTAGATTAAAAGCCATCAATCAGCTATAACTGGGTGTGAGGTGTGGAGATGGAGAGCTATGTATAACACCCTGAAAGAAAATTGTTCCACCTCTGTTCTCTTTTTTTTCCTCCCTGCACTTCTCACTGGCCATCTCCTTGTCCTCTGATACCTGACTCTTTTCTTCTGCTCAGCTCTCAGCTCCAGGAGCTGTCTTTTTCCCTTTTTTTTTATTCTCCGTTTCCTCCACCACCCTTTCATTGCCCATGTGATTTTGCCTGACTCTGACAATATGTCAGTCAGTGGAATTCTTTTTTTTGTAGCCTATTTTCTGTCTGATAGTCATGTAACTGAAGTTGTATCACCTGCAGATTTTCCAGCCCATTTGCCAACTTTCATAGCCACTCCAGTGATCCCTAGAGGACGTTTCCTCTTTGAGGATCTAACAAATGAAATATGAATATGCCTCTGAGTCATATTAGTGGCACTTGAGGAAACATTTGAAGATTATTTGTAATTTAAAATATTGCTTATAGATATTATAAATGCAGTAACATTTCCTTACCTGTGGGACTTTTATTAGAAATACAGGATAGGTCCAGAATTAATGTTCAATTGTTTGGATGTGACATAACATGAATGTTTACAGATAATTGTAATCAGGCGATCCAAATGTTGTACACTTGGCTCTATTAAAATAATTTGTTTCATCCAGCAAGGCTCTCTGCTTGGCATTACTTTTTCAGGATCGTGTTATTGTGGCTATTTGTGGTCTTCATCTTAATGAGGTAGATTTGTTAAAGCAGTCTCATTGATGTAAAGTCTGTGGAGTTGGTGAAAAAGCTGTGAAGCTGTCATAAGGTCCTTGGAAAGTGTGGAGGAATATTAATGAACTAAAGCAAATGGCTTTAGTACAGGGCCATCAAAAGGATTAATCAACTTTAAGTTATTAAGTGCTAACAGTCTGGTGTGGACAGAGTTTCATAGAATGTATTTATTGTTTTTGTTTTTGTGTATTACATCACATTGTAGGCAAAGTTCTTCTATCTTATCTAATTGGACTAAAGCGTTTCTAATTTACACTACATGTACAGATATTATTATACCTTCCTATAATTTATCTTGCCACGCTACTGTATACTTGTATCTGGCTAGAATAAGGGTAAAGCTCTCGACTCTCTACAGTTGTGATATATGTCCGATTTACGTTCTCTCGTCCTGTTTGTTTCCTTCCAGGAAAGAGGCCTGTCTGCATACCCATTCATTGAGATCTGTAAAGGGGACCTAATCCACTACATGTGCCCTCTAGAGAACCAGGACAGCTTTTTGGTACCTGAACTCCTCGAGAAGCAAACCGAGGGAGAAGAGGAAACGGAGACCGACAAAGACGCTGATGACACGCACACAGGTATGACGCTGTAATGTCACAGAACCTGTGTCTCAGTGTTAAAGTTGTTGAGAAAGACAGGTATGTCATCATAATGTCATTTACATTCATATAGGATATGACATCATGATATCATTGTGACAAAGAAAAGAGACACGTAAACAAGTAAGCATGCGGTGTACCATGAGCATAGATGACATGAATTAGCCATAAATTGATTCTGAAAGGCCTTAGCAGGCATCATTTTTAAGCCGTCCAGCCTTGCTTGTTCTTCCGTTATCATATTGTATTTCTGTCAAGCTGCCCAGCATTGTTGCACCACTCAAGGTCTTTCTTTGAGCAGTTTTAAATCTGTCAGTGGTTCAGTAAACAGCGGTGTCTTTTAATACTCCAGGGCAGGTCAAAAGCTGTCTGTTGGATCAGGTCACACTTGTGTGTGCGTGTGTGTGCTTGTGCATGCCTGTGTTCTAAAATGAAACTCATTTATTTTTTAACCCTAGTTACACTATGACCCTACCCTGTGCAGTTTATAGTATTTATAGACAGTGATACGGTATCTTTGTATACATCAGTTAATTAAAGCCATCAAGCAATAAAGTTATGGAAATTGGGGACTTTGCATACACAGACAAATAGCTTTTTGCACAGTGCAATCTCATGCGCACATCACTTTATCATTCCATAACAACTAAGCTGTGTGTGTGTGTGTGTGTGTGTGTGTGTGTGTGTGTGTGTGTGTGTGTGTGTTTGTGTGTGTGTTTCTTAATTAGAGGCTTATCAATCACAGATGCTTAGCTGGAGCTGACAAGTGCAGGTTGGGAATCAGACTCCTTCATTTGGGAGATTGCAGAGCAGTTCAGCTCTTGTTCATATTTGTGGAAATTTCAACTTGGATTTGTCCATTAATCCTTAAATGCATGCACTTGTATCTAACAGTCTTCCATGATCAACCTCGGTAGTTTAAAACTGACATTTAATGTCTATACTAAATTATGAAAAAGCTAATAGATTTTTTCCCCTCTATTTTGATGTTTGTTTTGTCACAGATTTTGTCAGAATATGCAGATTCGGGTTCATAACTGCTTGCACCATCTCTTATAGAAAATACAGTACACAACTACCTGTATTTCCATACCTCCATATAGAAAGCTGCTCAAAACCAAGTTTACATTGTTAATACATGCTTATGCTGTATTGTAATTTCAACACAGTTTTTCTTTGACAATCTGTGTTTGTTTTAAATTGTGGTAAAAATTGCATGTGAATCAGGTAGTAAATTGTATGCGAATCAGTGCGAGAGGAGAAATAATGCTTGATAAAGGTATTCCATGATTTTGTGGCATGTCAAAAAATGTAATCAGATGTTATGTAGTGTAAACAATGTCATAATCCAACATACACATCGGAAGCCTAATATTAGCACCACTAGTCTTTGGTGTGGATGCTGTTCAATCCTGATCTTTCCTTTTAAAAAATGTATCTTAAAATAAGAAACACACACACACACTGACTTCTTGCTAGCATCACTTACAAATTATTTATTTCTAATACAAAATCCTCATTATAGAAATCATTAATTCTCTTTTACATAGGAAGACTCTTGAAAGTGGTTGTATCGGTTCTGGAATACTAGTTTTGGTATTACTTGGTATTGGATTGAAAAGAAAATCTCACCCATCCTTATTGCTTGGTAACAATATTCACATTCTGTAGGCTGTGCATGTGACTGAAAGTTAATCCAACTGCAAAATAGGATTTCACTGATGGAGAACAAAAGATCACAAAGCCATCCAGGTAATGGAAGCGGCACTAAACAAACAGAGGCAACAGCCTCCTCTGTGTCATTATTCTTGGACATATTCATAAGTTTCACCACATAAAGCTGCACAGCCTGAGGTGACTTGTGGCCTCCTTAGCATTTGACTGTGCTGTATACATTTTACAGTTAAGCATCTATTTTTGTCCCAGGGACAGATGATAATGAGATCCATGCTGCTACAGTATAGTATAAGTATAAGTCACAGCGGTTTTGCCAGTAAAGTCTTATTGCACCATTATGTAACATAATCAGTGAATAATACTTACAGTTATTTTAATGGTATTATGTGCAGATTTATTTCATTTAAGCTTGCAAATAAACGCCTAATTACCTTACACACACACACACACAAAAGCATAACATGGCATATGACCTCTTAATATACCTATTTGTATTAAGGGTGTAATTATTCAGTTATTAAATGAAACCACTTGCAGCACTTTTAAACCGTGGTCATGAGGTAAGCCAAGGAAAGGTGGCATTCAGCATTACTAGGTCTTCTCCTGTAATGCTTGATCAGATTGGAGAATGCAAAATAACAAATATGAAACTCCTGAATACAGAATTTCTCTTGTCCTCTCTTGCGGACTCACCCCACATAGTTTTCAATGAGGTTTTGATCAGAAGATTGGGATGACCATCTGAAGACGTTCATTCTCTGGTCAGTGAACCATTTTTGTGTGGATTTGGATGTATGTTTGGGATCATCCCAAAACCCCACATCACCACGGATCCGCCCTATTGGTATGGATTCGGGGTTTTTTGTATAACCATCCAAATTCATGTTTAGTGTTTTGTCAAATACTGTATTTATCTTTTTTTAACCAGAGAACCTGGTTCCAGTCAAAGTTCTGGTAGCATCTAGCACTCCAGGTACTTATATTTTTGGTTAGTTGAAAGAAAAGACTTTCTTCTGGCACACTTTCCAACCAAATGGTTGGTTAACATGGTGCCGTCTAATTGTAGAACTTGCATGCAAAATTCTGCCATCTTCAAAACTCTAACCATGATACTTTGCATTTTGCATTGTTCTCTTTGCTGTTTGTCCAGGAAAGTCCAGATTCACTGCAGCTCTGGTTGTAAACTTCTTAATTATTGTTCTTAATTTATAAAAATTAGTAAATGAACAAGCGATTTTTTTTTTTTGCATTTAACTTCCTTCAAAGGTTGAATTTATCTTCAGTGTGAAATTAAGCTGATTAACCGCAAAGATTTTTTTAAAACCTTTTTTTACCCATCTATACCAAGTATATCAATTATTCTTGATCTGACTGTATGTATATTTACACACTGCCCCAAATGCGTCTACATTCTGTGTGCCAGGTCGTACGAGGGCCAGACTATGCCCATAGCAGCCATCAGCTCATTATGCTGACTTCTCTGTTTTCTTTTCGATTAAATCCTCTGTTCCCGTCTCCTGTCTTTGCTTGCCTTCGAAATTCTTTCTTTTGTTTAAAAGATTTGACTGACCATAAATCCTGATCTGGATTTAACAATCCCACTGGACCCAACAGAATTAATTCAGTTAAATGTTATCCAAGAGACTTTTCAACACAGCGTGTAAAGAAGCTTGTGTAAATATTTCAGTCAGGTTTCTTGCATGAAAGCAGTGCAGGTTTGTCAGGCAGCTTCTCCTGAGGGATCATGGGTTTTATTTGTCTTATATATCAGTAAAATTAAAGCTAACATGCTGTTCTAAGTTCCTGGCTACTACATTTTTTTTTTATCTTTCACTATTTCAGATCATTTAATTGTAACAAAAAAAGGATTACTAAGAACATAAACACTGTAATATAAAACCCTAGCAATTCTCATTCTAGTCTTCCATAACACCGTGTACAAACCAATGCACTGATCTATGAAAGTACACTCTATGGATAAAAAGTATGCAGACACTGCAATATCAAACCCATATGTGCCCATTCCAAATCCATGGGAAGTAACGTGGAATTGGTCCTTCCTTTGCTGTCATAACATCCTATTATTATTCTGGGAAGTCTTTGCACTAGATTTTGGAGTGTGACTGTGAGGATTTGTTCATTCAGAAATGAGAGGATTAATGAGGACTGCGACTGGGGTGCAGTCAGCTTTCCACTTCATCCAATTCAAAGTGTTCAGTGGGGTGGAGATCAAGGCTAAGGCCAATCAAGTACTTTCATGTCAATCTTGGCAAACCGTGGTCTTTTTGGACCTTGCATTGTATACAGCTGGACTGTTGTGACAAAACAGGTTTGGGCTCTTTAGTTTCAGTGAAGGTAAAGCTTAATGCTACAGCATACAAAGACATTCTAGACAATTGTGTTATTTAAAACATCTGAACTGGCCAATGACATATGCATGGAGATTTCCTGTCAGTTCCTGCCAAAACTGATGTCCCTGACTGTGAAATACTGTTATGGGTTGGTCAGTTAAGGTTTAATCAGATGTTTTCATGTCCCTAATTTAGATACATGCACATACTGCTCAGTAAAAGAAATTGTAAATTAATTGTCTTTTATTGCCTTCTAATTGGCACATAATAACTGGCCTTACTTCTGTTTAATTGAAGTAATTATGATTAGTTCAGAATAAAGGTTTCCGATTTCTTTGTATGCATGTTACTGAGTAAAGCCTAAATTGTAAGCTTAATGGGCTTTCAGAAGATCTGTACAGAATTTTGCACATGTAGTAAAATTTAGTTGACTGTTGTAACATAGCAACATAAAAGGTTCCGATGGATTTTTACGTTAATTTACCGGCAGCTTGGGTTGCCAGTAAAATACCGTAAAATTTCCCGTTAAAAACTGTAATATATTTTCAGTAAAGAACTGTTATATAATTTAAAATGAGACATTGTGTTTGCAGGATACAACTCAGCTGAACAGTCTTACTCAAGGATCCAGTCAACACGGTTTGGTGGTGCTGGGATTTGTACACAAGTCCATGTTATTTGTTAGATGAAGCCTTAATCGTTGAGCTAACACTGATTAAGGACCAAAACCAGTGAGTCAATGCAATATTTTAATGGAGTTAATTCAGTGTTAGAAATAGTTGAATCCGTGCAAACTTGTTGCAGTGTTTTTTGTGGTGGAAAAGAATAAAAGAACCCAAAAAGAACAAGCGTGCTGGCTTATGAGGTATTTTATATAACATTAAGATATTACAGTGCTTTACCGTAAATGTAAATATACAGTTGTTTACTGTAAATTTTACAGTACTCTACTGGCAACCCAAGTTGCCAGTAAATTGCCATAAAAATCTATGGGAATTTTTAACAGTGCAGACTAATTGATTTTCAAATATTCCAGGCTTTCATATCTGGATTGAAAAACTTGGTATGTGGGGAAAAAAGGAAACATTTTATTTAAGAATGTCTTTTAAGAAATTAAGAACACACCACATCATTCATTGAGCACCAGCACAATTTTAGCTAGAATGCATAGAAGGCTGTGGTTTTTCATATTTCTCTTCGATGCTGATTCACAGACATGATAGATGGTGCAGAACACAGATTTGTAAGAAAAAAAAAACTGATGAAAATTGAAGGGTTTATCAGTTAGCATACCTGATGTTGAGAGAACAAAGACATTTACAGAACAAAACGCTGAGCATCTTATTGTAGCCCTGTGAGAGCCCTGACCTTAATCTGAATGAAAGCCTGTGGAGAGACTTGAGGAGCTCAGTCCCAATAGTCCACTTCCGATTTGTATGAGCTTCAACAGTTTTGTAAAGAAGAATGGCCAAACATTCGAGTATGCCCCAGATAGTGTTGGCAGAGACATACCTCAAGACATCGATACTCTCAAAACTTCTTTGTGCTATGACGCATCATTTAATTTCAGTTTTTAAAATCATATTTAATTGATTTCATACAAAAAGAGAGACCTTTGTGAGCTTAGTGACTCACAATCCCTGGCGTCTTTCTCTCTGGGTACATTTTCCTGAATCTCAGACAGGTCAGGAGCTGTCCAGTGCTGAAACTGATAATGAGAACAAGTGTGACTTATTAACATGAGCTGAAATGATTATGCAAGCTAAAGAGAGCTGGTGACTTGGGATGCTCTTTCGGCATCACACTCTAGTCCCCAGTGACCTTTTGCAGATGTGACAATGATATTTTGAGCCTGTTGGCCAAGCTGTGAACAAAACTGTCTGCAGTGCTTGGGCCCTCAAGAGGACCATGAGTGCAGAACAAGTGCGGGCAACACACAAGAGCTGAGCATCCCAGCCTAATTCAGTCTCATGGTTGAAATGTTCCTCACAAAGTTGTTCTGACACTGTCCTCTGAGTCCATGGGTTTTAGGTAGAAACTTTTTAGGGTGAAAGTAGAGGAGCTCCTTAACCCTTGAGTTCGGTTCACTACTTGGAACAGAGGTGGATTTATTGTTCACTGGTCATGTTGACTTTGGGCAGCTGAGATAGAAGAAAATATTTGAATTGCTCGACATCCATGTTTTTGGAGAACAGTAAACCACTACAAAACCACTTCTCCTACCAGCAGGTGTGTGTGATGAGGTATGAGTGTGAATTAGACATGGAGACATTGCAACAGAAAGTGAATTCACCCATTTGGTGTATTTTCGTAAAAAAAAAAATAATAATACAATTGGGTCAATTGAAATTTCAACATTTTGAACACTTTGAAATCTGGTAAAAATGAATCAGATTTAACCTCTATGATATGAGTATGATATGAGTATGAACGGCCACCAAATTCACCAAAAAGATGCACCATAAGTTGTCCACAAGTTGCCATTTTTCAAATGTTCAGTTGAGAAAATGAGCCAAGCACGTGCAGTTTCATATCAACAAAAGGAATTTTAGGATGGTTCTACTTTGGGGGAAAAAATTAAACTGGGTCATTTTGACCTCAGGGTTAATGATCCCTGAAGATGTGTAATAAACTTTTCCTCAGAATGATATTAAAACAATAAGAAGTGCCTCTTCTTTCCTTGAGACTCTTATTTCTTGATCTTTGCTTATGTTCACCTCTTGCTATTACCAGAGGTTTATTACTGCCATATAAAGGCCATCCATTCAGCTATCCCTGTGACCATTCATTGCATATGAATGACATTTAAGCTCATATAGAAAGAGGGAAGATGTGCCGAGATGCTTTACTTAATCAGTTTTGAAAAGGTCTCACCATGGCCGTGCAATTTTCTCCCCCCTCCCTTATGAACAATGAGGAGAGAGCTTTGGCTTAATTCACATGCCATAACTGATTTGCTGAGAGTAGCAGGATGAGTGAGGGTGAGGGATCAGTCCTCTACCTGTAAAGTAATAATGACAGGAAGAGGCGAGAGGCCAGTACCACTGCTCTCTAACAGAGAAAAGATGGATTCTTACACACACGAAGTAGAAAGCAAATCTTACTTTACTAAGACTACAGACATTCAAACTTCACACGTTTGGGGTAGCCTTCCAGTAAGCTTCTCACAGTACTTTACTGGAATTTTTGCCCATTCCTCCTGACAGAACTGGTGTAACTCGGTCATGTTTGTGGGCCTCCTTAGTCCTCTAATTTTCTATTGGA
The DNA here is from genome assembly GCA_030068235.1 of Notoglanidium macrostoma. Classification (NCBI taxonomy): domain Eukaryota; kingdom Metazoa; phylum Chordata; class Actinopteri; order Siluriformes; family Auchenoglanididae; genus Notoglanidium; species Notoglanidium macrostoma. The sequence continues at coordinate 12,665,964 of JAQQZR010000036.1, read as the reverse complement.
TGCAGGTCAGGGCTTTGTGATATTTCACTTTGTCACTTTCACTGTCTTATTAAAGCCTCACCCTCACCCTTCTTCCTCTATTCTTAGTGCATCATGGCCAAACAGTTCAATTTTTGTTTCATCTGACCAAAGAACACTCCTCCAAAAAGCTGGTGATCACCTGCTAACTTCAGTCTGGCTTTTTTATAATGGTCTTGGAGTAAAGGATTTTTCTTTGTGCAACAGTCTTTCAAGCAATGGCGATGTAGAACTCTCTTAGTGGTGGATGTTCATGATGCCTCCAACTCCTTCACCAGTTCCATTGTTTTAGGCTTCATTTGGGCCTTGTGGACCAAACGTATGGGAGTTTATTAGTACTGCTTTCCTGAATTATATAGTGTCTGTGTGTTCTCAAGATTTTTATATATATGCTTGTGTTACCTTCTGTTGTTTGGAATCAGAGTTGTCAAGGTCAACATTTTTTTTTGGGGTCTTGGTTGAGTTGCTTGTATTTTTCCATGGATCAAGGGCCAAATGGTACTGGCTTTAAAGGTGGACCCTTTACAAATATAGCCATGTGTGTGCTCTGAATTATGACAATCAATCAATCAGAAGCTTCTTAAAGTCATTACATCAATTGCTAGAATCTTCCAGACTGTTTAAAGAGACAGGGAACTTAGTGTATGTAAATTTTTGACCCACTGGAATTCTGAAAAAAAAAAACAAAAACAAAAAACAGAAGAATAATACGAAGAAGCCTTTGTCACATATACATTACAGTGAAATTCTTTTCTTCATCACGTATCCCAGCTTGTTATAAAGCTGGGGTCAGAAATGGTACAGTGCCCTGGAGCAGAGAGGGTTAATGTCTTTGCTCAAGGGTCTAACAGTGGCAGCTTGGCAGTGCTGGGCCTTGAACCTCCAACCTTCTGATCAGTAACCCAGAACTATAACTTTTGAACCACCACTCTTCCTAAAATATATAGTAAATATATAATAAATAGTGAATTAAAGCTGATCTCTAATCTCTAATCTCTAATTCATCGCCTAAATTACCTCTGTTATGAAAAAGTAGATGCCCTAATTGACCTGTCAAAACAAATGTATGTTAATATGACATGTGTGGCATTGTGGAAAACTGAGACTGAATATCTTCAGCCTATGTGTTTGTAAGCGTTTCTCCTCATCTGTATACTACTACTTAAATGAATATGTAGTAATTGTAAGGCATTAGGACAATATTTCCTTTCTTTTGTCAAAAATTAATTGATTGGAACATGTAAAAATTTATTGTCATTGTAAATTTTGTTTATTTGAATGAAATCCGGATCAGTGATTGGATATATTATGGCTTCAAAACAGTCGACGTTCCGGAGTTGTAATGGAAATCAGTACATGGCTGTGAGTTATATCACTAGTAACAGGATAACATAGATAGGTAGACGCGTAGAAACCAACAAAGAGTCGATAACGATAGACACACTAAAAATAAGGCTCTGAATACCAACATTTTGCAGTGATTGAGTCTAACAGAGCTTCTATACATTCAGTTAATGAGAAACAGCAGAAGCTAACCGACTGGGCTGGTGGTTTGTGAGCCAGAAAAGCACAGCACTCAATAAACCAGTCAGCAGTAGAGGTGGACTGGGAGGTGATAATTGGCTGATTACAAACCACTTTGAGTAGCTTCTGTTCTCCCTGGTTTCAGAAGAAATATTCTCTAGGTGAAGCACAGGTGTTTAACACAAGTCCTGTCTTTCCTACTGGCATCTTCTGTTTGCAACAGTTGAAACTTTTTGATAATATTTGGCAAGAAATGGTCTCATAGGGGTGCTACAGCTCAATTATTACATTGCTTGCCAATTGCAGCTCTCACCTGCCATGTCTCAGTTAACAACATTTGCTCCAATTACATCATCAATATTAGATTGTAACTGTTCTTGCAGCTTTTAAAAAGGCCCAAAGATTCACAACTGCACATAGAATCAAGCCAATTTTCCACTAATAGTGTGAGATGTCGTGTAATGGATGTTTTTGCAATGCTCCCTCAGTAGCCCTTAAAATGTCTGACCCTCATAAATTCTCTAACACCTCTTGCACAACCTTAAGCCATGCTGCCAATTTCTTGTAGGCTCCCTGTCTTAAATCTAACAAACTCTATTGATCTTGTTCCAGGTGAAGGCTGCACATCTGAGAGTGGCGTAGGGGTGATGGAGGCAGACACTGTGAGCAGTGAGGTGGGGGAGAGCTCCTCCTCGCCTGTGGTGCAGCAGGCTCCACCGCTGGATGAGAGAGATTCTCAGACAGAGGAAGGAGACCAGGTGGCCAAGGGCTCCAGTGAGTCTGTAGGAAGTGGTTCATCCTTTGAAGAACTGGACATGGACCTAGACGAAGAGGAGAAGGAAAGGGAAAATGATGAGGAGGATCATATGGAGGACAATGAGAAAAGAGGGGATAATGAAGGGGAGAGTAATGAGGGATAGAGTGTGTGCATGTGTTAAGTAGTTAATGAATTCTTGTTTTCTTTTCAGTTTTAGGTGCTTCTTAGTCACCTAGGCAAAGTCTTAACATATGTGATCAGAGGTTCAATAAATAAATAATAAATTGGTGAATGTGACATCTCGGCAGGTTTTATAAACCCAAAAGCAATCTTATTGCAGGTCACGTAAACATTATGCAAAAAAACTTAAAGGTATTTCCTCAGCTCACTGATTCTTGTCCAATATCTCATAAAATATCTCATAAAAGTTGCCAGTTATTTGAAAAAGGAAACCCTGTTGATTTTTCTGTGACAGTGAATCACCTGTTTCAGCATCTTCGGGGCAATAAACGAATGACACCCAGCACAAATAATGTATTTCCTTATAGTGTAATCAAAGCTTGTGCTACTGAAATAATCTTATTTCTAAAGTGGAAAAATGTAAAGTAATTGTATGACTCATCTAGGGAATTCTAAATAATAATTTCAAATTATGTAACCAAACAAATATGTATTTTTCAGCAAATGATATGTAGACAGTGATGTAAGATTTGATTACTCGATGATGAATTAACTGCATTTATTTTCAGATTATGTATGTCTGTCTAGTAAGTTGTTTTATAATGGTGTTAAAGGGAAGTAAATGTTGAGAGTGAGTAAGTGAGCGTGCGTGTGTTTGTGAGTGTGTGTGTGTGTGTGTGCTCTGACTGTTAACTTCTGCATAACTAGTTGTAGCTCCATACGAAAACAGCCCTAACCTTACTGCATGTGCCAGATGTGTTTGTTGTTAACCTCCTCCAAGAAACCTATGGACAAAATATGGATCAAAATAAAATAACAATCTAGTCTCTATTTTTAAATAGTTTGTTTCTTTATTTTTATAATTGATATTCTGCACATGCCTCCCCAGAGATATTTTATGATATTCTGGATATTGTATATTCTAGATTTGAGTATAATTTATTTACATAATTTACAAGGTTTGTGTAGATTGTTTAACATGCAAGTCCTTTCATTCAAATGATACTGATATTTTTTATGTATTTCCCTTTCACACTCATGTAAATCTGAAGGCATGAAGACATAAAGCTTATAAAAACAAAAGTATGTGTATGTGTGGCTGGTTGGTGGATTACACGTTGCATAACTGTCCTCATACTAACGTTTGATACTTTCCCCCAAACTTTACAACAAAAGAATTTGGAATCTTTCAGTGCAAAAAAAAATTGGTCAATCATTCTTACAAAATCGTTGTACTTCTTACTAGCAGCAGAATTGAAATTGGGAAAGATGGTTTTTTTTTTACTTGTCTCTAAACCGTCATTGATTTCTGTTAGCTGTAAGCTGGGGGCATTGACGGAACAGTATGGTGTCTCAGTATGAGCTCACATACACCCCCATTCTCCACAGTGCAGCTCTCCATCATTGAGAAGCAGCAGTTCATCTTGATCCTCCTAGTGGATGAGACAAGTGTTGATTTCCAACTATAATCAATATTTACACTATTACCCGACGACCCGCCTCAGTGTAATGAATATGTAATCAGCAGCAGCTTATATGCATGGAAAAGCAGTGGGTTGAAAAGGCCTGGTGGTTGTGTCAGCAGGGGCTCTTCAATCCCTGAGTGCTCAGCTATGTTAACAGCTTCGGATTTGAGTCTGAAGCTTTAAAGTAAGTACATGTTTTATTTAATAAAGGTAGTTTATATATTTAATGAAAGCAATTTCAGTAAGCGGTCACTTTCTAAACACAACTACAATAAAAGGGGCATTGTCATGTGAAATTGATTCTCAGTGTGCTTGATATGCATGCTGATATGCAAAATCCATTTGTTTTCCATCACCATTGGGGAAAGCTAACATCTTTCAAAATAAAAGAGGCAGATGGTTTTTGACCTGCACACAACAAAGCCATTAAACACAAACATGCCATAATAGGAAAAGTTTTTAAATTGTCTGAATGAAGCAGTTCAAGAGTTTCAGAAAACCGACTGATATTTTGGGGATTTTCTTGGCAAAATGGTCTTTGAACAAATGACCCCATATATACCTCCAAAATGTCATTGATTGTTCCAATTTGTTTTGCATAAAGGAGGGGTCAAACATCCTATCTCTACAAATGTATCAATCCTTCCTGGAATGTCTAATCTTGTTATAGTTGGCTTCGTGCTGTTATTCTTTATAGTAGAGGCTTCATCAAATGATTGTAGGAGTGCCAATACAATTTAAACCAATAACAACTTTTAAGTTTGGGAAAAATAAGATTAGGAAAATTAAGTTTGGAAAAGTGTTTTATTTGACTATACACCATGTATACACCATATGCACCAAAATTATTATGCACTGCATGGGATATTTATTTTAAATATTCTTATTTGCCCATAGCACTTAGACAAATTAGCAACCTGCCCAGGGTGTATTCTGCCTCTCATCAGAAGTCAGCTGGGATTGGTTCTAGCTTCCCCACGACCCTGCGGTATAAGATTATCCGGTATAAGTGGTATAGATAATGAATGGATGGATGGATGGATGGATATTTTCCCCTCAGGTTGTTGCATGGTAGATTTGTAGCATTGCCGCTTCACAGCTCTAGTGTCCCTGGTTCTATCCTGAGCTCGGGATTCTGTCTGTGTGGAGTTTCAAATGTTCTCCAGTTTCTTCATTGGGAGGGACCGACAACTCCAAATTGTCCAAAAGTGAGTATGTATGTACTATACATTCCATCCAGGATGTATTCCCACCTTACAGCACTTAGTGAAGATGAATGAATGAATACATTGTTATCCATTTGCATAAAGGATGCCTGTAATTCTGAAAAGGACTATTGTGTTTTGCTGTACACCAGCTGATATTTTCCCACTGACATATACTCACTGGCCACTTTCTGAAAAACACCTGTACACTTGCTCATTCATGCAAATGCAACCTTGTCTTTTTCCAATCTTTAACTGCCCAGTTTTGGGAAACGTGGGCCTACGTCAGCCTCAAGTTCCTGTTTTTGGCTGATACGAGTGGAACTCAACGTGGTCGTGTGCTCTTGTAGCCCTTCTGCCTCAAAATTTGACGTGTGCTCTGAGATGCTTTTCTGCTCAGCGCAGCTGTAAGGTGTGGTTATGTGAGTTTCTTTAGCCTTCCTGTCAGCTCAAAACCAGTCTGCCCATTCTCCTTTGACTTCTCTCATCAAAATGGCTTTTCCAACTACAGACCTGTCATTCACTAAATGTTTTTTTGTTTTTTTTTAACACCATTGTCTAGAGGTTTTTGAGAGAGATGGCTGTTGGCTCTAGCTCACCTGTGACTTGCAATGGATAAGTGGTATAGAAAATAAATGAATGACTGAATGTGAACAATAACTGAAGCTCTTGACCTGTATCTGCATGGTTTTCTGCCTCATTCACTGATTGGATAATTGTGTGAACGAGCAAGGGTACAGGTGTTTCTATTAAAGTGGCCAGTGAGCATACTTGTAGATTGTTCAAAAACTAATGAAGATGTTGTGATGCCTTGGACAACTATATAATAAACTCTACTGGCCTTTTATCATTACTGAGACTGTAAAGCAGCTTTTGTGCAAACAGCCATAGTCATTTGCACTTCCAGTAGATGCTTTGGACTGAAGGTCACAAGACTGAGCGGAGAGCTCATCAGTTCGTGGGATGTATTTATAGCCTATAGTATATTATACAAGCTACTAGAACAACAAGAAGCGAGCATAATTAACTACCTGACCTAGGCTCATGCCTCTCGGGAGCTCGCGCCCCCTTTTTTTGCTTTACATCTCCATCAGCTCCATGTCCAAACTTGTCCTCCGTCCCAAAGTGCAACGGGAATGATCTCCCGGCGAATTTCTGACGAACCAGCCTCAATGTGCTAATTCCTGAGCTGCTAACAAAACCCACGAGCTCTGACTCGCGGCTCAGAGAGAAGACGTGAGGAAGCGCGAGACGCATCAGTAGCCAATCTCAGCGCGCGATCTTTCCTATGATCAATGAACATTTCAGCTCTTTACCGCGCTCAGTGACAGGTAAACCATACGACACCAAGTCAACGCGATAGATTGTGTGGACATGAGCGGTGTTTCATTAGTCTTATACATTTATTTCGTTCTCAGTGGGGTCGGGAGTCGTCCAGAGTTTGCGCGCGCACGCACAAAGGCATCCTCTCCTCCTCGGCGCGCGCAAATATGCGCTCTTAGTCCAAATAATCAGACCTTATTCTCGGGAGATAGATTCAACAATTTGTCTTGTAGTTTCCTTTCTGTCTAGAGTATTTGAGCAGGCAGTCAAAGTTGAGGAAAATGCCTTTGTAATAGCTTAATTTTTTTTTTTGAGCGTTCACGCGCTCGACGTGTGCATCAGTAGCTGATATTCCTCGAAGCTCTTGCTATGTGTGCGGAAACACAGGAGTGAGAGACTTTTTGTTGACAGAGTGGCGGAATCGCGGCTCAGCACCGTGGACAACTCCACGCGCACATTTCCATAGCCATCCTTCCCACCGGAACCAGCTCCATGCGCGAGCCTGAAGCTGAGCATCACCGAGGAGCCGCAGGACACACACACACACACACACACACACACACACACACACACACACACACACACACACACAGCCCATCGCCCTGAGACCAACCTCTCCGAGATCTTCCCATGTGACACACGCATCAGGTAAGACTGTTCTTGCATTCTGTGATTTAACTAGAAATTATTATGCTGTTTATAAGAAAACATGCTCCTGACGTTTTTTTGGAGAAACATGATGCGATTGAAAAATGTTCATTAGCTCAGGTTTATTTTGCATCAGAATGCACATGTGCAAAGGAAGCTGCTTTTTCTCTGGCATTACGCAAATAGCCGGTGATTTCAGGATCAGACAGAGAAACAATCAGATTGATGCCATCTCACACTGTAAGTAGTATAAAAATTATTCCCTGTCTTTTGGGTGTGTCAGGGTCCAAACAGTTAGTTCTCATTTTGTCTATTGTCTGAGGCGCATTTCTTAATAAACTGATATATATAATAGTAAAGTGTGATATAAACTGATAAATGTTTTAAAAAAACAAAACAGCACTGGAAGCTCCTTCACATTGTTAGAATTAGAATAGTCTTACTTATTTTTAATAATTTGTTATTATTTATATACTTCATAATATTTATATATGTAAATGAGCTCAGTGAAGATTTTCCATGCCTCATACCATCAGCCTAGTCTTCTCATTCTGAACAACTAAAAACAAATTTCAAAAGTGTTTGCATAACATAAGCATAAGGATGTGCTCACTCTGACTTACTGGGAGGAAAACAGCCTAATAATCAAGCTAATGAGCTGATAAAACTGTCATGCTCTTGCTGTAGTTTAATCGTGCTAAAGTGCTTTAAGCTGGGACTGTTTAAACAAGTGCTCGAGGAAAGGTGCATTAGAGCGGTTTCAATGATCTTTTTCATAGCATACTTCATAGCTGCAATCTAGTTATTGTGTGTTTGTTTGATGTCTGGATAACACGGAGGGAGTAAGAGAAAAACACCATAAAGGGAACCAACGTGGGTGTTCAGCATTAATTTTTAATAATGTAACCTATGTGAGTCTAAGACACAACAAAAGAGCAAGTCTTTAAATGAAGGCCAATTTATGGATGAACTTGTTTATTGTAACATAGAAATTATTGTTATCATTGGTAAACCTGCAAAAGAATATAAATCTTACTCCAGTAAGACTCCAGTAGCAAATATAGGCTAAAAGCCGTGGTGTTGAACACGATGAGAAGCAGCAGTAGTGGGCACAGATTCTTGAGTGTAAATAATTCAGAACTTCACTGGGGCTGCAGAACATTCTCTTATCCTGTTGTGAAGTACCAAACCCCTTTGGTCCTAATAGAAATCACATCAGCAGTATGGTAGACATATGGGGTATTTGGTTGGGAAGGAAGGTTCTTTTTAGTCTCTTGAGCTGGCTAGTTGGATCTTATCTCATCTGCATGTGGTCAAAAGTGCTATCATGCCCTACATGTAAGAAGGACTCTTTATTTGAGAAAAGCCTGGATGATTGATTCCCATGAGGAAGAGTTTGATGATGGCAAGATACAGCTTTTCTTTCTTGTCAACAGCCACAAATCTTAAGCCACAGAGTCTCGAGGAACCAAACTAAGATGTCGCTCTAAGATCCCTGTGTGGCAGAAAAGATAAGCAGCTCCTGAGACATCACGAGTGAGTGATGAGTTACACTTATTGAACCACTGCATCCGAAATCAGGTGTGCCAGATGGTTGACAAATTAAAGGACAAGCCTGAATAAATGAGTGAAAAAATAGGAATGCAAATGCTTCCAGACAGAGGTATTGCGTGATATAATTAATCAATTAACATCCTACTGTGGTCTATGACATGCATGAAAATGCAGAGCATAAATGTTCAATTTTGTATCAATCAAAGATATAACTGACATTGAAAAAAGTGTTTATTAATGGGGAACATCTGCAGGAGCTTCAACAGGAACAGTGACTAAACTGACATCTGTGAAAGATATCAGTAAATAGGGAGATTGGAAGGAATATCAGAGGAGCAGCTGCTGTTTAGGTGACAGAGAATGTCAGTGCAGGAAGTGACTAGACTGTCAATACACACCAAGTAAACCCTTCATTACAAAGATGATCTGCACATTTGAGAGTGAGTGGTGTAAAATCCAGGCACAGAGATGTGGAAAAAATAATATGGTCAGATAAGAAACGGCTTTTTCAACAAATGCGCAAGTAAAGGCGTGAACTGACCTCTACAGTGAGGGGGTCTGTTTATGTTGTGGCAGGCTTTTTGCTGGCACAGTTTGGGTCTATTTCTCCACCATTACAAATTAAGTTGTATTAGTCAATTAGCTACTTAAACTCTCAGAAACTCTCTTCTTACTCTAACTGATTAATAAGTAAGAATTTTAAACCATTGATTAGCTGTCATTGATTAGCCATGTGACTGGTCATTGATTAGCCATGTGACTGGTCATTGATTAGCCATGCGTGGTCAATGATTAGCCACTGATCTTAGGGATTGGGTCGAGGTTGTCATATCCCAAAAACAGCCTTTCACTAAAACTGTGTACTGTTGGGGGAGGGGCAAGAGACTCCCTAGCTGAGGTACAAAAACAGTTCGTAGGATATTTTACTATTACAGACCTGAGTAGCAAAAAAATTAAGAATCTAGGAAGTGTTTTTAATCTTATTAACAAAAATCTGCTTCACATCGGGGAAGGAACTCTACATCCGTCTACGTCTAGCTTTTACACCTGAAAGGCAAAATCTTTTAGCCTATGCCCGTCTTTTAGCTCAAATAGCTCACAAAACACTTTTATACCTAATGTGTCAATAAAAACACATTTTGCACATGCGGTTTGAAACATAAAGACATTTCCTCCTAAAACTAGAGAAGCAAGTATAAATAATGCAGTGTGCATGTATAAATAATTCAGCGTTTCTACAATAATAGCTAAAATTGTGTAAACTATGCCATCTTAATCAGGTTAACTCCTTGTGGCATACTAATTTTTGCTCTTCACGTGTCTTGGTCTTCTTTATGAACCATCTGGTTTAAACAAAATTCTCAATGGGAGAGGCACAGATCTGAACAGTACTCAAAGGACAGAGTTCCTTAAGCTTGGGAAAAGTGTGTGTGTGTGTGTGTGTGTGTGTGTGTGTGTGTGTGTGTGTGTGTGTGTGTGTGTGAAAGAATCTCAGTTAAATATATGCTCTTATGTGTTAGTTAACATATAGTACTGTGCAAAATCAGGACAGCCTTTTAGTGTTTGTCTGTGAAAATCATGTATACCGTAATATTACTATCAATGATTTTTTTAAATAAATACAACAAAAATAACAAGGATGGCTGCATTTTCCAAGAAAGGCTGTCAATATTTTTACGATGGCTGGATGGACTTCTTATTGAGGCACTTCATCCCTTCAGCATGCTTCCACCAGCAACACACAATTCAACTTAATAATTCATTCATTCATTAATTCACATGCACTATTGGAAGAATCTAACAAAACCAAACAAGGTTTTCAGTATGCAATATATTAAATAAACTTGAAGAAATCCTGAGCTTAGGTTACTGTCTGTGTGGAGTTTCTGTCCATGTTCTCCCTGTATCCACCCCCCACCTCACAAAAACTTGCAGGTAGGTAGATTGGTGACTCAAAATTGCACCTTTGTGTAAAAGACTACATGGTGGCCTGTGTCCTCCAAAGTGTGTTTCTGTCTCACTTATAGTCGTCCCAGGATAGGCTCCAGATCCAGCATGACCCTGACCAGGATAAAGTGGTTACTAAAGAGATTAATGAATGTTCAAATTAAAGAAATTCAATGATTAAACAACAACAAATACTGTATGTATCCGATAAACCATAGTTAAACCCTATGTCATTAAGGGACTAGAAAAAAATCTAGACAAATCCTTGTTAACAATGTGTCAAAAATCATTAAAATAACAATTTTTGTAGAACAACAAACAGCTTATAAGGGTAGAAGAATGTCAGAAGAAGAGCTGGATGAGAGACTGATGCCTGTCAGCAGGTTTCCGTGAGTCACAGAGGTGGCGCTGTCATCGTCCGGGGGCACATTACAACAAATAATGCAGAAGTTAAGGAAAAATACACAAATATAAACTGAGGAATAGAAGTAGGATTTGATTTGTTGTACTGTAATGTTTTTCAGTAAAGCCTTGCCATTATTACGTTAATGACTCCCCAAACACACCTCAAACAGGGTTAAAACTTATTAGGAGTGGAAGTCCAGTAGAACGCTTACAGTATTAAATCATCTACTTGGACAGGAAACTTGGATAGAAAAAAACAACCTAGCCCATTATGAAGCTTGGAAGAATTTACTCTACTTGCATTCAGTGCATTTTAATAGAATGCACAAATACTTAAAAAAAAAAATCATTCATTCATCTTCAGTAACTGCTTTCTTCTGATCAGGGTCATGGTGGATCCTGGAACACCGAATCTAAGATCGGCATGCTCCCTGGATGGGATTCCAGACCGTCTCAGAGCACCATACACACACGTTCACACACTCATTCACAACTAGTGGTAATTAGAGCAACCAGTTCACCTACATGCATGCTTTGGGAGGTACAAAGAAACCAGAAAACCTGGAGGAAACCCATAAGAACACGGAGAAAACTTCGCACAAACAGTAACCAGTCCCAGGATCAAACTAGGCTATGAGGTTCGAGTGATGAGATAGCAATGTTACCCACTTTAAACAGTAAATATAGGGTGTTATATTACAATCAATAAGTTTGTGTGCATGTCCCCCATACACCCTGCCTCATATAACAGTTACTACATCATCCAAATGATGAACAAGAATCATGTTTACTTCTGTTTATTCTAAAGATTATATGTGGTTGTTTCAGCCAATAACAATTGATGTCAAGAAAACTAGTTTGAACCAATCTTCTCAGAGACTTTATTTTTGCACGGTACTGTGTGTGAATGTATTTTTGCACGGTACTGTGTGTGAATGTATTTTTGCACGGTACTGTGTGTGAATGTATTTTTGCACGGTACTGTGTGTGAATGTATT
>JAQQZR010000036.1:12632581-12653839 GCA_030068235.1 Notoglanidium macrostoma | reverse complement strand
TTGCACGGTACTGTGTGTGAATGTATTATTGCACGGTACTGTGTGTGAATGTATTATTGCACGGTACTGTGTGTGAATGTATTATTGCACGGTACTGTGTGTGAATGCATTTTCATAACTGCACATTGCAAATACATGAATGAGCGAGTGAGTGAGTTTGTACACGCATACCTTTATATCACTGTTTTTCTAATATGTTTAAGAACAAAGGAAAGTCCTGCATTGAGTAGTTCATAAGGCTTTGGTGATTGGAGTAATGAATAGGGTAAGTGTGGGGGGGAAGAGTTCCACTGTCGCAGCAGGGAAAAGCCCATTGCCTCAGTGCCCGCTCCACTGCCTAATCATTCACTTCTCTGAGAGCTCTCACAGTCACTAATAACATCAGGGAGACTGCTAGACTGCTCTCGTACAGTGATAATACTTGTGTCAATAAAGATTCTACTTCCTTAAGGTCCAAAACTTTTGTGTCGGGCAGAAAAAACTGCTCTTTTGGCGTATTGTTGAGTGAGAACTCGTATTATTATATGCTGATGTTTTTGTGGAGCTTCTTAGCAAAATGCATAAATCCTGACAGTTCTGGTAATATAATATAATCAGAGTGTAAAATTATGTCAAGACACTAAAATCATTTTATGGCTCCAGCCCAGTCTGTATGTATCTGGGTACAGTGCTTGTATACATGTGTTTTTTATTGCTCTCATCTTTGTCTACCAAAAACATAAGATTTTATGTAGGATTGTCAGTATGCTTATAGTACTTATGTAAATGGTTATTAAATGCATCATGAGAATTAATCTCTAAATCTTGAACTTTTTTTCATTTGAGAGCGAGAAACACTGACTGCCAATTAGCTGCTGCTCTAGCCTTCTCTCTACCGGATGAATATCATTTAAATTTTGATCATTGTCTTACTACAGTGACCCCATTTGTAAAGGTCAGCAGACTGAATCTTTTACTAACTGTTTTGTAAAAGTTTATAATTCTCAGCTATACAGAGTCCCAACTCATAAATTTAATGGGTACTATGTGATGATAGCTGGCAGTGCAACACTGTGAAAATAGTTCAACATAGGCTGCATGATTAAAGCCTTAGCAGGCTCATGACTAATAGAATATTGCTTTAACACTTTTTTGTTGTGTCACAAAAAATAAGATTACAAAGAGAAATCACAACATTTGAAGCAGGTAAAAGAGATTTACCTAATGGAGATCTTATGTGTTGTGGCAGCTGGATTTGTAGTTCTACTTGATCTTGCATAAGGCTGCGTGATAATACCAACATTTCATATCCCGATATAGGTCATTTCATATCCAGATAAAGATACATATCATGATATAGCACATTTTCTCTAAATTCAAAGAATAAATAAATAAATAAATAAATAAATTAACAAACAAAATCAGGAAAATAGCCTTTTCAGATTATCAAAACTATCAGAAAAGAGTTAAATAATAAGCATAAAACCTGGTAGAAGTGCATAAAAGCTATGATTTCAGACACACCGAAATAAATGGTAGCATGCAATATGAAATGATTTTCTATCATCACATGATATCGTATCATTCAGCGCTAAACATGCAATGCAGCGAATTATTGTTTGTAATTGTCAGGCTTGAGTTAACAAGCTTAATGAGGCTTGACTGGAGCTCTCAGTTTTATGAATTTAAAGGATATTAATTTCTTACATGTGTAATGGTGCCAATTAGAACAGAAGTCTGGATATTCATTCTGTTGTAAAGAAAATTAAAGGGAAATGTTTGGTAATGTAACATTAGGCAAAACGCCAGTGCCAAAGGTTCTTCCAGATTAACAATTTGAGTTTGATATGAAGTCACACACATTTTAAGGTACCTTGCTGCTGGGGTTTTATGCATCGCTAAATGGAGAAGTCAGACACTTGTTTACATCTCAATGAAATGATTATCATATAAATGCTGCCCTCTCCATCAGACTAACACCAAAAATACCTAAACAGATTAGCGCCTTGGACACCCACACCTGCCACGCATGTATTCCTACTACATTCATCCATCAGTTTTTTTCTGCTCCCATGTTCCATTTTTCTGGCATCTTTTACTCCTGATGCTTTTTTTCTGTGACCTGGCTGGGGCAGTCCAGGAGACTGATGACATAATGCTATTTGATCAAATTGGTCATCTGGTGAAACAGAACATAGAGGGGTGTAAGGGTGAGACGCAAAATAAGAAATATGTCATTCATGGCAGTTTATACTTTAATTACAATGCTCTATTCAAATGAGATAATCCAAGCTATATCAGCTGCCTGCCACAATGTAATGTCAAATGGCTGAACATAATCAAGTAGTTATGAAGGAACACCATCTCTGAAGTGACACTGAGTAGCAGAATATTGAGGACTTTGGTATAGCCCTGTGTCATAAGATTAACATAACCACATCATAAGTGTGCCGCGGCAGATGTTATACACTGTCATGAGTTCACCCTGTTGTGTAAATCTGTCATTATGCCATTACCAGAAATGGTGCCATAAAGCTGGATGTTACAAAATACATCACCTGCTCATCTTTGCTAAGCGTTTTCTAGTTACCATTTCTTTTAATACACGTTTTACAGTTGATAATATGACACATATATCTGTGCACCTGTTAGTGGACACATAAATGTTTTGCCGACTTTGACGTCTTAAAAAAAATCACTTTATATACCTAATTTCTCATAATAGGTATTAGTACGTTATTAGTAATTTAATGGTTGCATTAAGTACATTCATCATATCAATAATATTTCTTGCTTTGTTGCAATGGGGCTTAAACTGTTATTATTTTTTTTTTGTCATGGTTAAAATCTGATATGGTTACAGAATGACAGGAACATTACTTTAGAACAAATTAATGTTACATGCATCTTATTATAAGAAAAAAATGGGCACCTGCTTCACAATGAAAAGCAAGAATTTCCTGTGGCCATACTATGAAATACATACCTTTTTTATACAGTTTATGACATTTATTGCTAATATTTAATACCAGTCCTAACATATGTTATGAAATATGGGCTACAAAGAATACCTAACAAAAATTAATGTGTAAAGTAAGCTGTTGTGGCATTAAATATTGTAGCTGTAATGACATTTTCTGATTATTGCAACGTCACTCGTTACAGTGAGTGTAACCTGTTGTGGAAACTCATGGCAGCAAATGATGTAATGAATGGCATGTTTATGACATGGTTACACAATTATGTTGTTGCCCAGGTGTGCTTTTTTTCTGTTCTCTGCTTTCATCATGTAATTTATTTTAAGGTTTTGGGTACAAAAGCATAACAATAGTTTTATATACTCATTTATGTTCCCACTAAACCTGTCATGTGTTGCATTCCTCAATACCGAGAATTTAGTCTCGAATTTGTAAAAGCTACTTGAGGAGAATCATATTAATAAAAATATGAGGGTGCATGAATAATGCTTTGATATTTTTGTCAGATATTATACATCTGTCTTCTAGTGTATTAATAATCCTTCGAACATTTATCAACAGGGTTGCTTTTCCGTGTACACAATAACTCATGAAAGAAAGAGACATTTATAGAGAATAGTGCACTCTTATAGCATAAACATCCTTCAAGGAAAATAGAAATGCCTTTCTATAGTCTGTAAAAGGATTCCTATTAAGAAGTATCCTTTAAACCTATTTTGTGGACACACTGGGCTCATATACTGTTTCTGAATGGAAGCAATACCTGAGCCAATCGGAGAGACAATTCAGGAGATGCATGCTGCAAAAAAGATACAACCAATTTTCACAAGGCATCCCAGAATCCCCATTGGACTCTACTTCTATGTTCATTGACCAGATTGGCCTTCTCATCCTCTGCTCAACTATCTTTCTCACCTCTCTCTCTCTCTTCCCATTCCTCATGCCTGACAAGTTTCCATGGAAACAAAAGGGTAGGGAGAAAACCCTAAAGAGTCTGTGCCTAGGTCTCATAAAGATGAAGATGTACAGCACATTATATATACCCCATCCTTTGTCTCTCTCTGACACACCCTTTCTTCTGGAATGCCGTTTTCTATGTGTAGTGAATGGTAAATTAGCCAGAATGGGTGGATGGTGAGATGGAGGGGATGGGAATTCTTTACTGTTGTTAAAACAGGAATATATTGCCTGATGTCTGCTATTATTGAAGCACTAGTTTTAAAATACCCAAACACATTAGTCCTGTAAAAAGACACTACAGTACATAAGTACTTTAGCACAAGAAAGTGTCATTACTGTATGTGGTAGCTACAGTATGAAACATTAATATGGCCTTCATACTGTGCTTTCACTTTCATGTTGACTTGCATTTATAGAAGGCGTCATCTCTGTTTCTAGTAGCTTAAAATATGAAACGGGAATGCCTAGTGTAATTACATTCCACAAAACTCCTGCTGAGTGTAACTCATAGAAACAGCAAGGGTTATCATGCTTTCAGCATTCTATGTCAAAACCTTTCTCCTTCCTTTTCCTCTTCTACTTTTCACCTCTTCTTTTTACTATATTCCTTTGTCAATGTGATCAGTGGTCAGTGCATTAACATCTCAGACATTGAGAAAAACCGAGCCTACAGACAGTGTGTAGTGTGTATTCAATCATTATTTCATTCATTCATTCATCAGTAACCGCTTTATCCTGGTCAGGGTTGTGATGGATCTAGAGTCTATCCAAGCAGAAATGATAAAGCTTTAGAAAATGTAATGTTTTCTAAATATAGAGAATTTATTTACCAATCCACCTACTACATGTTACTTGTGGAAGGAAACCAGAGAATCCGTAAGAAAGCCATGTGAACATGAGGAGAACATATGAAACACTGCAGGGACAGTAACCTGAGATCAGGATGAGCAAAACCAGGATCCTGGAACTCTGAGGTAGCAATTGTAACTGTTGTGCTGCTTGTGAAGATGTTTAATCAATATTATGTGATGCCAATGTAAAGTATAAACAATTTTTTTACATTTGCGGTATTTCATAGCTTCCTACAAATCTGGCTTCAAAATAATCTGTTTTTTAAAAGTCAACATCTGGTGAATAACAGCAATGAGCCTCTTCCTGTAATGTTTAATTTCAGACATTGTAGAGGGATCTTGATCTAATTTTCCATGCAAAACATTTCAAGCACTGTTATGTATTCTTAGGTTTGCACATGTCCAATTTAGGTTACATTATAAATAAGGTTTCAATCTGGAACCTGAGATGAACATTGTCAAACAAATTATTTTGTGACCATTTCTGTTGGTTTGGATGTATTATAACAGTAGTTCCTTGGTGAAAGATTCATCTATTGGCAAATGTTAACCTCTTAGCAGAGTTAACCAGATTCATGATACCATCAATTTTCACAAGAGCCCCTGGAGCACTAGATGCAAAACAACCCCAAAGCTTCAATGATCCACTACCATTTATTACAGTGGATATTTTATTAGGTGCTTTTCCTTGTGCTCAGTCCCTATATTCCAACAAATACGGCCATAAAGTTTGATTTTGGTCTCATCTGTCCTCAGCACACTATTCCAATTGTAGTTCCACTCACGCTTAATAAGGTTAAGGTGCTGTATTTTGTGGGATGCTCTCACATAAGGCTTCGTTTTCTCAAATCTTCCAAACACCTTCCATTTATTTGAAGATATTATAAATTGTGGATTTACTGATTAAAGGTATTTAATGTATTTATACATTTTCTCTATAAGAGGTGCCGGTAGTGCTAGAATTGACTCTATTTCTGTGTTTTCCTGCATGACAGCTGTTGGTTAGATAATTACTGGATGAAGGCTCTTCAGAAGTTCAGGCTAAACTGAAGAGCTAAAGTGAACAAGCTTTACACTACAATAGTCACATTGTCCCTAGGGAACAGAGCCAGACAGGCATACACACCTTCATACATGCTTACAGAGACTTGAGATCCCCAATGTACTGTCCAGGAGCCTGCGGGAGAGATAAAGACTACCGTCCCTTAGTATTTGAATACAGCTACATGTTTGAGTAACCTTGAATGTTTAGCTTTTTGCATCAATACATTGCACCCTCTGCAATGACTGTCAATTTCCTGAATAATAATATAATATAATATAATATAATATAATATAATATAATATAATATAATACTTATTATTATTATAATTATTATTATTATATGCTGCAAAGTCACTAACTCAGTTAGGCACTTATAATATATGGATAATGAATTGATGGAAAGTTATGTTATTCATCCGTCTTAGAGTTACTCTGGATTAATGCCTTTTAAGTACTATATACGTATTAGTTTATTTCCTACATTTTTTAGATTTTAAATATAATTTTTACATTTCTTTGAGATTCTGGTAATTAATGCTGGACAAGTTCTTTCACACTGTGATGAAATTAGACTATTTCTAGGCTAAGACTAAGACTTTTACAAGCTATGTTAAAACAGTTCCGCTTCTGTCATTTAACACTTCATCCTATATTCAGATCTCTCTCTCTGTTTGATCCACAGTCCCAGAAAGCCACAGATTCAATGAGCTGAGGTTGTCACTGATGCTGGAGCTCACCTGTGCCTGACCACAAACATAGCATCTTCCAGCACTGCTATATTTGCTGGACAGTGAGAATAAACAATAAATAAGCTGGGAATTGTGCTCTGTATTTGGTCACAATGGCTGGGAGGTTCCTTTGCCTCAGAGTTCAAGGGTTTTCCTGGCCACTCCATCTCCTCCTGCTGCTGCTGCTTGTGGCTGGGAGGCCACAGGCTCTTGAAGTATCTGGCTACAGCACTGACACCACCAAGAAGGAGATCATCATAGAGGGAGATCTGGTGATCGGAGGACTCTTTCCAGTCCATCAGAAGGGTGACGGAGCAGAGGACTGTGGTCGCATTAATGCCCAAAGAGGGATACAGAGACTGGAGGCCATGCTGCTCGCACTAGATGAGATCAATAGGGATAATCGGATCTTGCCTGGTGTCATGCTGGGTGCTCACATTCTGGACACATGTTCAAAGGACACCTACGCGCTGGAACAATCGCTGGAATTTGTGCGGGCTGTTCTGACTAAGGTGGATGACAGTGAATACACGTGCTCAGATGGATCCTATGCCATTCATGATGATGTTCCTCTTGCCATCTCTGGAGTCATTGGTGGGTCCTACAGTGATGTGTCCATACAGGTACAACTTATAATTACTATAAAACTACTTCAAGTCCTTTTTAATGACTTTTGAATATTTGTTCAAGGGTGGTGTTAAATTCAATTAATTTATTTAGATCTCAAAATTCATTGCGATCATTACAATGAATAAAATCCTTCAGAATATAGTTGTATGATGAGCTCTCTGTGAGAAAGCAATGTAAAGCACAATACTGACTACAATATTTACAACCACTAATGAACTTGATAGCTATAGACTGAGCATTAACTGTAAATTATACCTCATGCTAAAACAAATGTGAGGAAACGGTGAATAATCAGCATTTTCACACAGCATTTGTAAACAAGCTTTGTTTCTTTGTTTATAGCCAGGTTTCACTCATAGAATTTAGCTTTTTTTTCCAGTGGAGAGAAAAATATTATATATTTAGTTTTATCACCAAGAGTGTAGTAGAAGAGTGCCTTTTGAGCTGTATCAAAGGGAAACTCACATCTCTTAATAGCTAAGTGCAGATAAATGAAAGTAACTGGTGAACAGTAATGTGTGTTTTTTTTTTAAAGATTTCAACCTAAAATGGATCCATGCAGGGCAACTTTGTTTATTGACAGTTCTGGCAACATGTTGCTTCATTATAAAATATTGCAAGCAAATATTAAAAACAATAATAAAACATGCAATGTGTGAGCTGATGAGGCAGGACACATGCATAAACTCAGTGTCTTTATTAAGGGCAATCCAATAATCATCATATTTCCGAAAAGGCAGATCTATCATCGAAAGGAAAAGGGAGTCACGATACAAAAAGCAGATTTACATGGGAACTAGGCCTCATTAGCAGATAAAAAAAGCTCTACAAGACTTCGGGAGGAAAGAGTGAAATATTCAGGCTATAAAAAGACAAACTAATCAAGGGCTGCACTAAGAACAGATGCAAACATTATAGAACAGACTAATGATGAGACAACTGATGGGCCCTTGAGAACAGACCCTAACCATATCATCTGTAACCGCTCTCTGATTCCAGCTTCCTAACATGCTCAGGTTTGCAAAGCCTTGCACATTGTATATGTGACAGTAAAAGTCTTTATCTTGTCTTCATACAGTTGGGAAGTAGCCAGGACATTTGGAAGTTTGCCAGTCATGAATCAATTCACCAGCAAGAAATGATCAACTGTGACAACAAGTCAATGAAAAAGGCTGTATAATACTGTTATGGAAGGAAGTAATCGAATAATTCACAACTAGAGAGGAAGCAGTGATAACAGTAGTAAATTAATAATAAATAGATTTTACAATGTACCTTTTTTGGCCAGCACTTGAAAGTTTATTTGAAAGTACTGAATATGCTTAATAGATATTAATGGTACCCTGAACTTAGGAAGCTAACTGGTAACCAGATGTTAGTTGTTTATGCTAGGCTAGGTTTGTCTTTAATAACTACATGATTAGTGCACTAAAAGCATCATCAGTTATTCTTCAGGGAAAGAAGACTAAAATAGAAAATTATAGTAAGTTTACTTTTAGTCCAACTGTACTCAAAAGCTAGTATAGAAGTACAATGTAGTACATGGATGTTACATAAAGTAACTTGCAGTATAGTGTGATATAGACTATATGCACTTATAGCTTTGGAAATAGTACAGTACTAATCTATTTAGTGTAATTATACGGGCTCTAATAAGAACTCACATATTTAAATATAATATTGAATCCCAGGTGGGTTCAGTATATAAAATAATGAACATTTAGTGCATTCAGAATAATGAATGCATGATAATGATATGAAGCTATGCATGATCAAACTGAAAATTCTCTTCTGCATATGTTCAACCCATCTAATTTGCTACTGACTGTTTGGTGAGCCTCTTCCCTGACAGTCATGGTGTTGAAATATACTGTCATGAGCAGACATGCTACAGATGTTAACTTTAAAATGAGATGACAGGATAAATGGTGACAGTTTGATTACTCTGTTCAGTGCAGTGAGAAAGAGACATGGAAAAAAGGAGAAACACTAATTGGGTGAATGTTCAGTGTGTTTTGAGTACAATCATTTTGTCAGGTTTGAGCTATATCAACATTAATAAAGACATGTAAACACTCATGTTTGGTTAGATGCCTATTCAAAATCACTTTATTTTCTTCTGTGGTTCAGCTTTGTGATCCCGTTAAGGGCTTTCTTTTATCGCCAAAAATTGCAGCACAGTTTAGTTTAACTTTCTCTTGTCCCTATCATTTTTGCTAGTCCATCAAAAATATTTTAAATAATAGCTCGTGGCATGATAATGATTTTCTAAAACATTTATTCCTACACAAAATGTTAGCTTCTCAGGATGGTGTTTGTAATAAAAAGGTCTTCTCTCTAATAAAACCCTCACATTAGAATGGACGCATAAACATGGCACAATGGAGTTTTGACTACTTCTACTTCTACTGTGTGATGCACAGATCACATTGCAAAACGCACGCACACACGCACGCACGCACGCGCACACACACTCACTGAATGTCACATACACACATGTGATGAATGGGAATTGGGTGTGACTAAATTAGGGAGAAAATTGGATAAAATAAAACTAAAGATAAATAAATAAGCTGGTGTGGATTAAAAACTGATTAAAAAAGAAACTTATATTTTCAGTGAAATATGCTTGATACAGATGAGCAAAATGTGTTTCTTTTATGATAATGTGTGTACAGCAAGTTCTACATTTGTGGGTTAGAAGCATCAGTACGCATAAGAACACAGGCATTTATATCCTGTACATGCACACCTGTACTCAAGTGGCTGTTGATAAATCCTACACAACGTCAATTGCTCTGTTCATTTGCACAAAGAACCTCCCCATACATGGTAAACAACTTCACTTTAAAAATCCTGCTAGCGTGCTCACGGCACTGCTTGTTCAAAGCTCTCAAAAGATTAACTTCACTGGCAATGAGATAGAGATACTAGTGTACAAAGGTGAGTAAAACCAAAAGGCTTTATCTGGAACCATTTGTGTGATTTATCTATGAAATAAATACAGAATAATAGTTTCTTTTATTTTTATGGCTGGATGTGTGCATTCTATTACACTAATTTAGAAGACATGTGATACGATGAAAACCCATTATTATTGTTGTTTTGCTGCTGCAGTATTTGGAAATGTAATGCACTGAAGCATGAGCGATATGAACGCATATATGAATCATTCCTCAGTGCACGGTTGGAAAATACCAGACCTCCAATTTCTCACTGAAATGTACCTGTGACTGAAAACCCTAGAACAGAGATCAACTAAAATTGCACTGGGCAAATGAAATTGAATGACAAGCCACTCAGCACAGAAAAGAGTTTTCAGTACTTCTTTAAAACACATTCTTTCCTGTGCAAAGCGGCAGGTGCCAAATCTTCAACAGATGATTACTTTACATTTCATCTGTCACTTGTCTGCACCTTTTTTAAGCCCCGAAATCAGTGACTAGGCTGTCAATTATGCTGGTATTATTAGATAATTGGTTTGAATATAAGGATTGGCACTTTAGCCATGGTTGCTATAAATCACATTCTATGCAAAACATATGTATACACAATTTATACTCAAAACTATGCATATGTAATGTTGATTTAAAAAAAAAAAAAAGGAGTGTCCCAGGTGTCGGTACACCATGCACACCCAGACACACACACATCGTCTCGCAATCTTGGTGTTTTATGCCGTTTGTACTGGTCTTGGCAAGATGCTCAAGCTGTCTGTGATAAAACATGTGTCACATCATTGTGGATTCTCAGTTACTATGGCAAAAACCATGATATAATGCGCACACACAGACAGACCCACATTCATCATGGCGGTCCTTGGCAATCTCTGTAAAGGTGAATCTTCACCAACAGCACTGACTGCATCACTTTATTAGCCCAGTTGAGTTGTATAAGAAACATTGCTTCAGGCTGTTTAGGGTGTCTATAGTTCCTCCATGCTTTATTGCTTTAGTTATAAATGAATGTGAACACTGCAAGAAGTTTTAAAAGCTTTCATGACAGTGAGGGGAATGAGGACGGGTTTGATAAATGATATATAACTTCAGATGAAGGTCTTAGGTCTGTCTCACAAAAGGAGCATGTCCTTGACCAGCATATTTTCAGATATAACATTCTGTTTTGGAAGTGTTTACTTTAAAGCCTTGCCCATTAACAATTCACTAGTGTTGGTTAACTATGGAAAAGTTTCTGAGCTAGATCAAAATGCAATCATGTCTGTAAAAGAATATACAATACAATGCACAATACACACTGAGAAGCAAAATATTTTTTGCATTACTCTTATGTTGCTTGATCTCTTCGGCAGGGGTTCGCTTTTAAAGAAAGAAATGCTATCTTCATATCAGAAGTGAATATAATTCCACACTGAATTGGGGTTGACTTTCGTTTCTGTGCTGCAGTAGTGTTACACTGAAATGCAAACACTGTCTAACCACAGCCCTAAGCCATACTAATACAGACATTGAAAGCATGGATATAGAACCAGAGAAACAGAACAGAAATGAAGGTTTGAGTAACTTTTCCATACAAGAGAAAAAGACTGCTACACGGTAGCATGATGGGGTTATGTTGTGATTCATTGAAGTCTCACAGTAATAGAATGGATTGATATGTTGGGAAGAAATGTATCTGTTCCAAACGATATGACACTTAGGAAGGATTTTCAGTGGGAATTACTTTTAATTTGCTTGGAGTCAATGGTGCTGTAACCATGAGGCATGAATCACAAGGGGGTAGGTGGAGATTGTGACAGGTACAAACATCAAGCTGGCTGACAACAAAATATTTGGTCAAGTCTTGTATTTAATTAGTATTATTAAACATTTTGTTTAATAATGATGTTATTAATTATACAAAATCATAAGCCTAATGATGATCTAAAATTTATAACTATGTTTGTTTTCATTTGTAAAGGATAAAATTATTTGCTCTGTTGTATTTATTTAGTATTTATTGTAAGTATCCTATTTATCGTTGAAATGACAATACTTCACTTGACTATACAGTATAACCAAATGTATGTGGACACTTGATCATCACACCCATGTGTGGGTTTTCCCCAAACTGTTGGAACGTAGTTGTATGCAGACAGTTGTCTATAATGGTTTTTAAATGCTGTAGCTTTAAGATTTCACTCCACTGGAACTAAGGGGTCGAGCCCAAACCTGTTCCAGCATGACAATGCTCCTGTGTGCAGAACAATGTCCATAAAGCCATGGTCTGCCGAGGCTGGAGTGGAAGAACTCGAGTGGCCATGCACAGATCCCTGACCTCAGCCTTTGAGTTGAACTGGAACACCAACTGCACACCAGGCCTCCTCGCCCAACATCAGTACCTGACATCAATAATCAATGCCTTTGTGGCTGAATGAGTGAATCTTTACAGCCACAAAAAGAGGGAAGATTATTATAACAGCAAAGGTGGGACAAACTCTCGAATGGGATGTACAAGCACATACGGGTGTGATGGCCAGCTGTCCACAGATTTTTGGCCATATAGTCTATTATAAGAATTTCCCTTTATGAGGCTGTTCTGGAAAGTGCATATTTATTTATTTATTTAGCATTTTTTTCCTACAGGGAAAACTTTATCTGATGTAGCAGTAAAACCCTTTACTTGACTTTAATGTCAGTTTTAAATAGAGCACTTACTTATTGCATTGCTTGAAGTTGCTGTGTTACACATTTTGTACTTTCATACTGTGTAGAAGGTTATACTGTCTGGGCTCCTTCTGAGAAAGCGCACTAGGAGGCCGTGTCTTATTAATCCTGAAAGCAAAAGGAACACAGCCCACTCTGAAGGGTGCCATATTGTTATTCCCACAGTGACTGGATGGTATCCAGACTCCTGTTATTAGCTGTGCGTGAGTAATGTGTCTGATCTTGCTGACCAGGAGTTCCAGTATTCCCTATCAAGCTAGCGCCAAACACAGGCGCGCGCGCGCGTGTGCGTGTGTGTGTGCGTGTGTGTGTGTGTGTGTGTGTGTGTGTGTGTGTGTGTAGGCAGGGTTCATGATTTTAGCATAGGCCCCATTCTGTTGCTCCAGAATCTTCCAAAATAGATCAAAGGTAATCTATGCCAGATCCAGATGGAAATTCCATCTAATTCTCCTGAACAAAAGCTTTAGCACTATTTTTTTCTGCTAAGATGTATGATTTTGATACGTTTTTAGCCCAGACATTTTCAGTTGTCTGCTAATAGCCAGGGTGGCAAGACTATAATCTTGTAAATGTTTCACTATCACTCTGAGGGACATCATTTCTAGAAAGAGCTGGTTACTGATTAATAAAAATTCTTGAGGGTTCGAGAACTCTTCATTAGAAATATATCCTTCACTGAAGCATATTTTGTAGTTTGTACACTTAAACAAAATGTTTTCTGCATCCTGTTGTTATGGCAAATTCTCCATAGAATACAAAGCAAGATTTATCCTTCTTTTGATTTGTCAACTAGTGACATGCCTCAACACTCCTTTTTCTGTAATTGTGATTCCTTACATTTTCCGCTCCTTTTCCTACAGAATGATCAGGGCATCCTGTGAGATGTTATCTAAGATGTTTGTCTTAAAAGCATTTGTTTTTTTTATCTACAAACCTTCTGAAAAATATTTGAAATCATTAAAGCTCCCCAAGCAGAATAATGCATGAGGAAAACACTTCATGCATTCACCTATACAAATTACACAAATAAACAATGCAGTTATTAATGTTTATTCAAAATACATATCCATTTCTCACATCATCCTCTAAGCCATTAGCAAAGCATTTAATTGTGCTGAGATGGCTATGAGAACTTTATGAGAACTTTTGTAAGATTTTCACACTTGTATAACTGACAGCAATACCATTTTACTATTAATACAATTTTTGCTGTCAATTTCACAATTGTTTCATATATTTTTTCACATGCAGTGAACTTTTCACACATAGTACATGATTTATTATTTTTGTTATGTGTTTTCAAACATGATTCCTTTATTTTCCCATGTTATTTTTTCCTATGTAAGAAATAAAGTTTCCATAAGGGATGAATTTGGAAATTACTTTCTTTTTTTAAACTGGATGCACTTCCCCCCCATTTTCTCCCCATTTGGTCACATGCCAATTTCCATTCACAAGTCAGCTTTCACTTATCACATGACAGCCTCATGCCACTAGCATCATATTCACCACCAGCAACACATAAAGCCAACCACATGATTTTAAACTGCTGCTCTTGCTGCATGATAGGGCAACATAACACCCTCAGAGGAACGTTCAATCTAAACTCTTTGCCACACATGATTGGCTAGTGTTGCTGTGATTAACAGGGGAGAGAGGCCCCACAATAGCTCTACTACTATATACACTGTATGGCCAAAATTATGTGGACACCTGACCCTCAAACCGTTGCCTCAATGTTGGGAACACACAATTGTCTAGAATGTATTGTATGCTGTAGTTTTAAAATTTCCTTTCACTGGAACTATAGGGCCCAAACCTGCTCCAGCATGACAATACCCCTGTGCACAAAGTGAGAGCCATGAACAGATGATTTGCCAAGGCTGGTGTGGAAGATCTCGAGTGGCCTGCACAGAGCCCTGACCTCAACCCCACTGAACACTTTTGGGATGGATGAATTTAAACGATGGCTGCACACCAGGCCTTCTTGGACCCTGACCTCACTAATGCTCTTGTGGAGAAATCCCCACAGCCAAAATCCCCATGCTCCAAAATCTAGTGGAAAGCCTTCTCAGATAAGTGAAGGCTGTTATAGCAGCAAAGGGGAACAACTTAATATTAATGCCCATGGTTATGGAATAGGATGTTCTGTACTGAGGGGTCCACAAACTTTTGCTTTAGTTAGCTAGCTCAGATTGATATGTAATTCCCATTAAAGGATCTTTTGGTAAATCTTATCATCTTCATCTTCTTATCATCTTCATCTGATGAGCGTTCATGTTTTAAGTCATAGTTTATATTCCTGAAAAGTATTGCTTGCCATATCTGCTGATGTCACTAACTGTACTGTAGTAATGGTTTCAAAATACGAAGTGGAACTTTATGTGGGAACACAGACGAGTGGAGTGATACACACAGTGAACGGTCCCACTGGTTATAAGAAATATAGGCATTTTTGGAATACCGCTTGACCAATCAAATTAGTGGAATGGAACTAACTGTTGTACAATTGTGTTTTATATATTCCTCAGTTTGTGTTATTTTTTTCCATTCTGGTCTGTTATGTGTGCAAGTACATCTACACTGATGTATGAACACGTGTGTCTCCTGTTCTGCATGTCTATTCCTGCGGTAGAAATACTGAACTATTGCAGGGAAGACAGTGACTATCCCCAGGGAGAAGAAGATGGGCTTTTCATGTTGAGAAAATCTTTAAAACCCCAGTCATACTACAGTCAGACTGAAGCTACTTTCCCCCTCTCTCATTCTTTCCTCCCCTGCAACATTCCTCCAATCTGTCTCTTTTTTTCCTTGTCTTATCTTTTTCTTATCATTCACTCTTGCTTCCTTTTTTTCAGGTCTCTGTTTTTTCTCATGTGGCTTTTTCTCTCTTTGTATAGTAGCTTTTTTGTGTGCTGCATTGCCATCTCAGTTTGACTGTTTTCTATCAGTTTCACTGGTCGATTCACATTTCTTACCATTGCTCTTTCTTCAATATCTACAGTTCCAATAAATTCCTAGATTTTACTCTCAGTAACTTTGTACATAGATTGATATGATGAAATTTCTTTAAATTATTATATATTGTATATGTTTATATGCTCAAACATGACTTAAATAGCGGATAGTGTGGGAAGCGTAAGTGAGAAACTGGGAGCAATTTTGAATAAAGAAAACATTGTGAATTTATTCATTTAAAAATGCACCTATGGAGGGATGGATCTTGGTTGTACAGAATGATAAATGGGTTGCTGATAAAATGAAGAAGTGAATGTGTAAGCCGCTGAATGGATTAATTTATTTAGTTAAATTAATTAATTCAGAAATTAAGTAACATATTTGAGCTTAATTACAGAAGTGGAATTTGTATTTTATTTAGAAAACATTGAAGAGCAGGTGTTACATGTTACTCGCAAGATCTGTGTAATCATACAACTGTCTCAAATTACATTTGTTACAATCTGCCGTCCAAGATTCTTCATTATGTATCCAAACATAACTGTTTGTTATAATTTCACTTCAAACTCCAGAAACATGCAGTTTACCTAGTTACTATTTCCCGGTTTTCTGTAGGAAAGAGTTTTATTGTTCCTAATAGAAAACTGTGCTTCATATGTCACAAAATAAGATACATGCCATTTTTTTATGTTCTAATACCAGAATCATCTCCCTTAATTCAAGAGTCATCCACTTTTCTGGAATAATCCACTCACATTTAATCCCGTAAATCCACATAACATTGTTGTGCTAATTTCCTTATGTGAGATTCAAAGTGTACAAAAGGACGTGAGCTCCATATTTAAAGTGTTTAAATCAGTTAGTGCCAAGCAACTCTATGGGGAAGCATCCAGAACCATATAAACATTAATCACTTGTTTTGAAATGCTCCTATATGTATGATTCATATTTTCTCAAGAATATTATCTCATTGCAGTGTGGTATGATCTCTGAAAAGCTTTGAAGATTCATTTTTAAATGGAATTTTATTACACTTTTGCCAATTTAACATTATGATTTATCTTTCTGCTTCAGTTGTGGATAGTATGGGTGTGAACTGGGGGTGCTAGAGTGGCAGAGAAGCGTTCTACATAGTGCCATGAGATCTCACATTTAAATTCCAATGATGCCACACCTATTATTGTGGCAGAGAGCCAATGGAGCAAAATTGCGTGTGCTGTAAGGGTTGGAGGGATACCATTACTGTCTATCTTCTGTCTGTCCTTTTGCTAGTGACACTAGCAAATCTTGAGGTGTTTATAGGCTTATGTTGGTGGAAGAGGGTGTGTTTTACACTGCCTTGTGATGCAGTATGAGCAGCAGTTCAAAAAAATTATTTGACTAGCTTCACATGTCTCTGAGAAAGCAAGTGTAGCCTTCACCCAGCTTTATCCAGCTGGCGTATGATAGGGGAAAGCTGGCTGGTGGGTGGGAATTGAGTCATAGTCATCCATTTTGGGACAGTGAACACTATGTTAAAGGAGATTTTAAGCCTGTTCCTTAAGGTTTAATATCTAATAATATTTAGAAATACAGATATAAGAATCATTCATTCATTCATTCTTTCATTCATTTTGAGTACTAGGTCATAGTGGATCTAAAACTTATCCTGGGAACACTGGGCGTGAGGTAGGAATACATCCAGGATGGGATGCCAGTCCATTACAGGGCACTATGCATGTACATCCACAGATTCATTCATGTGTAGGGACAGTTTAGAATAGCCTTTCCTTCTATCAGCATGGAAAACAGAGAACCTTGAGGAAACCAATACAAGCATGCAAAACTCACAGTTGACTGAGCTCAGGAGTAAACCAGGCGCTCTGGAGTTACAAAAACAATCAGTTTTTCTCAGAGGTCCTTGTCAGGTATGTGGAATTTTTCTCATAATATTAACTGAATTGAAATCTTGGAACACTTGTTAAAATTTTTATATAGTATAATGTGTATATTTGTTTACAGACTAAAACTTGTAAAGCCAATTATTTCTGAAAAACATAATCTGGCTGTAACAAAAACAAATATTCAAATATCTGGAGGATTTTGACAGCTTGGAAATATAAAATATATGTTAAGAAAAAAATGTAAATGAGATGTATTATTAAAAATAGACTAATATAAGCAGTCTCTTATGTCTCAGTCTGGCATCATGCAGATTTGCTTATGATTTTGGAAACAGCACAAAGCAAACCAACTCTTTTGAGCTTTCCAGACAGCTGCCTTGAAATATCGCTTGTTCAAATAGAGGCTGTCAGAAATGCTTAAACAAGCAAAACTTTTTACAATAATGCCATATTACAATAAAGCCAATGTCAGTAGAATGAAAGAAACTGCAGAGAAACAAACTTTTTCCAATATTAACCTCTCAGTCTACCTTTCTCACTGTTTCTATAGCAACATGTGTAATAAATGTATGCATGCTGGACTCTCTGTGCCAAGAAACCCTCTCAAACATAATAACCAGATCTTTAACATGAATGTATTGGCAGTATACCCTGTAACAAGAGTTTCTTTAAATATGTTAACTCAGCACAACTCTTTGATAGTGGCATGTGGCATCTCACAGCTTCAGGGTCCCTGGTTCAATAATGAACTTGGGTTACTCTCGGTGTGGAGCTGTGCATGTTCTCCCTATATGACTGTGTCATTTCCTTCAGGGCTCTCTGGTTTTCCCATCTCTCAAAGGCATGCTAATAAGTAGATTGGATTTGATAAATTGCCCCAGGTGTGAGTGAATATGTGTGCATGGTGCCTTGTCGTCTCATCCAAGGTGTATTCCCACCTCACACTCAGTGTTCACAGCATAGGGCTCTGGATAATTTAGGTAATTTCCTATGAATTCCATAATGCCCTAAATTAAATTTCATCCAATTAAGTTTTATTTTTATAGCACTATAAACAATGGACATTGTCACAAAGCAGCTTTAAAGGAATCTGGATATGGATCCCTACTAGGCAATCCAGAGGTGATAGTAACTCCCTGAGATGACCAGGCTCAAAAGGGAATCCATCCTCTTCTGGATGACAGTGGATAGTGTGATTATGAATCATTAATCCTCAACTGTATACTATAAAGTCAAGCAGTGCTAAGTATAAACATCAGAGTCATTTTTGATTTTGAGTAGAGCTTTTAGATTTAGATCAAAGTGAAGTTATCCACTGAATAGTGAATGAGACTTGGGAATAAACTGTTTTCAGTAATGGTAATCTTTAGGCTATCCAAGTGAGACCATCCACAGCCATCTTTCATGGTATGCGTGTGGTAACATCTACAGCAATCTCCCCACAGTCTCAACAGCAGCAAGTGATTCACAGGTGAAGGAAGCACCGAATAGAAGCAGAGCATCTGGATGGATCAGGTAGGACTGGAGGGCAGAGAGAGTCAGGATTACCAGCATTTTATCAGGCAGCAGGATTAACATGTGTAGCTCAACAAACAGAGAGAGTGAGAGAGAGAGAGAGAGAGAGAGAGAGAGAGAAATAATTAGGTATGCTATTGTCCTGTAGTAGTTTATGTACATAGTGTGCATGGTGCATGTACGGAATTTGGCAAGACTGTGACAACAAAACTAAAATGGAAATTGTGACACAGGAATGAGGTCATGCTGGGACTTACAACAGCCAGCCTCTCCACAATGAACTACATCCAGTCATCCCAGTTTACCAGAAATCTCTATGCCCATGAGCTCTCCAGATCTATACCTTTGCCTAAGAGAAAAGCTGTTAACAAAATGTTTGACTAAACAAATAAGCTTTAATCTTGGAATTAAAGATTAAAGATGTGCCTGAATCCCAAACACTAATTGAAAGGATGTCCTATAATGTCCTATAACGGCTTTGTAAGAAAAAGCTCTTCTGTCTCTTGTAGCCTTCATTATATAGGTATTAATAAAGAGCCTGCATCTTCTGATTGAAGCAGCCATGGAAGATCATAAAATACAAAATCTTTGCTCAGGTACTGTGATACAAGTCCATTTAGTGCTTTATAGGTCATTAGTGGTATTTTATAATCAATACAAAATGTTACTTAGATCCAGTGCAGTGTGGATAAGATAGAGCTCAAATGTCATAATGCATCTAGAAGGCTATACTGATCCACTGTGCTCTGGCTTAAGAAGATTCGCGGGACAGATGAACATCCACAAAGTGATCTTTCTCTCCTGACGTTTAACCCCACAGAGCACTTCCAGGTCACCCTGGAAGAATATTGTGCCTGCCATTAAAGAGCATCTTCAACAGGCCCTACTCTCTATGTGAAACTCCTACAACTGTACACTCAGGCTCAGAGTCATACAGGGTTAAATTGGAATTGAATTAAATGAGGTTCATTTGGAACTTAGGTGTGAGAACCCTTCTTCTGTCATAGGTGGAAGAGAACATTTAATTTAATGAGTTATTATCTGAAATTCTCAGTACTGACATAAAGTTTCCAACTAAATGATTCCTGTCCCAAGACCTTATTTTGACTATCCAAAGGTGGGTGAGCGCTACTCCTCTGGGCCTCCTAACTGGGAGTTAAAGAGACCATAACACACACTCATACAGGACAGCAGTTATTGTTCACAGTTGTTTATATTTGTCTATCGTTGTTGTAGGGTTTTATTTTCCAGTTTTTTGCTTACAGCAAATTTCTATTATTCATGTAGTCCCAACAATTGTTGCATTTTTTTCAGCATAAGGCAAATGTTTATTGAACACATGATCTCACTGTAAAATTGAAATAAATTTAACCTATAGTACACCACACCAATTATCTATTAATACAGAATAAATGTAACCAGGGTAACACTACAAAAAATATGAAACACTGATCTGTACAGCACTGTCACTGAGTCTGCAGACTCTACTATAATTTATGGTCAAAAGTAATCAGGGCAAGAAGTCTCTGAATATTTCCTTAATCAAAATACAGGTTAATGTAGATGTGACTTGGTAGCATCTTTTCCTCTTTGAGAAATTAGTCTGTAAGGTATTAGTTCATCTAAAGGCGTTCGAAGATATTTAGGATATTAAGTGCCTAACACACTGGATCTGTGCCTCACTGGGCAACTAATTAAAGTATGATCATGAAAGAGCTCATAGTCTCATCATAGGGATGTAAACTAATATGATCATGTATTATAAATAATGACAAATGCAGACATGAATAGTAGGTAAATAGTGGACTATTTATGGGTTGTTTTTTTTTGAAAGCTTGCCAGAAAGCTTTACATTAAGACTGGTATGGTAAGTGTATGGGGACAGGGAGCCCACAGGACAAAATGAAAATGGTTTTTATTTTCATATGAAGCTTGTGTGGTGGCCCGGTGGTGTGGTGGTTAGCACTGTCGCCTCACAGCAAGAAGGTCCGGGGTTCGATCCCCGGGTCACCCAGGGTGCCTTTCTGTGTGGAGTTTGCATGTTCTCCCCGTGCATGTGTGGGTTTAC
>JAQQZR010000036.1:12615778-12629021 GCA_030068235.1 Notoglanidium macrostoma | reverse complement strand
CTGTGTTGGCCCTGTGGTGGACTGGCGACCTGCCCAGGGTGTACCCCGCCTCTCGCCCGAAGATGCTGGGATTGGCCACAGCTTACCCAGATGGATAAAGCTATGTAGATAATGAAGCTTGAAATAAAATAATAAAAAAAAAAATCTCTAATCAGTATATTCTCATCGATAATTTATTGATAATGTAATTATAATTGCAGCATAACAGTGTTCAAAGATTCTCTTCTGAATATTTTGTCTCATGTTTTCTTGCAGGTGGCCAACCTTTTGAGACTTTTCCAGATCCCCCAGATTAGCTATGCCTCAACAAGTGCTAAGCTCAGTGATAAGTCGCGCTATGACTACTTTGCTCGTACGGTACCTCCAGACTTCTATCAAGCCAAGGCCATGGCTGAGATCCTGCGCTACTTTAACTGGACTTATGTCTCCACCGTAGCCTCAGAGGGTGACTATGGAGAAACTGGCATTGATGCTTTTCAGCAAGAGGCCAGGGCCTTGCAAATCTGCATCGCTACATCTGCAAAGGTTAGCCGCTCAATGGACCGCTACAGTTATGAAGGCGTGATCAGGTCTTTGCTGCAGAAGTCCAATGCTAAGGTTGTGATCCTCTTTACTAGAAGTGAGGATGCCAGGGAGCTTCTAGTTGCAGCAAACCGCATGAATGTGTCCTTTATCTGGGTGGCCAGTGATGGTTGGGGGGCACAGGAAAGTGTGGTGAAAGGAAGTGAGTCAGTGGCAGAAGGAGCTTTCACCATTGAACTTGCTTCATATTCAATACATAAATTTGCTGAGTACTTCACAAATCTAAATCCTTACAACAACACTCGCAATCCCTGGTTTCGAGAGTTCTGGGAGCATCATTTCCAATGCAGCCTGCACGATATTAACTGTGGGAAGCATTCACTCCGAGATGGCAAGTTTGAGCAAGAATCCAAGATCATGTTTGTAGTGAATGCTGTGTATGCAATGGCCCATGCTCTGCACAACATGAGACAAGCAACATGTCTAAACAACTCTAAAATCTGCAGTGCCATGAAACCAGTAAATGGAAAGAAGTTGTATAAGGATTACATCTTGAAGACAAAGTTTGATGGTGAGTACTATGATAGCAGCTATTCGAAATTGTGGGATTCTTGGGCATGTCAAATTGTAATTTAAGGAATTATTACCATTAATTTATGTTGTAAATATAAAGTGCAACTTTTATAGTTTTTTTGGATTTAGTTGTACAGTATTTGAAGTGAAAGACTGAGCTTAAATTCAGAATGTCAATTTGGCACCCAGTGTGTGTGCGTTGAGAATGACTCGAGAGGCAGGCAGATTTTTCACCAGAGTTCTGGCTAACTCTTACTTTAATCAGAGTGCTTTTCAGTGCATGTTCAAACTGCATGTAACACAAAAATGAAATAAAAATAAGCACAACTTAAATGTCAGGACCCGTTCGTGATGTTCAAGTTTAGTTCACATTAGTTATTCAAGCTCACACTCCATGCACCTCACGCATTTGTGTGTGTGTATATGTGTGTGTGTGTGTGAGTGTGTGTGTATGAGTGTGCATTGTGTGTGTGTGTACAGGTTTTTATATCCATATGAGGATCAAATGTCAGAGCTTGCTATACTTGTGAGGATGATTTTGTGTGGTCCTCACAATCAAATGGTCCTCACAGAGATTTTCGTGTTTTTTTTAAGCAAAAATAAGAAAAAAACAAAAGCGACAAAAAAGTTTCCTTTTCATTATTGAGGCTAAGTTAGGGTAAGGTATAGTTGTATGTGTAGCATTAATTAGCTGCATTAATCATTATGTTAATGGAAAGTCCTCACGGGGATAGTTAAACAAACGTGTGTGTGTGTGTGTGTATTAAAGCTCTGCCAGTTTGGTCACTCAATGTCTCGCTTATGGCAGGTTCCTGAAAGCACACAAAAACACACCTAAGTAGGCTGGTGGTAATAAAACACAGATGAGAATTATGCATTACCTGCTGGTTGAATCTGCCTCTTATCCCTCTGGAGTCAACCCTCGACCAGGCCCCACTGCCACATTCAGCTTCAGTTTGAGGTTATTTATATGTGGGTAATCACACATAGTAAAGCAAACAATGGCATGGAGACACCAGAACAGCCAAAATAAACTCAGTGATTTGGTACATTGTTGAGAAAGAAGGTTTTCTGATGATCTTGGGATAAAGGCAAGACACAGGTACAACAGACAGAGATGTTTAAAAAAATGTAATTAAACTACTGGTGAACTTCATTAACAGACAAATTAACAGCTAAAGTTCTATAGGCAGATGAGAAAACCTGTACTAAAAGAAAAAAATTGTGAAGAAAAAAAAGGATCTTCTCATGATGCAAAGCATACCACCTTACCTGTGAAACATGTGGCTGCTAATAACAGCAGCAGGATGTTTGAAGTGTGCATAAAATCTTAACAGCTCAGATCCAGCCAGCTGCTTCAAGACTCAGAATAAGGACCAGAGACATGTTATTAAATCATTTTTTTTGGCAGGAGACATGATCTTCAACCAGCCAATCAACTGACTGAAATCCCTTTGGGGATGCAAAGTCTCATAATTTGGTTAGTCACTGATTGCAATTTTTATGAAGAATATTTTGATGGAAATGTATACTGATTTGTCCAACTATATACACTGTATGGCCAGATGTTTTAGACACCTGACCGTCACACCCATATGTGGTTGTTCCCCAAACTGATGCCACAAAGTTGGAAGCACACAATTATATAAGATGCCTTTGAATGGTGTAGCATTACAATGGCCCATCACTGGAACTAATGAGCCTTGCTCACACATGTTCCTGTGCCCAAAGCATAGTCCAAGGTGGGAAAAAGTGGAAGAATTCAAGTGGCCTGCACAGAGTCCTAGCCAAGAGGCTGGAATACACTCTACATGGGACACCAGTTCATCACAGAGCAGCATGTACACATTCACACACTCATTCATACCTATGGGCAATTTAGAGTAGCCAGTTCACCTACCCACATGTTTTCTGGTGGGAGAAAACCAGACAACCCTGGAGCTGTGAGGTGGCAACACCATGCTGCCCTTTATGATTCACCAATCTTAATTTAAATAACTTCAAATTAAAGATGACATGTTACTACCTTCACATTGTTATCATTTTTATTTTAAATCCACTGATTTGACTTTGTTAAATCACCTTGCCATTGATGTTGCTTAAGTAGCAGTTAAATAAGATGCAATAGGTCATGATACATGTCCTGGCAATTGGGAATTGGCAAAGTAAAATTTGATAAAAAAGTGCCCTGGTTCTATGATATGTAGTATACATGTAGCATATTATGCTTTGTAATAAAAAAAACCCAAAACAAAACAAAAAACACCTTCGTACTTATTATCGGGTATAAAATGTAATGCCTGAAGCAGGATTGCTAAAAAGAGCTTGAGTTATCCGTTGTTGTGCAGTGAACCTGTTTCTCTCTTATTGAACTGACATAGTAAGGGGCTCTGTCTATAAAACAGAGTGGTTCTATCCTGCTGGTTCCTCTTTTAAAGCAGACTAATCTGAAAGATCAGTGGACTTGTAAAGCCATTGCTTTAGAGGAAAACCATTGTACTGGTATGAACTGAAGGCATGAAGCAGGCTGACTGCTTTGGTAAGGTGATCATTTTGGTTGTGTATCCTAAAAGCTATCATACTACTATGCACACCATAAATGAGAAATCAATATTTCTATAAAGATATTTGGGGATGCTGAGGAAAAACCTGTTACTGTTATTCTTTTTTTCCCATCTAAAGTGAAACATTTTTGGTGTTCTTTTAAGAACTGGAAAATTACCTGAAAAGAAACATGACAGTCTTGTGAATCCACCTCCTGCCCTCAATTATGTAAATGCACAGTTTGCACCTGTGTCCAGTGCATCTACAACCCGCAAAAGTGAGGTTTTTGCGAATGTAAGTGCAGTGAGTGGATATTATATAAGGATTCCAAAGGCTTTGATGTAATAGATTTGAAACTCTCGCTTAAGCCTTTCCATATTGCATTGACGTTTACCATGTTGGCTTACCTATTGTCTTTTGTTCTCTACAGCTCCCTACCGTCCAGCTGACACAGACAACACTGTTCACTTTGATGCTTATGGAGACAGTCTGGGTCGGTACAACATCTTCCACTACCATGTAGAGAATGGCACATATGTTTACCGTAAAGTGGGCTTTTGGGCCCAGAGTTTGAACCTAGATACATCTCTGATCCCTTGGGATAACCAAGGGCTACCTACCTCTCAGTGTAGTGACCCATGCAGAATGAATGAAATTAAGAGCATGCAGCCCGGTGATGTCTGCTGTTGGATCTGCATCCCCTGCCAGCCTTACCAGTATCTCCTGGATGAGTTCACTTGTGCAGAATGCAGCTTTGGTCAGTGGCCACTAGCCAACCTGACTGGCTGTTATGACTTACCTGAGGAGTACATCCACTGGGAAGATGCCTGGGCCATTGGACCGGTCAGCATTGCCTGTTTGGGGATCATGTGCACACTCTTTGTGATTGGTCTCTTCTTAAAGAACAATGAGACGCCGGTAGTTAAAGCTAGTGGGCGAGAACTTTCTTATATTTTACTCCTGGGTGTGCTCCTCTGTTACTGCATAACTTTCATCTACATTGCCAAACCTTCAGCAGTAGTGTGTACATTACGTCGTCTTGGGCTCGGTACCTCCTTTGCAGTTTGCTACTCGGCACTTCTGACCAAGACCAACCGCATTGCCCGAATCTTCAATGGGGTCAAAGATGGTGCACAAAGGCCCAGGCTTATTAGTCCAGCTTCACAGGTAGCTATTTGTGCTGCCCTCATTTCCTGTCAGCTGTTAGTGGTTATGGTCTGGCTCTTGGTAGAAACACCGGGTGTAAGGAAAGAGGTCAGTCCTGAGAGGAGAGACATAGTCAGATTGAAATGCAACAGCAAGGACTCCAGCATGCTAATTTCACTGACCTATAACTGTGTCCTCATTATCCTCTGCACCTTCTACGCCTTCAAGACCAGAAAGTGCCCAGAGAACTTCAATGAGGCTAAGTTTATTGGTTTTACTATGTACACTACCTGCATCATCTGGCTGGCTTTTCAACCCATCTTCTACGTCACAGCCAGTGACTACAGGGTAAGCATATTTAACACAGCTGAAGCGTTTTTCACTTTTGTCTTTTAATTTTACAACAAAAAGAAACGAACAGAATTACAACCTTGATTTTAAAGAAATCTTAAAGCAAATAAAAGCTTTCCTTAAGTCAAGAGAGAAATTTGAATTGACACATTGTCTACATTTCCAATTGTCTACACAAAACTAGCAATTACATAGAAACAGTTATTTTTAGTTTACATTTAAATAACATTCATTTATGCTACCAGTAAAATGTTTGAAACACCTGCTCTTAGAGTCATTTTATTTTTTATTCTATATATTCTATTCTAAAATATATTCTATTTTATTTTTTATTTTATTTTTATTTTCCTACTTTTTTCGTCTATGATTTTAGAAAATTATTGAAGACATTCTCACTATGGAATTACACAGTGACCAAGAAAAGTGTTAAACAGTGTCAAACTGGGCATGGGGAGAGAATATACCCTGGATACAATTATCGGTCTATTACAGAGCACCATGCACACACACACACGTGCACACACATTCATGTCTACAGGCAATTCAGGCAGTTCATCCACTGGCATGATTTAGAATAACCTGTTTTATGTAAACCTACTTATAAAATATACATTTTGATTAAGAGATAAATAAAAAAAAAAAAAAAAGCAAGAGAGTGGAAATGTAAGTACTTGGAAGTATGCTATGGGCTCCTGGCGGCCACCGTAAGTTATAATAAACACATGGAAAGGGAGGAGTAAGGGAGGGGATTTTAGATTTAGTTGGTTGAATCCTACATAGTGGACCTTATAATGATATAGTAAATAGTAATATAGATACCTCTTTAAATTAAGGTTTCTTAAGAAAATGACTAACACTTGTATTTATTGATGCTTTTATATAATAAATCAAATAGGCAAAATGATCAACACCTGCATTAGACTTGGCACCCATGTCTGTAACTCCCAAAGTTGCGGACTACAATTCCCATGATCCTCAGCCTGCAGTCTTTCACATGCTCATCAGTCTCAAGACCAAACACCAATATTTATTCTTCAGATTACTTATTGGACTCACCTGCTCACAATCACTCACATTCTTATAAAGAACCTGGAGAAACAAACAGAAGTATCATGCTGGCATTGTGCCCGTGATGATTTGGACCCTGTGTCGTTGGCCAGGTTGCATCTTTGATTTGATATTTGCCTGATTTTATCATTATCTCATTAGTCTTGTCTAGATCTACCTTAATGAACATTTTCCCAGGTGTAAATCACCAAAATTCAGAACCAAGGCTGAAGTTGAAATATTTAAATATAATGGTATTTTAGTTAATATATGTGGATGTCTTTTTTTTATTCACGTATTGAATGAATATTAATCAGTGCTGGTGATTTCTTTAACATTTATAAAATAAAGTGTTGAACTGAGGTTTTATTTATCCTAATACTGACATTTATCATTTGTTAATATTAGTTATACCACAGTGCTCTTCTCAGTCAGCAAATCTGACTGCTCAGAAGGTCTTGATTAATTTTCTCAAACACCATTGCTCTGCCAGTTCTGCCTGCTCATGCATTATCAGATGACACTACTGATATGTTACTTGAATAGCATAATACTTGTTGATTTATGATTTATTAATGTTCCAAGAAGTGATACTATGAACGCGTTGCTTGAATCTTTCTGAAGTCTAGTGATAAATACACAGAAGAGCTTATGTGTGTAGCAATGCCTGGATTTATAAGATCTCCCATTTTTAATGGAGTTTGCAAGCAGAAAGCATAGCCATGAACACAAACATGCCTTTTTATTGTTATTCCATTCCCCACACCTGCAGTTCAAACAGGTTAATGCTTTTTATCTTGAGGCTGCCTTTAATGTAGTTGCGCTGAAACTGTTACTCAGCATGTGGTACAGTTAAATATTTGTGCATTGCGTTAAGGCTCCTCCCGCAGCAGCCAAAACAGCATTATTAATGTCTTGAAGTATTATTGTTAATGAACCCTTTAGTTCAATTTCCTGGCATGAGATTTTTTAATAATAATTTTTTCATTTCTTTCATAAAAAAAAATCCATTCAGTTTCAGCAGCTGTGCTTTGAGAAATACTTTCATAGTGACTCAAATCAATGGCACATCTTATTCAAAATTGAAATAATGCAGTAACCTTTTGCAAAGTATTCTGCATTTTTTTAAATGTGTTCATATGTGTGATTCAGTGAGATGGCCTTGCTGCCAAATCTTTGAAAATCTGTCCATATATCAAGACGAATGTTTACAATAAAATTATTAAAGAGAACCCGTCTGAACCTCTTTTCAGCAGGTGACAGATAATGTTATAGGGATTTTTGACCCATGATTATATACTTTTTCATATAGAAACTGAAAGGGAAGGGGGCATGATTTAAGGGGTAGACATGGCCCTCATTTACAGGAATGAAAAATGCCTGGAACAGTATAGTAATCTATCATAGGGGCTAAAATTCCTACCTTCACAATTTTTGCCTAATAAGAGGGATAGAAATTCAGACAGAAATAAACAACAAGGAAAGACTGCATGGCTGGCCTCACACACATTTCCTTTGTTTAGTGAGGTCAGATTCTCTTCAATATGTTGGTGTATTTTGTCTCTAATGGGCTTTCCCTTTGAATCCACAGGGTCTGGTTGATTAAAATAAAAAGAAAGAAAGACAGGGACTCCTGGCCTCTAAGGGTAAATTATGCAGCCGTAAGCATGAAGAAGCAGAGACAAAAAGAACAGGATGTCCCTGGATGTCGTTTCGAAGCAATGAATGTGTGCTTGTGTGTGTCATTGGTACATACAGTTGTGTGGTGGATTGTTAAAATATGCCAAATCCCAGCTGAGGCCCATGCTTAGAAAGCTAAGTGTGAGAAGATGTTTGTTTATATGTTGCTGAATAATGAGAGTATAAACGATATTGTTAAATTATGACAAATCTATTAGCAATATGCTTGACTAGCGGTATACAAGATTTATTTTTTTGGAATGTTCGAACCCATTGAAAGATTTTTTTTTAAATTTCAGATAGAATCCAGTGTCATATCCAAAACTTCTGTAAGACTCCTAGTAGATATTTATTTGAATGCTTGCCATTCTCTCATTTATATGTATTATATTATATCATTTTAAAAGTCTTTCCTTTTTGGTTTAGTTTTCTATGTCTCTTGCTTATGTGATGTAACATTATATTATTTCTGACAGCAAAGAAAATACATGCAATCCACTTCATTAGTCTGCATTTTTTTATGCTAAATTTCACATTCAGGCTTCAAAGCAAGTGCTTATGCTTAAATGCAATGCTTTAAACACTTTTGAAAAACTTAACTTAGGCACCCCATTCAGGAAAAATCTGGCAAACTCAGAGATGACATATTGACTATAAATAGGAAGAATCCAGGTGTATTATCTCCTAAACAATGTTACTTCACACACACACACACACACACACACACACACACACACACACACACACACACACACACACACACACACACACACACTGACTACACACACATAATATGCTGCTTTTGGATAGACACGACTCATGTCAACTACTCTACTCAGATTAGAATAAAAAGGAAACAGTTCTCTCCATCACTTTCAACTGCTGCAATAATGTAATGTTTGCTATGAATTTGTTTGTGTCCTCACAGGTTCAGACCACCACAATGTGCATCTCAGTGAGTCTGAGTGGCTCAGTGGTGCTGGGTTGCCTTTTTGCTCCTAAGATTCATATCATCTTATTCCAGCCACAGAAGAATGTCACCACCAGTCTCAGGGTGGCCACCACTCGCTTCAGCGTGACCACAGGCCCTGGCTCCAGCTTCTCTCAAGGTACACCAACAACACAGTGGCCCAATTCTGCAACCTAAATACAGATCACTTCAATACAATTAATATCAAATTATGAGATCTCAGAATCATGAGATCCTAGTGTAACTGATCATTTAATCAGAACATTGAATACATCTCCCAGACACAACTTAGTGATGTCAGAACTTTATCAAACAGAATAATATGTGACCCATCATATCAAGTCAGGTATTAAGTCACACAGGTTAGTTTTGCGTAATGGTCAAAATAGTCATAAATACTTTATCAGTCTGAACCCAGTGATGTCACAATATCCAAAAACTTTATCAGTCAGAACCCAGTGATGTCATGATATAAGACTGAGAACTTTTGTGACAGATCCCAGTCATCTTGTAAAAACAGAGACCTTTGATAAATGTCATGAGCGGAACAATTATTCTGTGATGTCATACAGCTGAGAAATGGTTTAAAAACAGTACATGGTTCTACAAAAGTAATTAATGTTTGTATAACTGCTTTCTATCTACAGCATCCAGCATTGTGCCAACAGTGTGTAACGGAAGAGAAGTAGTGGACTCGACAACATCATCTCTCTAAAAGATGAGCTCTAACCATCTGCCAAATGTGGTATACAGATTAATTTCATCACTAGTCAGTAAAGATGTTTGCTGATATTAAGGAGGCCCCTCACAGTTAGGAGTGGCACTTATTTAATTTTCAATGTGCTGTGAAACATTCTCTCCTTCCTCACTTTCTCTTGTTCTCTCTTGTTTCTTCTTCTTCCTCTTCTTCTCATCTTCTCTCTCTCTCTCTCTCTCTCTCTCTCTCTCTCTCTCTCTCTTTGAGAGTAGTTAGAAAATAATAATAATGGGATGCCAGTGGAAGCTCTGTATACCACTACTTTTTATAGAACATATGATAAAGTATTATTTGAGACATGGAGTAAAATAATAGTGAATCTGTTCAGTGTATCATATACAGGTTGTTTTTAATTGTAGAGTTTCGGTGATTCGGGTTTGTTGTTCCTTGTAAGTATTGTAAATAAAATGTGTTTTTTTATGAATATTGAAATCCAAGGTTGATTTATTTGTACATAAATTAAAGGGGAGGCCAGTGATTCTTTTTTTGTCTTTTTTAATATTTGCTTAAGCTGTCACATTTCATAAGCTGTCAAAAACATATCTGGTCTGTCTGGTCTCTGTGGTATTCCAGGCTGTGTAAATGAGAGGGAAAAAATACAAACTAGGTGGACCACAAACATACAACTAATCAGGGCAAGTGGGCATCCCTGTTTGCCTGTCAGTCAGTCTGCCCAACACAGAAAGCTCCACCTTTTTTGAATATTTTGGAGGCATAGTGTTGGGGAGGATGCTACCTATTTGTGAGATCTGACTTGGTCCCATACCTTAAGATAATCAAGGGTCTTTCTGATATTGGACCTTATAAAATTTTGCAATGGTGTGGCTTGCCTTAAATGGTTACTTAACATGAATTACTTAATATGAATTAATATGAATTATGTATGCATAGCTTTTCAAAAAGAGCGACAGCAGCAAGAAGTCATTAATTAAGAAACATTAGTCTTTAGAAACCATTTAAAACATGATAATTAAGTCACTTTCATGCTAATAGAAAATAGTA
Organism: Notoglanidium macrostoma; assembly: GCA_030068235.1. Taxonomy (NCBI): domain Eukaryota; kingdom Metazoa; phylum Chordata; class Actinopteri; order Siluriformes; family Auchenoglanididae; genus Notoglanidium; species Notoglanidium macrostoma. The sequence goes on along the minus strand of JAQQZR010000036.1, from coordinate 12,618,429 downwards.
CTCAGTTTTACTTGAGGTAAAAATAAAAGCATGAATACCTAACACACACACACACACACACACACACACACACACACACACTGCCATCTAGTGGACCCGGCTCATCACTGAAAATAAGTGAGCCAGGGGATTTCTTGAATGCAATGTGAATGACTTTGCTGAACCGAGAAAAGTACAGGCATGTGAAATCTTTTCAGTGTTCACAAACATTATGATTTTTAAATAAACACAGACATTCTAACAACAGTTAAAGAGTAATTAACTTGTACACTACCTGGTAAAGGATGTCCCACTGGCTTTTCATCTTACGGCAATACTTCTGTAAAACATAAAAAATTGAACATATCGGATTTCCAGACTTCACATTTTTACTAGCATGAACAATGTTCATAAAAAATGACATGCAAAATATAACTTATGCATGCAACTATGGTTCTATGAATGCTGAATAACAGGCAAGGATGGTAAGAATCACCTGGACACCTAAGTTAGCATGTACTTGCATGCCAAGACCTTTTAATAATGCCACTAAATGATACAGTCCCTGGAACCTTGCTGAATGAGTGCTGGATCTGAGTGACGGGGAACCTTGTAAGGTATGCCATTAAGTACAATTATGATCTAATAGCAAAATAAAAATTATATAAAATGACACTCTTTTCATTTGTTTAGATCACTCATTCTGTATTGTCTGAGAATTTTGGTTTCTGGGAACAGTAAAGTAGTCCACAGGTAACTTGTGCACTAATGCCATAATGAAATTGTCATTATACTTATACTGTGAAAAAGTGTGTTACAATTTTGTTCAAGCTACATGATGTAAGGTTTTGGAATTCATTCTTTCTGGTACAAAAATGCTACTGCAAACTACTTTTGGAAGAACATTTGATAACATGAGTTGCAGTGGCTCTTTCTTCACTGTGCACTAATCAAACATTGCATGCCAAGCAATAAAATGTAATGCAACCAACAGTATAGTGACACGATACTATTTATTACAGCAGAATGCAGTTTGCAATGTGGCCCAAGTATGCATGACTGCTCAGTATTACAGATGTGTTAAGAGAATAAAATGAATAAAATAACTTGTGCACATTAATTTGACTGTCCCAGTCACTGAGTAACAAGTGAAACCTCTCAACAACCTATCACTGTCACAAAATTATGTTCTTCATTATCTTCTTCTTATTATTATTTTTTTTCAAGTCAAGTTAAATTTATTTATCATTTGCACAGCATGCCAGGACATATGTATGTTGAAATGCTTGTGGTGAGGAGAGAGTAAGCTGCAGGATACATGCTCACAAGCATGGGTACACACACACACAAACACATACACACACACAGACAGACAAGTAGATACAATAAAAAGTACAATATATGCAACAACATAGTGAGTGAGAAACAGAGGAAAATACAGCACAGCTTATTGCATTAAAATTGTGTAATGTGCAAAGTTTCCATGGGTGAAGTGTCCAAGTTGCAGAGAGGGAGTAGGGGGAAAAACAAGTGAAAATTGTGTCATGTGACTTGGTAATATTTGAGATGCAGATGACCTGTCTACAGGTTGCTTATGAGCACCATGACCATTAGATATCCTCTATGAATGGGAGTTTTTTTGCCTGTGATGAGTTCTGCTGTTTTCATCACTGTTTGGATGCCTTGCCTCGCACTGCCTTGCGGCTGTGAGTACAGTAAGGGGTTGACTATACATTCCTATGTGGCATCTGTGTTAGTGTGGAGTTGGGCCAGGTACCGATTCTCACCACTTGAGGTCTGCCTGAAAGGAAGTCCATTGTCCAGTCATGCATGGTGCTTTGAGCTTTATTAAGAGCTGGGTGGGAATGATGGTGTTAAATGCTGAGGTGTAATCAATGAGCAACATTCTCACACAGGTGTTCTTTTTCTCTAGCTGTGTGAGAGCAGCTAGAGCTAGTGCAAGAGTGTTCTGGGCCACAGGATGAGAAGCTGTGTAGGTATTATTCATTTTAAAGTAAGCACAATACATGTTGAACCCATCTGCCAGCGAGGTGGTCATATCTATGTCACTGTTTTTCTCCCTTTGTACTCTGTTATTGAGCACAAGCCACTTCACAACCTGTGGTAGATGGAGGCTACCTTGTTCCTGTAATCCCTATTCTGATAGATTTCTGCAGGTTGTATCTGGCCTTCTTGTTGTGCAGACTTCAGACATTTACAATGCTTTGTATTACCAAGACTAAATAATATAAAAATTGCCAACCAAATGCACCTAGCCATTACTAAGAGACTGGAACACATAATTCACATTATTACATTATTTTTGTGATATTTTTGTGGTTTTGACCAAGCATAGAACCATTTTGCTATTATTATTATTATTATTATTATTATTATTATTATTATTATTATATTCTAGTTTTCATGTGTGCTAATTTTGTAAAAATGTGGACAGAAATCTCACTAATACAAGTCAGCAACATAAAATTGTTTTTTTGTTTACATGTAAAATGTTACTTTATATATTAATTTATAAGTTGAAATTGAAATTGAAATTGTCCATCCATCCATCCATTATCTATACCGCTTTATCCATCTGGGTCGCGGGGAAGCTGGAGGCAATCCCAGCATCTTCGGGTGAGAGGCGGGGTACACCCTGGGCAGGTCGCCAG
>JAQQZR010000036.1:12599873-12615678 GCA_030068235.1 Notoglanidium macrostoma | reverse complement strand
TGCACGGGGAGAACATGCAAACTCCACACAGAAAGGCACCCTGGACCTTCTTGCTGTGAGGCGACAGTGCTAACCACTGCACCACCGTGCCGCCAATTGAATTGGTCATTTTCACGAATATCCGGGTTTGGATTGGAGAAACCGGGGCTGTCAAACTCCCAGAATTCCAACTTGTATTTCCCACCAGGAGGTGAAAATGAACGGGTTTAGCTAATTGGAAGACAGGAAGACCCCATGACGTAATGCAGCATAGGGGCGTGTCTTTACGGGATGCGGAAGTAGCTTGTGCCAGAACAGAAACAAGCAGCGATTTTGATAATAGTTGGCCCAGAACAGGTGAGGTGGCTGTTAAAATGATTCGCCAAATTCGTAAGCAGTGCACTGCACAATGTGTTTATTACCATTGCACAAACGTGGAAGTATTGGATGATTAGCCTGTACGGTCTGCATGTGGTTGCTAACAACAGTGCTACTCTTAGCTGGAATTCTTTTCGTGTTTGGGTTCACTCGGTAGCCAGGCATTTTAAGTTGAAGTAAGTTGTTGTTCTTGTCTTGAACTCTCCATTCAGCTCCATTCAAGCAGAATACCTGCTGACAGGCCTAATAGCTATCTAGTTAGCAGAGTCTGTTCAGTTTCTTATATTTAAATAAGTTTCTCGTATATTAATACTTTTAAGAGTCTGAAACTTGTGTTACCATTCATTACTGCTTTTTAAGGGTCTGAGCTATCCTTAATAGTAATGTCCTTCAAATGATGTGTGAAGTTCTGCATGGTCAAAGAACAATCGTCTCTTTATCTCTGTTTATCTCACGGGTTCATGAAACAGCATTAGATGCTTAGAGCAGGATGCATTTACACTAGTGCCTCTCTGGCAACCAGGCAGCAAGGCAAGTCCAGACAGGCCCTCAGTACTGGCTCATCTTACCTCTACTGAGGACCACCGTATACTTACACTTTGCCCAAACCTTTACAGTTTGTCTTGTGAACTCTTCATAATATTGTCCAGATAGCAACTGATCACTTTCACACTTATCACTTTTTTTCCTGCAAAGGCAGATTATGAACTGAATGCAAACCTGGTGCCAGAAAACAGCCACGATTTACAGATTGGCTATTTCAGATCGTTTTCATATCAGTGCAATGGTGCGGTTACAACACACTGATTTGGTTTTGGACATATGCACCTTTGTCATTTTGTCATTAATCTTCAGTAGCCGCTTTCTTCTGGATTATTGCAGGCATTCTGTGTACACATTAGCACACTCATCATTCACACCTAGGAGCAATTTAGTGTAGCCAGTTCACTTACAGACATGATTTTGGGAGATGGGAGGAAACCAGAGAACCCACAGGGAACCCACGTGGACGCTGAGACAACATGCACAGAATCTCCACAGAGACAGTAAACCAAGCTTAGGATTGAACTTTTTTTTTGATGATATGAGGTGGCAACGCTAGCCACTGACTCACCACGTTGTCTGATTGTTACTTTAGTGGGACGACTTTAGAAATACAGGGTATCCCAAAAGTCTGAACCCATATGCAATGATTTAATTGAAATACAGATATTACAACAAATGCTTAAATTGATGGCCGTGGGCTGTTTTGAACCTTTGCATAGGATTATTTCGATCTTCTGTGGTTAGTTTTGAAGCCATCTTGGATCTAAAATAAAAAGAAAACTATTAAATTTCATATAAGGAAAAATGCCTATGGGTCCAGACTTTTGGGACATACCTGTACTTTACATTGCCATTGAAATGCCTGACCCTTATGTGTCAAATTCAGCTACATTTGGCACAGAATAATTTGCTATCTGCATATACTTCATAGAGCCGGTCTTGTCTATCATGGATCATTTTTTCCAGCATCTCTGTTTTTCTAGAAAGATTCATGGCCAAATGCTTACACACATTTCTCAAAGTGGTAGCCATGAAGCATCTATCCAGGTGGACTGCAATTTTCCAGTTTTGTTACCCACCATGAATAATTTAAATTTAAAGCTTAAAGTTGAATCATTTGAATAAAAATAGGTTATATTTTCACATATATAATTATGTGATCATGTGAAAAGGTTATATGTTCACACCTGGTATTAACATGTGTCTTGGGCAAGTAGCACAAATGGACAGCTCAAAGTCCGTCAGTTCACACCTGGCATTAGAATGCGTCTCCACATGCATCTCAAGTAACCACTTGTGATCAGGCAGCACTTCATCGCTCTATATGCAAATATGTTCATCATTTCCATTTGCAAAGGCCAAATGCGTTGTTGTTTTTAACCGGCGGGAGGCAACAATGTACGTCCCATGCCTAGTCTGCCGGAAATTAAAAGAAGAAGGAATCAAAACAATACAAACTGGGTCTGTTTCTTGGCATGTTCCAGGCAAACCACCCAAAGTGGTGACAAATCATCCAAATGTTTGATGCACTCATGATGCATCTCTGTGGGCTTCTAGAAATTTTCAGACACACTTTAATATGATGCTGTTTAATGTGTGTGCAGTATTCCTTCAGGTCCTTCAGTGTGCCCCAGGACACATGTGTGTGCTGAATGCTAAAAGAATGTGGCCATGTGCGGCCCGAACCACCCCTGAATGTAGTCTGAGTGATCAGATCACAATGTATCTTCGGGACTCATTTCAACCTGTTTACACCAGTACTTGTGACCTGATCACCCAGGATGCATGTTAATGGAAGATGTGAACAGGCCTTAGATGAAGTGAAATTTTATTAAATTTATTCTCTCTCAGCTTCTCAATATAAATGTATTAATCATGTAAATCCGGCAAAATAGAAGAGAACAAAGGAAGAAGAAAGAAAAGGTTTGTCTTTTGTAACATGTAAGAGATTTCTAGGTAAGCTTGGCATACAGTTGTGGAAATGAATTTATGGCTGTCCTAGGACAAGAATAAAGTATGGCACCAAAGAGAAAGGCAGCAGCTGCCACCAAAGCAGGTGGAAAGAAGATAAAAGAGGAGCCTGAAGCTCCAGTAAAAGACAAGTTCACCTCTGCTAAAGAAGCTCTGAAGGCCACAGGACCACAAGTTAAGGCCAACCGGAAACCAGACTCCTTATGTCGCCTATCAAATGCTGAGGTTAGAACAAATCATTTCTTGATATGGAGTAAAGTTCAGTTTATAGATGAGTTCTACTTGTATATCAAATTCCCGGTTTATCAACCACGTGACTGTTTGTTTTCTATACTTATTTTTTTTTTGACGCAGTGAGAATTTAGACATACCTAACTATAGTAGTATTAGTAATAAAAGTCTAATAACAGTAATACTTAAACTGTTCTCTATTAAACTGTACATTTTGTTTCTACAGGTTCATGAAGATTATGATTGTATGCTGAATCAGACCAACATTGGAAATAACAACAACAAATTTTATTTAATCCAAGTCTTATCGTCAGGAGGGCAGTATTATTGCTGGACAAGATGGGGCAGAGTAGTAAGTTGGGTTATTACAATTGTGTCAAGTTAAAAAATAATGCAAATTATGGGGTTGTTGAGATTTTGAGTTACCGTTGAAAGCATGTGATAGCAATTCATAATATTTATTTTTACTATGCAAGTATTGTGGGAATTTTCAAACACATGTCATATGCCATCTTAGATACTACGCTGATCAGCCATAACATGAAAATCACTGACGGGTAAAGTGAATAATGTTGATTATCTTGTTACAATGGTACCTGGTCAAGAGGCCAGATATATTGGGCAGCAAGAACAGTCAGTTCTCGAAGTTGATGTGTTGGAAACAGGAAAAATGGGCACATGTAAGGATCGGAGCGAATTTGATAAGGGCCAAATTGTGATGGCTAGATGACCGTGTCAGAGCATCTCAAAAACGACAGGTCTTGTGGGGTGTTCCTGGTATGCAGTGGTTTATACCAGGCATCAGAATTAAACCATGGAGCAATGGAAGAAGGTGGCCTGGTCTGATGCATCACGTTTTTTGTTCAAATCATGTGGAATGCTTGGTTCGTGTGCGTCTCTTACTTAGGGAAGAGATGGCAGTAGGATGCTGTATGGGAAGAAGGCAAGCCTCCGGAGGCACTGTGATGCTCTGGGCAGTGTACTGGTGGGAAACCTTGGGTCCTGGCATTCATGTGGATGTTACGTTGACATGTACCACCTACCTCAACATTGTTGCAGACCAGCTACACACCTTAATGATGACCGTATTCCCTAATGGCAGTGGGCTCTTTCAGCAGGATAATGCGCCCTGTCATACTGTTTGCGGAGTCCACGCCTCAACGGGGCAGAGCTATTTTGGCGGCATAATCTTAGGCAGGTGGTTTTAATATTATGGCTGATCAGTGTATCTCACCACATACTAAATATATGTTAATGTATGTATGTTTTTACTATTCAGGTATTCTGTTCGGTGCACAATATGTGGTGTGGGATGTGGTCTTCAACAGTTTAAAAAGCTTGAAAAGTTTATTGACTTGGATTGAAACATTTGCACTAACATTATCCCACAAGTCCCCAAACCTTATAGCTTAAAGCTACCAGATGTCAATTCTGAGCCATCACCCCTGAGACAGCACTGACTGCGAATTTCTCAGCAGCTCAAGGACACCATATCAGAGTTTATTTATTTATTTATTTATTTTCCCCCACACCTGAGTCAATCCTGCTTTAAATAAATAAATAAATAAATAAATACCAAGCTTTACATTTAAGTTTTTCTGACATTATGATATAAATAGATTTTAGATGTGGTAGCTCATTCTCACATTTATGCTTTCATTGCATCCCCTTTTTCTCATTTCCAGGGAGAAGCAGGACAGAACAATTTATCTGGACCTTCAAATGTTGATGCTGCCATTAAGAACTTTGAAAAGAAATTCAAAGACAAAACGAAGAACAGCTGGAGCGATCGGGATAACTTCGTCTCTCACGCAGGAAAATACACTCTGATTGAGGTGGAAGGGGACCAGGAGGCTGAAGTGATGGCAAGTCAAGGAATTTCATCCGGTTACAAAGAAACTGCTGTTTCCACAATTCCAAAACCTTACATATTTTCAGGTGTTAATACTAAAAGTAATAGACAACCACATCACACTATGATAGTGACCACATCCTTTATTAAAACCTGGTGTCCGAGGTTACATCTTAGCGGTGACCCCGGTTTCTCTCTGTTTGATTATCTAGAAAGATCACTGGTACTGTACGTAACGGACTTAATACCTGTGCTAGTGTTCCCCATATGCCGATCATTTGTTGTTGATTGTGAATGTTTCAGGTTGATTCTGTATCAAGCAGACCAGCGACAGTGAAAAAGAACATTCTGCCATGCTCACTGAACAATGCAACTCAAAGACTCATCGAGTTCATCTTCAACAATGACATGTTCAAGGAGGCCATGGAAAGCATGAACCTGGGTATGATTTCAGCTCAGCCTGTTTCTCTGGTTTATACACTGTTTCCAGACTGAGATTTGACAATCTAGCCAGCAGTGATCAATCATTTCATCATGGGCTGTGCTAGGTTCAGTTTGTGGGATGTGTTGGGGAAAAGCTGGTGGTGAACCAGGGGTAAGATGTGTGGCTTAATGTTTCATTTAATGAAGCAAGTCCTTCAGTAGTGCAGGAGGGTTGCCTTCTTTAGTCCTGTCTGTAAAGAGAGAAGTTGGCCCCCTAACCACCAGTTTTCCCTCTAAGCATTGCACTTAACCGAAAGGAGGATGTTCTTAACTTTTGTACTGCGCTGTATAATTTGGTCCATTTGCACAGACATTAAGAAGATGCCGCTGGGGAAGCTGAGTAAGCAGCAGATTGCTAAAGGCTTTGAGGCTTTGGAAGAGATAGAAGAGGCAATAAAGAAGAAAAGTAATGAGAGCAAACTAGCAGATCTTGCTTCTAAGTTCTTCACCATTATTCCACATAACTTTGGCCGCACCAGACCCCCTGTCATCAGAGACGATGCCATCCTTCAGAACAAGAAGGAGATGCTTCTGGTAAGATGTACTGTGTACCGTGTACCGTACCAGCCAAAAGTTTGGACACGTCGACTCATTCATAGATTTTATTATAACTATTTTCAACATTATATAACAATACTGAAGACATCAAAACTATGAAATAACACATATGGAATTATGTGGTAAACAAATGATCCTTCAAAGTAGCCAGTGTTTACCTTGATGACAGCTTTGCACACTATTGGCATTATGTTAACCAGCTTCATGAGGTAGTCACCTGGAATGCTTTTCAGTTATCAGGCGTGTTGTCAAATGTTCATTAGCAGAATGTCTTGCCTTCTTAATGCGTCTGACCTCATCAGTTGTGTTGTGTCGAAGTAGTGTCGGTTACAGTAAATAGCCCTATGCAACAACTGTAGTGATCTGTATTATGTGAAGAAGGCATGAAGTATCTTTAAAGTAATAAAAATTGAGAAGAAATATTGAATTAGAAGGTGTGTCCAAACTTTTGGCTGATACTGTGTATACGCTCGGGGCTATGTAGTTGCCCTAGCATACAATTGGCAAACTGTCTGATATGGAATATTTGACCTTATTGCGTGAACAATGTTGAAAACATTTTCTCCTGCTGTTACCTCTGCTAGGTCTTGGCAGATATAGAGATAGCCCAAAGCCTTAAAGCTGAGTCAGAAAAAGCGAAGGAGGAGATGGTGGAGACTGTTCTTCACCCAATAGACCAGGACTACCAGTCGCTAAAATGCAACCTCACACTCATGGAAAAGAAAGCTAAAGATTTTAAGGTTTACATATTTATTATATTTAAAGTTAATGCAATAAATGCTTTAGGCAGAAACATAATATTTTCAGATTTCCAGTTCATTTTAAGGTTTAAAAGTAAATATCAGTTTTAATGCACTGATCTGGCTTTGTTGACCCTCGCTGTATTTTCCATATGTGTGACTGCTGTGTGCCTTTTTTGATTTGTTGATTTAAGGTTATTGAGATGTACTTAAATGTCACTAACGAAAGCCTCAAAATAGTAGATGTGTGGCAAGTGGACAGAGATAAAGAGGTAAGCTATATTAAGTTTTATATAGGACCATCTCTACCTTTATTTTTACATAATGTGTGTAATAATCTCTGGACACACATGATACTCTGTCAAACTGTGGTAAAGATTAATTCCAATTTACTTTGCAGTGAAATCCGTTCATCACTGTGTATGTATGCATGTGTGTCTGTGTAGGCAGAGCGCTTCAGTGAAAATGATGATTTGGAGAACAGGAAGCTGCTGTGGCATGGTACTAACGTGGCTGTGGTGGCAGCAATTTTGAAAAGTGGTCTACGCATCATGCCACACTCTGGTGGCCGGGTGGGCAGAGGGATTTACTTTGCCTCAGAAAATGCTAAATCTGCTAGTTACGGTGAGGATCGACGCCGTCCTTGTGTAATAACATCATAGAAACATCATTAAAGAGGGCGGCAGTTTTTTCATACTGGTCCTTCAGTTTAAAGATTTAGAATTTAATGCATGAACAATATCATATGAATGTATTTATCCATTTTGCAGTCCGAACGTCAAAGAATACTGGCATTATGTTTCTGAATGAAGTTGCCCTGGGCAAGGAATACGCCATCACGAGAGATGACCCAAGCTTAAGGAAAGCTCCTAACGGCTTCGACAGTGTGGTAGCACGTGGCACACAAGAACCAGGTCGGTGTCCCTTCTACGTAGAAGTTCCAAATACTATTTATAAAATAAATAACAATAAAATAATCATTATAAAATCTTGTGTTGTCACTAGTGAGGAGATGCTGTGTAAAAGTCTGAAGCATATACAAAGAAATGCTGTAAAGCAGAGATGCCTTTAAAAATAATAACATTTATATGTTTAACAAAAATACTATAAAAAGCATTAAACAGTAATAAACTAAACAAAATCAATATTTGTTGTGACAACTCTTTTTTTTTTTTTTTTTTTTTTTTTTTTTTAAAAACGTCAGTAGTCTCAGGTAGTCTGTGCAGTGCTGTAAGGAAATTAGTTTGGTAAGTTTGCCTTGGAGAATCTGCCACAGTTTATCTGAGACTCTGGTGTCACACTGCTTCTGTTTTACATGCCAAAATGCATGCAGTCTTAATTATGGGGGGGTTTTTTTGTCTGAAAAGTGGTGTATAATTTAATACATTGCTTTCTTGATTGCTACACAAACATTTTTTTTTCATTACATTTTTGTTAGAAAAGTATTGTTTGGACATCTAAAATGTTTTGAGAACGCCAATTTTCTGTTTACATTAGAAAGGTTAGTTAAAACGATGGTAAGAAATTGCTGAGTTTAAATATTGGTCATGGTAACCCTTCAATGTTAGATCATAAATAACGGTTGTCGGCGACAGCCAGGATCAGTTTCTCCTCTGCCATTGTTGACAGTGTTGCTATCGTAAATCCCACCCCTTCTTGATTTTGATTGGTCGGTGAGAGAGATGTGACTTTGACATGCTCGGCGGTGTTCCAAAAGCTGAACGGCTGAATGCAGTGGAAAAAAAGAAGAACGCTGAGGGTGTTTTTGAGCCGAGCCTGCTTAGTGCTGTCAAAGCTAAACTTCATAGGTTTTGTACAGAAAACAGATGCTGCAAGCACCAAAAAAGGCATTTGGTGGACACGGGCCTTCATTTTATGGACAAAGAAAATTTTTATTAGCTTTTATAGGCTTTCTTGATAATTATTTGTACTTCTCAGATCCCTCAAAAGATGTCTTCATTCAGTTGGATGGAAAGAACGTGGCTGTGCCACAAGGGAAACCCATAAAGCAAGCTCAGTACCAAGACAGCAGCTTCTACAACAGTGAGTATCTCATTTACAAGGAGAGTCAGTGTCGCATCCGCTACCTCCTGGAGCTCCGCTTCTAACGTCTGCTGCAACTGGACTGGAAAAGATACAGAAAACCGCTCTGCTAAAAACACAAGCGTTTAAATGACACAAAGTTGTTTTGTGTGTTATATTCCAAGTTAACCAAAGTCTATCAAGAGTCTGATTTGCTGACATGTTCAGCGTAGCATTATTTCACAAAATAATCCCCTCAATAAATTAATATTAGTTGATGAGGCTAGCTTGAAATTAATGAGGAGGATGTGTGATTATACTGGCATTTTTTTTTATTTTTTTTATTTGCTGAAGCCTTTTGAAGTTACGAACACATTTTTACATTTGGTAGACATTTCGTTTAGTCTGGTTGTTTTTCTGCCTTATTTCAAGGCAAATCTGGAGTGCCTTCCTTTTATTAAAGAATCTGTTTGAATGGGTGATTGTGTGTTCATTGCAGGTGAATAGCGCACCTTCTAAAAATATCCCATGTGAAACTGAGATGTTTGCAATATATGAAGAAGTTTAGTTAAATTGCGCTGGAATTTCCATTTATTCTGTTCAACTTCTGTATTCACTTTCTATCCTGACTTTTTTTTTTGTTTCTTTTTCTTAAGTTCTTTGATGTTTCAGGCTCTATTTGTGTTTTCTTTTTCCTTTGTTTAAGATATTCTTGTATCCATTCATGCCAACTGAATCATGTGCAGCAAGAAAGGGCCTTTATGCATTTTGAAAAAAAAGTAGGATTGCTATATTGGTTTATGAAAAGGAGAAAAAAAAAACTTCATTCATTTGTGATAACATCAAAGGATTTACATAATTGTTCAAATTTACTATAGTATAGATATTTATTGTATATCTTTTTATATCAATATAATATGAATATAGATCATAGATATAGATATATCTCAATGAAAATGTGCTCCAAATTGAAGATTATTATGCATCCCTGCATATTGCACTATGACAATAACATGAATGTCATCTCTAATGCTTGCTTGAAGTCCAATATAATTCATAGTCCAATCGCACTTTGATTTAATGCATGATTCTGAAGGATTGTCAAGTTTTCAAGAGTGTCTTGGGTAAACATCTTGCTGTGATAACTCAAATAAATAATTGTGCTTAAAACTAGACTTGTGGCTTTATTGCTGTACAGTATCCAGTATGTGTCACTGTTGAAAGTAGCCTAGAATTGATTACATGTCGGCCCATGTGCTTAGTCAAACCCCGAGATTGTGTTTGCTTGCTTAGCCGGTTTGAAAGGCTTAATGAACTGTAGTAGATTTTGAGGCGTTTAGAGTTTTGTCATCATTCTAGTGTATCACGGGAGTGTAACAGTTAATATTCAACATTTACAATTCTTTAGCTGTGTTATGTAGTCCACTAACAGTATATGATAAATAAAATTCCTGAGTTACACAAAGAGCTTTGCGGAAACATTTCCGTGAAAGTTTCTTTCTTGTTTTGAATATGTGACTGTGGCTTGGGGACGTACTAGGACTTTCAAAAAATGCTGTTACCTTCCCAGTCTGTAATGGCAATAGAAAGAAAATAGAGTGAACGGGCCAATTAGAAAGGAGTGTCATTCATACATAGCACCCTGCACGTATCACACCTATCCTCATATGACCATCCATAGCAGTGTAAATCAATGAGATGGGGCAGAGTCACCCATATGTAATCATTCAGCAAAAGAACAAGTGGAAATGGCAGGGAGGAAGCATAAGTGTGCTATTCCAGGATGCAAAAATGAAAACCAGAGTCTACATAGTCTTCCAAAGGAAGATAATATTTACAAAAAGAATGGCCTTAATTTTATTTTTGCTCAAGTCCCTGTAGATTTCAGCCCCAATTTAGTGTAGTGCTTGGTGCATTTCACTGAGGACGTTGTAATTTATCAACTTTGAATTTTTGACTTTGAATGTTATCAATTTGGGGCTATATCAGATAGGCTTTGCTAGGCCTTTGTTCAAGTTCATTGTTATTTTTGAACTCCTACTGCCAGAAGTCCTGCTATAGATTGGAAATAAACACCACAAACTGACTTTTAGCCTTTCAAATTGAGATTGCATCATGCACCCGGCTACATCCGTAGCCATAAGCGTCCCTGACCTACTCGCGACCAAAGCAGAGAGGAACCCAGGCAGAGAGACGAGGCCTAGATGCTAAGCTAAAGGCTCAAACATTATACACTGTATTTAATATTGTAATAGATTTCTCCTGAACTTTTGTTTATTTATATAGCACATTATCATACACAGAGGTCATTCAATGTGCTTTACAGAAATGAAATAAACATAAAAGCATAAAAATAAAGGTACACAAATATCAGTATTAAAATAAGAAAGATTCAAAGTAATATTCCCTGAGATGCTTTTATAAAGTTTTTTTTTATTGCAATAAAGCCTTGGTTCTTTTTCTCTTCATGCTAATTGGATAAATCAGGATGTTTTGGGGGATTGTACCTTCAACTTTAAATATGTAAATAGCTTCACTCTGATTGGCCAATGTAATTGGTCAAGTTACTGAATCAAAACAAAGATATTTACATATTTAAATTTAAAAGAACACCCCCAAAATCAGCCTGTTTTATTCTGTAGCATTTCATAACGTGCTAAAACAGCAGGAGAAAAAAATTAACTAAGGCATTGTTTCAATTAAAAACCTTACAACCTTTACAGCGGCATCTCAGGGAATAATATAAAATAATTGAAGAGTGTATGGAGTTTGCATGTTCTCCCCGTGCATGTGTGGGTTTTCTCCGGGTGCTCCGATTTCCTCCCACAGTCCAAAGACATTCAGATTAGGTCAACTGGCTACTCTAAATTGCCCAGAGGTGTGAATGCGAGCGTGTGTGGCTATTTGTCTATGTTGGCCCTGTGGTGGACTGGCGACCTGCCCAGGGTGTCCATCCATCAATTTTCTATATTGCTTATCCATTGTGGGGAAGCTGGAGCCAATCCCAGCTGACTTTGGGCGAGACGTGGAGTACACCCTGGACAGGACACCAATCCATCGCAGGGCCAACACAGGAACGAATAACCTTTCTCACTTATATTCACATCTGTGAGCATTTTAGCCAGTTGCCCTAATCTGCATGTCTTTTGACTGTGGGAGCAAATCAAGCACCTGGAGCTAACTCACGCAGGCACCGGGAGAACATGCAAACTCCACATAGAAATCTAGAACCTACTTGCTGTGAGGCGACAGTGCTAACCACTACACAACCGTAGCACTTACTTCATTTTTTTAATTTTAAAAATCCATTTTTATTTGCAGTTCTAATCTTCCCCTAAGAGAGTTTTAGCTGGATGCTATTCTCAGACGCTGACCTGTTGAACTTGCATGAGGATATGTTTTTTTTTTCTTTTTTGAGAGAGCGAGCGACTACAAAGCACTTCAAAAGTAAATGTACTCCAAACATTTAAATTTGTTCATTGAAATTTTTGCACTTAGTGTCTTACAAACACATCTTGACTTGTCTAAAAATGAGGGCCCAAAAGATACACCATCAAATCCTAGATATCCTGCAAAAGAATAAGACCTGTAATTTTTCTCTGTGTGTCTCTAGTCAAGTTCCTTCAACCATCTAGCCTACTTGCTTGCTTGCTAGTCCTCTAGTGTGCTGTATTGTAAACTGAGCTTTATTAGAGATAAAGCAAACATTCAGGTTGTCTTGGTTTTCAGGTTTGGATGATATGTTGCATGAGAGTTTTACAGGGAATTGTAGTAAGGCTATGTAGCATTGAAAACCCTGGTGTATGACAGCAAATGATAACAAATATATGGTTGAATATATTTGGGTAGAATTTTTAGACACTACAAATATGGTTGACTGTAACTGAGTAATCGAGAAAAAAAAAAAAAAGAGTTTCAATTTTTTTTTTTTTTTTTTTTTTTTTTTTTCAATATTGATTCCTGTGAATGGGTGTATAGTAGGACCCAGGGGAGCACTGACCCTCCCGAGGACAGAGGAGCATGTGTCTGTTTCAAAGAGGAAGAGAAAGGGGAAAAAAACATGGAATACAATGTGTGACAGTCACAGCCCTGCACACACACACACAGAAGGAGAGAGAGAGAGAGAGAGAGAGAGAGCATCTTATTAAGACACCAACTTAAGTGGTACATCTACTGATGAACAGCGGTGGAGGCAGACAGAAGAGAAGGTGGCATTCTCTCCTCTCACCTGGGTCCCAAGAAAGACCAGAGTGCAACTGTACCACATCTCAGTTCTTGGATCTGACGATATGAATTCTTCCCTTAAAACAAGCAGGATAACACATCTGGAATGAGAGAGGTGAGAGAGTGTGAGCATCATATATTGTGGATAATGTTGACTTGTCTAAAGCAGCAAGCAATCTGTGATGTAGACCACCTTAGGAACGATGGGGATTCTGCTGTACTTTCTGGGTGAACAAAAACAACAATGGTTCCTGCAGGTATGGTGTTTCCCTTTCTGTGTTCTTTCCTTAAAAAAGACAC
Organism: Notoglanidium macrostoma; assembly: GCA_030068235.1. Lineage (NCBI taxonomy): Eukaryota > Metazoa > Chordata > Actinopteri > Siluriformes > Auchenoglanididae > Notoglanidium > Notoglanidium macrostoma. The sequence continues at coordinate 12,602,394 of JAQQZR010000036.1, read as the reverse complement.
TTCTCGCTTCACAAATGCTTGGCTGGAGCTTCTTATGGTTGAACCATGAGGAAAAACAAAATGAAACTAAAAATATCTGTTTTAATCAACTTTTATTTTACGTTAGCTTGACCAAATGGTGGCATACTGACACTGAGTCTTAGTTTAGATTTAGTTTGAATGCATTTGTGTTATTTAGGTTAAATGTAGTCAGTGCATCTGTGAAGCAAGTGTGGGATGGACACTTGTGATTTACATAGGAAAACAATACAACTGCATTGATCTCAAACAATGAATAAGCCCTATAGAGATTTCTTCCATCAATAAAGAAATGATAAAGATATCCAGGTGAAATGAAATATAAAGTTATATATTCTGTGGAATCACCTATTTCGTAAAGAGCTAGCTAGCAGGTTAACTAGAGTGACTAAATAATACAGATTTTCACAGATACCAGTCAGTTGCTAGGCTTGTTCATTGTAGCTAAGACTCTTAGCTAAACTGGGATTTTGCTGATAAAACATCCCCCATGATGCATAATGCATTGTATAACGTTACAATACCGCAGAAATACATACAACAGAAATAACACTACACAATTTTTATATCTACTTAATACTACATTATATTATGATATTAAGAAAAATCCTTTTTATCCATTTTACAATTTCACAAAAAGGGTGACTCCCAGGCAGTGTTTGACATTTAGTGAATTTTAGATGTATGAAGTATTTAATGTAAAAACAACCACAACACTTGATGGAACTGCTATCCTTTTTTTGTTGTTGTTTTGTTCTTTTTTAGAAATACAGTTGAAAATCAGAGGAAATACAATACTTGGCGATGGTGGAGCTTGACGTGGGATACAAAGTGTGAACTATGGAGAAAGCTGGGCCATTTTTCCTGACCAATCACACAACTCCAAATGCTACATCTAGCCAATGGAGACCCGCGAAGCCTACCCCACCAACCATGGAGGAAGTCATTCACTCCGAATCCCAAATTAAACATTTAGTGGGGTTATTCGGCATGGTGACCCTTAACCTTGCAGCCCTGCTTGGCAACACTGGAGTTATTTTGGCCATTGCGCGAGCTCCACACACAAAGAAATATGCATTTGTGTGCCATCTTTGTGCAGTGGATTTGCTTTGTGCCATACTACTGATGCCTCTTGGAATAGTGTCGAGTTCTCCATTCTTCAGTACTGTGACATTTACGGTTCTGGAGTGCCAAGTCTACATCTTTCTCAACGTGTTTCTGGTCTGTGCCTCTATTCTTACTGTAACCATCATTAGTGTGGAACGCTACTATTACATTGTTCATCCTATGCGCTATGAGGTAAAGATGACTATACATCTGGCTGTTGGAGTCATGGTATTCATTTGGGTGAAATCTTTGCTTTTAGCCCTTGTTACCTTACTTGGCTGGCCAGCATATGGGAATCAAAGCTCCATTGCAGCTACCCATTGCTCTCTGCACTGGAGTCACAGTCGTCTCAGGAAAGTGTTTGCCATTCTTTTTAGTGTGGTGTGCTTTCTGGTTCCTGCAGTTGTGATCTTTGCTGTGTACTGTAACATCTACAAGGTGGCACGGTCAGCCGCAAGACAACATGTTCCCATGCCTCCCTGGCCCCCTAATCCTGCTAAGTGTCGCTCAGATTCCATTAACAGTCAGACTACCATCATCACTACTACACGGAGTCTGCCTCAGAGACTGTCCCCTGAGAGGGTATTTGGAGGTGGGAAGGCTGCCCTCACACTTGTGGTCATTGTGGGCCAGTTCCTGCTGTGCTGGCTTCCATACTTCAGTTTCCACCTTCACATGTCCATCACAGCACCACTCCAGAGTTCAGGGGACATCGAGGAGATAGTGACCTGGTTGGCTTACTCCTCATTTGCAGTGAATCCTTTTTTCTATGGATTGCTCAACAGGCAGATTCGAGAAGAACTCATAAAGTTGAGGAGGTGCTGTGCTTCCAACAGACCTGTCGAATTTGGAGGCTCTAGTCATGAAGGATCCATCCAGGAGAACTTCCTGCAGTTCCTGCAGAGGACCAGCAGCAAGGCTGAAACCACCAGGTCCAGCTGTGCCAACTCCAGCCCCAGAAACACACTGGACCATGGTGTAAGGATACCTGGACAGATCCCTGAAGAGTGACTAGGACTCTGAACATGTCATATCATTTAGGTGTATGGATTTGGGGAAAATATTGGGACTTCTGCTATGTTCTGCAACCCGAATTCCAGAAAAGTTGGGACATTCTTTAAATTTGAGTAAAATGAAAACTAAAAGACTTTCAAATCATATGAGCCTATATTTTTATTCACAGCAGAACATAGATAACATAAATGTTTAAACTGAGAAATTTTACAATTTTATGCACAAAGTTAGTTCATTTCAAATTTGATGCTTGCTACAGGTCTCAAAAAAGTTGGGACAGGGGTATGTTTACCATGGTGTAGCATCTCTTCTTTTCAAAACAGTTTGAAGACGTCTGGGCATCAAGGTTATGAGTTTCTGGAGTTTTGGTGTTGGAATTTGG
>JAQQZR010000036.1:12567708-12599773 GCA_030068235.1 Notoglanidium macrostoma | reverse complement strand
CTTTTGATGATGTTATGCACTGTAGATGATGAGATTTGCAAAGCCTTTGCAATTTGATGTTGAGGAACATTGTTTTTGAAGTATTACACAATCTTTTTATATACTCTTTCACAGATTGGAGAACCTCTGCCCATCTTTACTTCTGATAGACTCTCCCTCTCTAAGACATCCTTTTTATAAGTAGTCATGTTACAGACCTGATATGTGATTTACAGGGCTGAATCTTTTTAAACTTTTTTGCTTTTTCAGCCATTTGTTGCCCCCATGCCAACTTTTTTGAGACCTGTAGCAGGCATCAAATTTGAAATGTCTCATTTAGTGGATAAAGGTGTACAATTTCCCAGTTTGAGCATTTATTATGTTTCTATGTTCTGTTGTGAATAAAATATTGGCTCATGTGATTTGAAAGTCTTTTAGTTTTAATTTTATTCAACTTTAAAGAACATCCCAACTTTTCTGGAATTCGGGTTGTATAAGAGATTTTAATACTGATTGATGTGTATATTTGTTGTGCAATGGATGTGGTAATAGGGATGTCTAAAGTACAATAATTTATGATCCACTTTGGGCACTTTATGATCATCAATCACCCTTACTTTGAAAACTAAAGGCAATAACAATTCCATATTCAATTTAACTGTTTTTTAGGTAATAACCTAGCTAAAAAGAAACTTTTCCAAATGATATGAACAATATAACTATAAACAAGAAATCCGGTTTTCATATTATTTTCATAATTGTGGGATACTGACAGAATAGACATTAGTCTTCCAGTAAAGCTGAGGAGGCTCCTGTATAGCTTGCTAATTCCATCTCCCTGTCACCATGGAAATGTGGTGATTCTGAGTCTTGCATAGCAACAGGGCTCTTTTGAGCACAGGTCTGCTTGCAAATTATATAAAATACAGTGTCCTGTGTTAGCTTTTCACCCAAGCTAATATAAGCAGAAATAATACATTACATGCAGCTCACCACTAACTGCACATTCATGTTAGTGTACTTGGATGTGGGAAACTGCTTTTGCTGTTTCTATTTAAATGCATTTATTACACCGGGACACAGCCATGCTGGTCTGAAGCAGTGAAAATCATTACCATGCAACGAAAGTGCTCAGGCAGTGATAAGACCATGAGTTTTATGGGCTTTTCACTGTTTGTGGAGGACCATTACAAACAGAGAGTGAAAAATCAGGAGCAGACTGGTTTGTCCACAGCAAACAGTAACAATACCTGTGGTTACATTTGCTTCCAATATGTAGCTAAGGTGTAGTGTTCTATATGGGTGGTATGTATGCAAGAAAGTGGTAATGATGCATGTAAACATATAAATACACTATAAAAACAATTTATATTATACAGCTTAATTGCATTTTTTATACATTATAAAGTTGAAGCACCATTTTTAAATTATGACCATTGTGTTAGGAATTGCTCTTTCTAAATCTTCATTAGAGATTCAATAGATAGTGACCTTGCCTGCAACTTCAAACAATAAGCCAACCACTGGGGCTGACCAAGAGAGAGAAAGAGAATGGATGAGAGAGCAAGCGAACAAGAGATAGATGCACATGTGAGATAATTAGGGATTCATAAACTTGAGTGTGTCTGTTACGATCAAAACAAGACCAGAACAAAACAAAATCTGAAAGGATTTAGAGATGCTGGGGTAAAGATTAAAGGGAAATGATTAAAGAGGGGAAGATGGGGAGGGCATGGCACCCAACAGCCTTTTGAGTCTCTCTGAATGGAGGATGCAGAGAGAATGAGTGGTGCTAATAACATGTGCTAGTGTGGTCACAGACCTCAGTCATACATCTAGTGTGTATGTATGTAGTAACCAAAAAATAGTTCTGTTTGGAATATTTTGAAGATTTTAACAGTAAATGCATTCACCGAAATAGTAACTGACTGTAATTGGTCACTTAGTTTGGTCTACTGACATAAAATTTAGGACAATTAGCAGAACAAGCTGAGAGATGGGGTAAGGACTCAAATCAGTGCCTGTTCAAAATGGTACACAAGAACACGGAGACAGCGTAGGATGATGGTGGATGAAAGAATGGTGGAGGAGTGTGGCGAGCAGGTGGGAACAATGAGTTGTATTTGGTTCACATACTAGGTGCAATAAAAGAGTATATGCTGGACCTGAGTCATATATGAGGACAGTGTGTGCTATTGTGCTACTGAAGACATTAGACAGTTTAGGATGTTATCAAATGTTTCTTGTATTGTGGAGGACATTATTGGAAACTGGAAATGTAATACATGGAAATGATCCACAATTAGAAACATTTGCTTCAGACAGAAGATAAAAAAAGACATTATATTTTAACTACTATACTAATTTATATAAATTACCTAACTAATATGAATTAAATAAGGGAATTAAGTACTCTGTTTTAAAGATATGTTAATTTCTCCTCCCATTTATAACCATACAACGATACAACTTTTCTTTTCTTTTTTTTTTTTTTTTAACAAGTTTATCAACAGGTCCCATTCATTTTGATTTGCATTAATGTAGCAGCCTTTGCTTCAGCCCTTGCCATCTACCTGCAACAGATCTATCCTGGAATAACAGGTCTATTATTCGAGTACTCTTGGAGTCCGATGGAAAAAAAACAACCTGTGCTGCACTGATCTGCACAATGTTAATGGGTCCAAAGGTTGCAGAATAAGAGGAAATTTTGTGAGCTAGTGCGTATGAGAGGGACTGCTCACATCACAGAGATGATGTAGGTTTTCCATGAGTTTTGCAGTAAACAAATGTTTTAATATGTGCTTTTCTAAAGTTTGTAAAGCTGTAAAGTAAAGTAAAGGTGCTTCTTGTACCTTATGAGTGGTCTGTGTTTGTCATATGTCAGTTATCAGACAAAGACAGCTACTATATGCCAAGTCTTTTTATTTCTATGGAAGATATCTTAATTACTTCCCTTTCATGAGCTGAAATGCAACCTGAAATGCAACCTTTTCACAATTTATTTAATGCAGTTAATTAACTTAATTTATCCTCTGAAATGATGATAAACCTGCAAATACAGCTTATGTTGTAGCCCAGCCTAACCCAGAATTTGTAATGCTGTTTTTAAAAAAAAAAAAAAAAGTTTTTTTTTAATATTTTTAATTTATTTTTTAATTTTAATTTTTTATATTTATAATTATATTTTATAATAAAATCATTTTCTTTTTGGTTCATATATAATTAGTGAATAAGACATTTTTTAAACAACAAAGTACATTGTAAGATACGTATGCAAAAATAATAGTCAAAACTATTATTTGTGTCATGAGCCATCATTTTATAATAACTATTAATATGAAGGATCATATCATCTCATGGCCTGAATATACCCCTGATAAATTTAGTTTTAGTGTGCCTCTTAATGCTCATCTCCTAGATAATATATGCTTACTTTGATTGCCTTTGCACTAAAGAAAATGCACTGCATTAAGATATTTTATGATACTCCCGATTAAGGAGATTAATTTAATAGCTTCATTCAGCATTAAAGTGTTGTCAGCAAATATGTACATTAGCTTTAGCAATGTACATATTCACTTTAGCAGCTAATCACGATCAACACATTATGTATGTCTTGTTTCAGGTGATTAAAAGCTGAAACTATCTTAGCCTGCTAGCTCGCATTTTAACTCCAACCCAAATGTTCACAACAGTTACCCAACAAATTGCACAAGTATGCATTACTAGTACACCAGTATGAACACGTATGATGGCACACTTAGGTGGCATGCTTGAAAAGAAAAAGAAAAACAAAAATCACAAGAATTATCTTCAGTTAGGGCTCAGATTTTGTTTGTGCATATGTCTTTGCCAGAGGCTGATAAAATAATTTGTTCCACCTGTTGCTGGTACCTGGGCAGATCTTTTGTGCTCAGATTCAGGACACAATAGATGGTTGCTTCTTCATGAATTAAGAATATGTGACATTGAGCTACCAGTCATGTTATTTCTAAAGAAGTGAGTTTCAAAGATCACAACAACAGATGGAAGGAGATGTGCAGGATACGGCACACACCGCATCGGTACCATGGAAGTGGACCAGACCGCAAAGGCACTTTCAAGAAAGAACAAAGACTAACAAAGATCTTGTAAAGTACGATTCAACATAAATGCTTGAGAATTTTATCAACAGGTTTGAAAATACACAGTTGACATTGAGATGGTTTGCTCTTCTGTAGTTGAAGCATTGGAAATCAATAACATCAGATCAGTGACTATTGAGCACATTGTCCACACATGGTATTGTTTACTGTTTCACCATTGACAAACACCACTCACAAGCATCCACCAAACAGAGGCACTAGACCCCAGTCAATGAGCTATATTGACTGCTGAAGTCCAGTCACTGCTAGAGAAACACTTGGTAGAGATTGTACATGTGTCTGTGACTCTGCAGATTTGTTTTGATGTTTACTGGGATTTACTGATTTCAGAAAAGAGGTTAAAATCCAAATCTCACTGGGTAAAGGAAGTGATTGCCAGGTAGTGTTGAATGCATGCCAAAAGGTGACTTCTTCCATTATCACATGACTTACACTATAGCCCGTTCCTGCGTTGCATCAAGAGGAGTGTCATTGGAAAGTTTTTGTGAACTGGTGAAACTTTCAAAGCTTCCATCTTCACCAAATTCTATAGACTATAAATGTTATCACACCCAGGTGTTCTGTGTTGACTTTGAGTGTCTTTCGCCCTCAGTATAAGAATTAGGTTCAGTATCTGACCCTTTATAATTCACATCCTTAATAGAAATCAGCTTTGATACTTTAATTTATTCTCTTCCTCAATAGAGTACACAAGGTATTATTGTCAACTGTGATTACTATCTGTTTTTCATTCACATTCAATAGGGTACAGTGTTAATAGATTAATTCTCATCCTCAGTAGAGTACAGTACTAATAGATGTGATTCATCAATAGAAAGACGTATCAGTACATCAGTCACTCTTCTTGAATTGAAAAGGATCACTATGATTCTTATTCTCAAATAAATTTAGTATATTTGGATCTCACTGACAGTTTATAGGCACAGCACAGGTAGAGTAACAGGAACTTTGTGTGAGTATCATCATTAAGATTCAGCATCACAAGTCCTCAAGAGGGAGCAATAGCAACATTTTGGGACTAGTTTTGGAAAGAAATCGCCCTACACAGGAAAAATGGCTGAGTGCTTTTTCATGGTTAAAAATGTTTTCCTCGAAAAGAATTGTTTTTGCTCTATTTTGAGTGTACAAAGTAAAATGTGTTAGTAGAGTGGGAACAAAATTAAAGAAACTTTTACTCTTCTCAGAGAGGGACCAATGTTATCTGCATAGAGTAAAATTTTCTTCAGTTTGAGTAAATTTTACTCTGGTAAATTTACTGTGTAAGTGATCCTGCACTTAGTTATAGAACCATGCATGCTGTATATACATAACTTACCCTTTTACATTGTATGAAATTATACTTAAATTATCTTTATAATTATTTTGAGTTAACCGCAATTTAGTTTCTGTTACATGAATTGTTAAACATTTTATCAACTACTGTACTTCAGCAACTTTAGGCCATTAGCTAAATGAATGTTTTGTATAATGTCCATCATCCATCCATTCATCCATCCATTCATTGTCTATACCAGTTATCCATCACTGTTATGGGGAAAGCTGAGGCAGGGTACACCCTGGGCAGGTCGCCTAGCTATTGCAGGACTAATAGAGACAAACAACCATTCACACTCACATTTACATCTGTTTATTATTATAGTAGCCAGTTGACCTAATCTGCATGTCTTTGGACTGTGGGAGGAAACCTGGGGAGCACCTGGGTGAAATCCATGCAGGTACCGGGAGAACATGTAAACTCCATACTGAAAGGCCTGGCAGGTTTGAACCCAGAACCTTCTTTCTGTGAGGCTCCATGAGGTGCTGTGTAAAGTCAATATACTGAATTACTGTTTAGGATTTTATTATTATTATTATTATTATTATTATTATTATTATTATTATTATTATTATTATTATTATTATGCTAAATAATAAAATAAAAATAAAAATAAAAAATAATAAAAATGCTATCAACATCAGAACAACACTGACTCCCTGTTCCAGCCCCATGCAAACGCAGGCATGAAGATTGCAACTACATAAAGTATCATAATCTCTTCAGGAACAGAATATCAACTTCAAAAAGAAAAGACATTTGGATCTATTTGGAATAAACAAATGTAAGAAAACATTAATACTTTTGCCATTTAGTTTTGGAATGATTGTGGAGATGATTGCATGTGTTGCAAAGTTTATTCATAACAGATTCCTATAAATCTTACAGAAAGTCAGAAACAACTGAAACAAATAAAAGAATCCAAAAAGAATCAACAGACCACAATAGAGCCATGTAAAAATCCAAGATAAAATATTACCAAAAATAGAGCATCCCATTCATGGAGTATTGTGGCCAGTGTTCCCAGGATATTCTCCGGATATGCTCCCACTGCGGCCCTGAACAGGATATAGCAGTTACTGAAGAAGGATGACTAAAATCTAAAAAATGGTTTTATAAAAATATCCATGAGAATTTGAGAGCTCAAATGTGTGGCTGATGTTGGGGTGCTGACGGGAATGAGTCACCCTTCTTTGCTTTTGTGTCTTTTTTTTCCTGCAACTAATAGCATGTATTCCATAAAAACTTCAAACAGCATTTAAGAATCTCAAAGGAGTAAATATATGTTGACATATTTGACATTTGGATATCTTAGGGAAATAATTTTTTTGTGTTACTGGTATTCAACTGGCATACATGTAACATTTGATCTTTTTGAATGATCACTAAAAAGTCCCACATGGAAAAGCCTTCTTTGAACATTATGTTGGAACAAGAATGTCTCATCTAAACAGAGATCAGTCTTAGTAATTCTGAATTTCATTAATATTATTCCCTCTAGTTTCTTTGTACATTTTTCCCAGACTGTTCTTTATTGTTATAAACTGGTATTTTAAAGATTTTAAAGTTAATATGCCAGTTAAACCTGTGTCTGGCCAAGAGGGAGTGCTATAGAGCCACAAAGACAAAAATGTCCTGATAAGCCAAGGAACACTTTCACAGAAAAGAAAAGAAAAGGAAAGAAAAGAAAAGAAAAGAAAAGAAAAGAAAAGAAAAGTGGTGGGTATGAGTTGCCTTGCAGCAATATCACAACACAAAAAATCTCTCTATCCTGACCAGTCCAAGAAGCACAAAATATACAATACATGGAACAGAAATCATTAAAGATGTTCAGGCAAATGTGTATTGCATAAAATGAGTATTGCTTGAATTGTAGTTGTACAGACACAGAGAGTAGGAAGTGGTGACTTGTTTAAAAAAAGGCACAAGATATCACTTGTTTCTACAATTCAGTCAGTGCTGTTGAATTTCATCCACTCACTTTTAATGAACATCTCAGTGAGGTGCTGATGGCATTTCAGCTAGAGTCCAAAGCGCCAGAAGCATCAGCATGTGGAATCATCTCTTCAGTAATGCTCTCACTCTGGTGCTAATGGCTTAACCTCTTCCTCAGGTTTCAAGCCTCATTCCTCCTTTATCAGCCATACTACCAGAGTGAGACTGTGATTCCACAGAGACAAACCACAGCTGCAACACTTTATGGCAAGGGACTGTACGCTAAAAGACACAAAGATTGACATGGAAGACATCGTAGAACAAGTGGGAATTCCATTCCTGGAACAATATGGGAGTTATTCCAAGGAAATTCCAAGAATCTCACTGGAGGAGCAAACAGGGAACCAACAGGAAAAGGATTTTACTCACAAAGGCATGAAAGTCCTTATTAAGGATAGGGATCCCAAAGGAATTAATAACTTCCTTGAGGTAATATATCCAGCTGTCATTCCTCTTGCAAATGTGTAACCTACCAGCACAGACAGAACAGGACATCCTGAGCAGGAGTGTTCTTATATGATCTTGTAAATTTTTGTGAAGGCCTTCAGCTTGGCCATGAGTTACCTGGATAATGGAATCACATCACATCACATTCAGATAAACCATATTGTTTTAGCATTTGAAAACAAACAGTGCAACAGTGATACCAAGGTATGACATGGTATAAATACGTCTTTCTTAACATTCTTGAGACCTTAACCAGTAAGTGGTTATGGTGCTATAGTGCCCTCTTCAGGTATATAGTGGTGTCACATGACTCCCCAGAGTTTGAGACTATTATGTTTCAGTCAAATTGTATTGCTGATCTTATTTAACCTCTGTTTGATAGCAGGCAAAATTTTAATTTGAGCCAAATGTCCTTCTCTGATGCACATCTGGTATTAATGTAATGGTGAACAAATTTACAATGAGTCTCAGAAGTACACAGGTGTTCAATTTTCATTATACACCCAAAGCACTTTCATTAATGGGTAATGTCAATTCATTAGGTAGGGAATTTGACTCCAACTTGTGGCACTGCCAAGAATACAAAATCAGCATGTAGCACCTATTACAAACCACACTTACAAGCTAAAGAAAAATGACCTCATAATAATGATTGGCATGACTTAAATATTAAGATTAATGAAATGTAATGAATGCCAGATTAATAAGATACTTCTCAATATTGAAGGGCATGAACAGTCTCACAACTGCCCAGGTGAAAAAAAAAAACCCCAAAACATTTTCACAAAGATATCCTGTTCTAGTGCTGCTTGTTATCTTTTGCAACTGACCTGAGGTGATGGCAAGATGACAAGCTAACTGTGTGCATTATGTATCTTCTCAGGTGACCTTCGAGGATGTGATTGCAGAGCCTACATCAGTGCACAGCTTTGATAAGGTGTGGCTGTGGAGTCATGCTCTATTCGAGGTGTCCAGGTTTTGGCTATACCGCTTTGTTTCCTTGCTGCTGGCTGTGCCTGTAGCACTGTTGGCTGGCCTGCTCTTCTCCATGATCAGTTTCCTGCACATTTGGTAAGTAAGGCTGTGCAGAAAGTGAAAAATCTTCTCAGACATGCACTTTTAAATCTGTATGTTTGTATATTTCGATGCATTATTATTGTTACTATTAGCATACATTATGTAGAATGAGAAAATACAGGCTGAGAAAATGCTATGTGACCATTATCTGTTTCAGTAATAACAGTGAGTATTGATATTTGAGTATGAATGGTCAGTAATAAGAGGTGTGATCTCTGTGTGATCTCTCCTCCCAGGCTCATAGTCCCCACTGTGCAACTTCTGCTGATTAACATGCACTGGGTAGAAGTGGTGTGGGCTAGTGTGCTGGAACTTACCATCTCTCCCTTCTTCTTCGGTCTGGGAAGATTCTGTGGGTCCATCAGTATTCGCTGGACAAAAGACTAGCTCACTACAATCCCAACGCACCCAGATACTAAATCCAACGTTTTGACTCTTCTGCATTCCCATTTAACTAGTAAAACTGGTAGTAAACTGGAAGATTCTAATTCCATTTCGTGCATGTGCACAGAGATACTGTTTCAAAAACTATCACTAGATACCTAAAATATTTTACATAGATACATGCATACATACATACATATATATAATGTCCTCTGACACGTTATTCATTTATACCTCCTTTGCTAGGTGAAGCAATGACACTCACTTCCCTGTTGTTATAAACATTTGACTCCAGCATGTCTAGCCATCAACAGTGTAGGGTATTTTTACACCTCTCTCCACTGAGACCCGAGACCCACCCAAGCTCGCAGAACACTGCAAGTATTTCTCTCATTAGTAGACCAGCAGCGATGCTGCTTCTCTCCACTTTTCATTTTTAGTGCTACAGAATAATGAGGAGAGCAAATACATATTTCACTGTGATGAACCAGCTTCTGATTTGAACTCCTGAGCATTTCAATGAACATGTAAAATCAATGACTTTATGCTAATTTTGAAGAGGATGCTATAGATTTTATATTTGGACAGGGTATTGAATTTTACAAGGCTCATTTAATTCTTTGGAAAGTGTTGTGTTATAAATCACTGTGCATTCACATGCAGCCTTTTAAAATTCAGGAAGCATTCTGCTATCTGCCATGAGGCTTCGAGGGCTGGCTTATCAACAGAAACCATGTCTGTTGTGGAATATTGCAATTATATTTCCCAAAAAATGGATAGACATTTTGTGTAAAGAATATAGCCCTGCAAGTAATTTCTGTCATTAGCAAAGCAAATTAAACTCTAACAAAAAAGCAAAGAGACTGTTTGTGGCATAATTGTAGTTGGGCCCTGATATCTGTGATGTAGTAACCGAATTTACCCCACAGTGTTAATGAAATTCCCATTGTGTCCTGCTGGACTGACAGCAGTTCATAAATACTGTAGAAGTTATATAGTGCTGTGGAGACTCAGTGGTTAACAATCTGCCCTGTGACTAGAAATTTGTGTGTTTTAATACAGTTACTACGAAACATTTACATTGGAATTGTAATGTACCAGTTGCACTTACATTCACTGGCTTAATAAGCCTAAATAGTGGCTTGAGGTTTGTGTAAGATGGATGTGAGTTCTGTTGACTGTCAGCACTGTAGCTTTTGTTAAGTGGATGTTCCCATTTGTTTAATCAGGAGCTGTTTTTGCCCTCTTCTTGTTGAAGTATTATTTCTGCACAAGGTTCTATTCTGCATGCACACAGGCATAAGCCCCCAGAGGAGCCAGATTTAAAGTTCATAGTATCACAATGTGTGAAAATCTATTTCGCTACATTGAATCAAATTTTAAAAAATATTTAATTGTTTTATCGATAAAAAAAATCATTGCTGTTCTTATTTTGCACTTGTTTTAAACTCGATAGGACAAAAATAAAAATTAAACCACATTTTCTCAATAATGTAGTATTGTGATAATGCCTATTAGATCCACTATTTTTTTTAGAAGGCACAAAGCCCAAAGAATGATTAAGCACTAAAGGTGTTAGAAATCCTTGCTCAATATCACATCAAAAGTGACTTTATGACAATTGTATTGCCTTTTATTGTTAGCTTCATATTTATTTCTGCATATGACATCTGTTAGAAGGCTCAACCCTTACATAATACTTCGTTAAATGAAATTACCCATAACATTTTTATTTAGTAATGCTTGTCAAGACAGGATCTCTTTATCAGAGTGGCATAAAGCTCATTGGTTTTGAGAATTTACATTGAAATTCAAAGTACATGATGGTCTTTATTAAGTTATATTATTATTAGCTGAAAGACCAGCATGGTGTTTCAGCTCACTGATGCAAACACTCATCTTAGGAATGTCAAGAATCAGCTAGATTTGATTACAGCAATTGCCTTACATCCTTGAGATGGCAGTGTGCTGTATTATGTGGTATAACATGTGCAATCATATAATCACAGTAAGTTCAGTGAGCGTGATTGGTGTGATAACTCTATGAGGAACTCTTTCAGGGATGAGAGACAGGGCTAACACCTGTGCTGGTGGAAATACATAGAGTTTTACATAGGCACCAGAATATATGCGAGAATGATTTATGCAGAGTCAAGTAGAGAGCATGTGTGCATGACAAATGGCATTGAACTGAAAATGGTTAAAACACCAGGTAAATAAAAGAAAATCCTGTTTAGTTTAGTAAAAGAAGCCCTGAGACACACATTGCCCAATTTAAATGATTTAGATAAATGATGTGGAATGTTTTTCTGCATGAATCACAGCCATAGATCCTCAGCATTAATTTAAATAAAACACGTTAATCATATTGATATTGATTCAATGTGCTGGTGAAAATGAATCCAGCCTCAAGATATTCTTCTCCTTGTGACCACAAAAACATCTACAATTTCTACATTTTCATGGTGGATAACTCATTGTCTGACATCATATGCAGAAATAGACTCATAAAATCTTTCGCATTATGCATGTCATAATGATTTGTCCAAAACAATTAAGTGGGGAAATGGATATGTGTAGCACAGGGATACAGTGAGTTTCACCCTGAGCTTGGGTTACTGATTGTGTGTGTCCTGCTTGCGATTTTTGTGGGTTTTCTCTGGGTTCTCTGGTTTCCTTCCACTGTCCAAAAATATGCAGGTATAAAGATTGGCTATGCTAAATTGGACCTAGTTGAGAATGTGTGTGAATGGTAACAAATTGCACCTTGTGTTACTGGGATTGGTCCCAGATCCAAGGTGACCTTACCAAAACAACTAAAGATGAATGAAGTGGGTGTCTCTTTGCTTCTTTTACATACAGTAATTTCTTTACGAAAAATGATCTTAACCAACATTTAATGCATCACATTTTGTCACATACTGTATATCAACACTAATGTGTGTACAATATTCTTTCTTATACTTTATCTACAATGGATACTATGAATGTGCTTCCATTACTGCACTTGAAAGTATTGCAAGGTGTCTCTCATCTCTGAAGAAGTTCTTCAGGAAGACTGAAGAACCCTTGTGTGCCTTTCATTTTGCAATCACATATAAGGTGCATTTGTCACAATTAAACCTTGGATAAGGCCTCTTTTAGTTAAAATACCTGTGCTAATTAGGTGACAGCAATTATCTCTTTGAAGATAGAGATAAGAAGAGATAATTAACACTAGTGGCTACACCACCAGTACTCATAAACTATCACCCCTTAGCGGAAATTTATGCCACTGTGCAACTCCAGCCTGGTTGACCTCACAGCTAGGTGTTAAATCTGACATGGCCTCTGGATTTCTCTTTAAGCACTGCCTTTACAAAGGGTGCACATGATATAGAGTGTAAAAGATGTGTGGCACAAGGTAAAGTAAGGGGCTGAGACAGAAAATCAGTGAGGGAGGCAGTGAAAGACAGGGACCCATTATAGAGTAAAGGCTAGTCTAGTGCAGCTGTCCTCTAACATTCCAGGCGTGTCCTCAGATCAGCGACGTGAGGTTCGGAGGCAACTGTTCACACACTGTTTCTGTTTAGCCGCTCATTCGCAAGAGCATCAAATCTCCTTTATTCGAACCCTTCCTTGGCTCAACTCTGTTCCCATTCCAACAAGTGCAAGGCCCGAGGCTACCACCATGGCAAACCAGTACAACATCAGTGAGGAGAAGATCCTAAAGGACAGTCATACCAAAGAGATTGACTTGATCAACAGGGACCCCAAGCAAATTAATGAGGATGTCGTGAAGGTAAGTGGAAGCTTTGTTCACACCTTTCTGTAATCCAATGTAGTTCAGGCAGCTGGATATGGATTAGAGGCCTACTTCAGTAAAGAGGATTTCGGGTCTTCAGAGGTTAATAGTGAAAATATCAAAATTAGCATGTTAAGAGTATAACATCTCGAATGCACACAGTGTTAGTATTCCCAGATCATTTAGCTTTGTTTTCTACAGAACAGTTCTGATTAATCATGCAAACAAGCCTTTTCATTAATGACAGTTCAACTGACAGTATTACAAATAATTTGATTTAACTTGTTCCCTGGAGACAGATCTGTTTGCGTGCACAGCTCTATGTACTGTAGCTGCAAGCCATGCCCCAAAAATAGCCCCTAGACATACTTCTGCCAGGCCAGACTATGCTGCTTTTATTTATGGAAGGCATATAGGGGTGGGACAGCTAGACCCCAGGTGCCCTTTTTGCTCATATCTCAATTTCTAATAAATACATACGCCATAATTAATAAAGTATCCAACGTAAGGGAGTGTTCACACTGATTAAAAATGACTGTATTTGGTGGGAAGCTACATTATGATTGGTGGAGTTAAATGACTCAAGCTTTATGCATGCTGTGTACTCATGTTGATAGCAACCTCCATGTGTTGCATTAATATGAAGCGACTTGGATCATTTCCATGGTTATTTATGGAATTATAGATTATAGGGGAAAAAAACAAAATTAGAATAACAAAATTCATACAGTGTTTTTTTTTCCCAAACAAAAAAGTATATTCTAATAAACGTTGACTGTCACTGTTAATAGAGCATAGTGTTAAAGGTTATAAATATACCTGAAAAGAGTCAGTGCTTATCTCTATTCTATTTTATTTTGAGGATATAAATGCTAAAATTATGACACTTAAGATACTATGAAAAGAATTACAGTAGAAGTATCTTCTCTTTCTATTTGATATTTACTCTCCTCTTTTGTATAGACAAGGATGCAATATTCGTGTTTTCGGCAATGCAACATGTCAAAACAGCAAGATTGTATCTGATTTAGATCAAGAGTGCGTACACCTGTGAAGACATGCAGGTGTTGTCTGCAAAGTGTAGCTGCAGACTGTGTATTATTATAGTGCATTAACATTAATAACTTATAGCATTTGATTGGATTTACACTGGTGAAAGGCTCTCACAAGTCAGATCAAGCCAGATATGCAAAGAGCAGATATATAGGAGCCTTCATGTCCTGTTATAAATATAGCTGCTTTTCTCAGTCAGAGTTTAACAGACTGAAATAGTCTAGCTTAATGCTTACATGTGTTTAAGTCAGATTGCTAGTAAAAATAGCGAATATACAGCAGTTCTCGCTTAGACAAATGAGCTGTATTATTTGCCCAGATATAGCTGAAAAAAAAAAACCCTCACCAATAATTCAATCAGTGCCATGTGCCTTTCCTTAGAGCAGTTTTGGTTTAACAAATGCCTGGTTCAGCTGATGCTTTCAAGTTAATGCTTGACAATAAGATACGACAAATTAAATATGGTCTAAGCTTCACAGTGTTAGAAAGGGAGGCTCTGAACGAATTACTTGACAATTACAGTCTGACCTTTTGTACTGAAAGGTTGCTTCTGACCTGAGCTCATCTAATAATGTTAACCCTCATGTTCTGTTTGGGTCTAAATTTACTAAATTATATTGAAAACATGAAACTTGTGTATGTGTCTAAAAGACATGAAGACTTGTGGTGTTAAATTCTGTAATAATAATAATAATAATAATAATAATAATTGTTATAAATATTGTTATTGTTATTATAATTATAACGGTGGAAGTCTTCTTTGTAAATAAGATTCAAAAATGTTATTTCACTAATGTGATGTTTATCTCTAATTTGACATTCACCTGTGCACACATACTTTTCATTTAGATTGAATCCTTAAATGTGTTTATTTCCATAAATACTATTTAAATTACATAACATGGACGCCATTAACATATTAACATAAAAAGCCATTAAGATAAATCTACTGGCCACTTTGATAGGAACACCTGTGCTCATTAATGCAATTATCTAATCAGCCAATCATGTGGCAGCAGAACAATGTATAAACACACGCAGATACAGCTCAAGAGCTTCAATTAATGTCACATTAAACATCAGAATGGGCAAAAATGTGATCTCTGATTTTGACAGTAGCATGGTTGTTGTTGAGACGGACTATTTTCAGCATTTTTGGAATCTCCTGGGATTAGGATATACAACCGCCTCTAGTGTTCATCCAAATCATCCACTGAGTGCCAGTTCTGCTGGTAAAAATGCCTTGTTGATGCAAGAGATCTAGGCTAAGGTAACTTAAATAACCACTCTTTCCAACTGTAGTGAGCAGAAAAACATCAGAGGATGAAGAGGATGTTGAACCTTGAGGAGGATGGGGTACAAGAGGAGAAGACCGCATTGGATTCAACCCCTCTCAAGAATGAATAGTGGCCATAGGCTAACAGAAACTGGACAGATGAAAATGGAAAAAATGTCACCTGGTCATTTTCCAGTATTCATCTTTCAAATCACTGAGATCAAATCTTTTCCCCATTCTGATGTTTGATGTGAACATTAACTGAAATGCTTGAACTGTATCTTAATGATTCTTTGCATTGTGCTCCTGCCATGAGATTGGATGATTGGAGAACTATTCAGGGAAATAAATAAATTTTGCAGTCAATAGAGTAAAAACAGTTCTGAGTCTATAGGACAGTTATTATTAAGGAGTAAACAGCTGTGGTTTAACAGGTGTTAATCTCCCTGTGCAGGTTGATTTTGAGGACGTGATTGCCGAGCCTGATGGCACACACAGTATGGATGGAGTGTGGAAAGTCAGCTACACCACCTTCACCATCTCCAAGTACTGGTGCTACCGCATACTGTCTGCCATCTTTGGTATCCCAGTTGCGCTGTTGTGGGGATTCTGCTTTGCCTGCATCTCTTTTTGCCACATCTGGGCCGTCATGCCCTGCATCAAGAGCTACCTGATTGAAACCCAGTGCCTGAGTCGAATCTACTCGCTCTGCATCCACACATTCTGCGACCCCTTCTTTGAGGCACTGGGGAAAGTATTCAGCAGCATACGAGTGGCGATGCGCAAGGAGGTGTAGGGGTCACAAAAACAATGTTCACAATGGCTGCCAGGGAAATTGGGTGTTGTTTTGGTTTTGTTTTATTTTGATAAAAGAGGTCAGACCTTGATGGGCTTAGGCCTCATCCCCATTGCCTTTATTTGAATGAAGACTAGATAGATGTACATATTGGAGACTGAATGCTGCTGCTTCGACATTTTTAAGGTATTTAGGCCTCCACCTTGAGTTACTCCACTGTTCAGAGAAATATTTATGTTGAAAAGTTGAGAGTTGACAGCGGATGACAAGTCTTATGTGTTTATCTGATAAGGCCTTTTCTCTGTATTCTAATTAAACGTAATTATTGGGTACAAGATTATTACTGTACTGTATTCCTGTAATGTCAGAAAGGAAGGAAGATGAAATTGCATGTGGAATGATACAATCCTCATGTTCTTGCCTTTATAAATTAGATAAATGTCTTGATTTATCACATATGTGTGATATGGACCGTGCAGAAAATAAATAAAAGTCAAACCGTCCTAGTCTTCTTATTAAAAATATCAAATATGCATATTTTTACTTCTGAATATAAATTATCCATGATTATCTTGACATCAATTTTAATTCGTAAAATAGAAAATAATTACTCCGACTTGTTTTCAAAAGTATAGGCGGCTTAAAAACCATGACTCGGTGTGATTTCTTTTATAAAAGATGCACAGATAAACTGATACTTTTCGGAATGTCATGATGTAAATTTTTTCCTAATTCAAATAAATCATGCTTTATAGAACAACTAGACTCTTTGGACACTGAGAGATACCCGAGCTCCGGACATTATTGAATTAATTGCAAAATTCCTTGTTTATTGTTCCAGAGATTATCTATTATTTGTATGCTCATTCTTTTAAAATTTTATTTGAAATAAAATCTTTTTAAAGAGATTATTATCTGAACACAAAATGAGAAGTGTAGATTAAAAAAAGCAACATTCTGTGGAGAGGATACGTGTTCGAAAAGAGGTAAGTGGGTTCAGCTTTTCTCCTATTCGTTTTCTGATTTTCAGATAAACGAGCTGCTCTTATGAGCTTCCATCCACTGTGTTATCGTTTACCCAAACCAAAATTACACGCATAGAATTCCGTTGAAATCTAGAAGAACGATCTCCACATTCACCGGCCACAGTATGCACCAGGACTCTGGCTCCGAATAAGTACAAAAAGAGGACTAGTGTTGAGTTTAGTGATGTCTTGACATGGTGCCATGCTAAAAAAAAAATAACCCTGATATCTAAAATTCCTGCTTATATAATAATGTCAGCAAACCAAAAGCTGAAGCTGTTTCTCCTTCCTGGCTGAAACAAAGCATGGAAATCTTACTAAGCTCTTTTATTTACTTAAATAGATTTAAGTTAAAACATTCAGTCACAGTCACATTTGTTAGCACATACACTTTATTTTCAATAAATTACTCCATATTCTGACATATTAATAGTAAATATGACCGCTTTTCAGAAGTAAAATTCAGTAGCCTTTTGACTGAGAAAAAAAATGTCTGTAGAGAATAGAATTAAACATGGTGAAAGAAATGTAATCACTGAACAATCATTTTACTGCTTGATTAAAAATGAGACATTTTTTATAGGATATTCCTTTCTTACAGCATACAGCAAGTGAGAAAAATGAGTTCTGTGTTGTTGGACAAATCCACTACATGTGCTGCCTTTTGAAGATGTGCACCATGAAGATAAGACCAAATTATTTTTTAGAAAAACATTCAGAATTTTACTTTACCAAAACAGTTATCTCAGTGGGGTTATACTTTCTGTTAACGTCACAAAAGTGTATGGTTAAATGTTTGCAGCAAATGGATATGACAATTATACGGCTGGAAAAAAACAAAACAAAACAAAAAACTAGTAATGAAACTGATCAAGAAGATCCTGTTGGGTGAACAAAACCAAAGAATGTGAATAAGTTGCAAGGGAAAGTGATGCTGAGCTCTTAAAGGGCTCTTTGATAATAATAATAATAATAATAATAAGAAGAAGAAGAAGAAGAAGAAGAAGAAGAAGAAGAAGAAGAAGAAAAAAAACTATAAAACCTATGTTCTCTCTGTTGAGAAAAAAAAAGGTGAATTGCTGGAGGCCTAACTGCTGTCAAGCTGACACTGAAACATGAAGTCTACTCTGCATTTGTGACTTGAAATTAGTATGTTAGTAAATCCACAAACTACATGCAGTTTTCACAAGATATGACTTTAAGTAACAAGAAAAGTAAGCTATGAAATATTTTATTTCTTTTATTGAGAATGAATGGAATGCTGATGAATGACAATACTGACTGAATAGCATATTTAAGCAAGAAGCAGAAAAAACAAGCCAAAGGTTTTCAAAAAGTCCTCTCTGTTGGAAGCCAAAATGCAAACAGATTTAATATTTGGAGCCAGATCTTTTCTTGGCTGCACTTATGGTAACATGCCATCTGCTATGACATTACAGCATTACAATCATCAGCTCTTCATGCTGATGTTTTTTTTAAATTCTGTCCAGGAAGTAATCACAGCAATAGAGCCAAAGCTTCCAACAGTGTCCTGACAGAGTTTCATTAGGCTCCTCTAATGAGTTTACAACTATCTGTGCACATCACTGTTCCATTCTGTATGGGTCTATGCCCGGTCCTCGTGTGGTGATAAGCATCAGTGTTCATGTGGACGATGTTTGAGTAATACTTCTCTGGCTGCTGGTGCTCTTCATGACGTAAGTGGAGGAGTTGCTCTTGCGGCTTGAGTTGTGCTCCAGGTCGTAGCGACACTGAGAGGACTTCAGGTAGCGTGCTGGACAGCACAGAAAGTTCTGCTTCAGGTCATGGAACAGGTGTCCAGCAAAACACATGTAGATCCAGGGGTTGCAACAGCTGTTCAAACTGGCCAACAACATGGAGATGATGAAGGGCATTGCTGTGAGAGGAGAGACAAACATAGCTTATTTCTCTAAACTACTGAACTCAGAAAACAATCAGCAACCACAAGATTCCAGGATTTTGTTTCAGTTTATTTAACAGTCATTAGCCAGCATCTTTTTAAAGTTCCGTGGAACCATGGACTTCATGCTGTTGGTCTATGAATCTACAAGCAGAAAATAATCATTTTACTCAACAATGTCTTCTATTTTTGCTCTGTGTCTGGGTTAAAGAGATCCATATACCTTGAGCAGATGCTTCCATACATGGTTTGGATATACGTGCTAAAAAAAAAACTCATCTTAAGAATCAAAAGCATGTAACCGCTTCTACTATGCAGTTTCCTTTTCTATGGCGTTTATCCTTTTTTGTTGGTTTGCATTCTTTATTTGCATTCATTATGAGTAAGAAACTTGTTTTTTTGTGTGTGTTTTAAGCTATGCAGAAAGTCTGGATGAAAGTCAAGACATACCATGATTACCATGAAGGTTTGATACAAGATTTGCACAATTCAAAATATCATTGTAGTTTTTATTCTCATCACATAACAACATAACAGATATTAATCAGCAGTGACTTGCTTAGACCTTCTAATATCCAGGTCAGGGTCGTGATCATCATAGGGCATCACACAAACACATATTTATACCTAGGGGCAATTTAGAGTAGCCAGTGTGCCTACTAGCATGTTTCTGTGAGGTAAAAGGAAACAGTAGAATCTGAAGGAATCTTGATTTGGACATGCAAAACTCCACACAGACAATAACTGAATCAAGGATGAAACTGGGAACCCTCGAGCGGCGAGGCTACAATGCTACTCACTGTGCCACTATTCTGTCACCACCAGCAACGAGTTCATTAAAATTGAGCCAGTCCCATCAGTAAAATCTGGATTTATTTTCTGTCACTTTGTTTTCTAGTCTGGTGCTGATTTAGGCTGAAAAAAAATCTATTTAAGGAAAATACAGGATTTTAGCGTATTCTGAGAAACAAAGGGAAAATACAAATGTAAGGGCTACTTTAACACATAATAATTACTATATTATTACAATGTACTATGAAATTGAGCCTTCTAAACATATTTTGTTATATTTTATTTTACTATATCAAAAGAACTAGAGGAGATAAGATAATATGGCCCTGCAATCTTTGTAAAATCTGGACATCCATCCATTATCTGTACCATTTACCATCAGGTAAGCAGAAGCCAAACCCAGCTGACTTTGGGCAAGAACTGGGGTACACCATGGGCAGGTCATCAATCTATCACAGGGCTAATGCAGAGATGAACAACCATTCACACTCATACCTATGGGCAATTTAGAGTAGCCAGTTGAGCTAATCTGCATGTCTTTGGACTTTAGAAGAACCGAAGCACCCAAACGAAACCCAGGCAAGCACAGGGAGAACATGCACACTCTGTACAGAAAGGTTCCAGTCGACTGCCAGGTTTGACCCCAGAACCTTCTTGTTGTGAGGTGACAGTGCTGACCACTACACCACCATGCCATCTGATATTATTGACATTTGTCTGGAAATGTTCAGTATATCTGGACCATTTTAGAGCTCAGCAGTCATGTTAACCAAAACACGTATTCCATTTGTTAATTCTTCACAGTTCAGGCCTAGTCTTGGAAAAGGTTGTGTTGGAAAATTGGCAAATGTCACGGTAAATTGAAAATTTTATGTAACACAGAAGAGAGCATAAATGAGTTGGAAAGCATGTGTCTTTTCTTTAATGAACTCCCACATTCTCATAATAGAGCTGATTCATGCACACTGTAATGTGTGTAAACCCATGGGCTTCTCTAAACCCATTTAGTTTACATTATATTATACATATAGCCTTCTTTGCATGGTCTGTATTTCAGCCATGACTATATTACAACTAATGCTCCTTAATTGAACATGACAAGTGAAATTCACACCACAATGTTCCTGGTGCTTTGGCAAAGATTGAATGTTTTCATTATGTGCTTGGATGAAAACTGCCATTTTTGAAACAATAACCTTTCACAGCATGAAGGGCAGAGCACAGGAGATGACAGTCCATGGTAAACACATCGTAAAGGACTTATTAGAGGCATGGGTCTAAATGTTTTGGCAAAGAGAATCAAAGGATCAGCTCAGCAGAATAGATTCCCCATGAGATTGATGTGAATTTTCCTTTTGTCTCCAGACCACAATTCTTAGAACTGTAAGTCTCTCAGGGCTATGGAATAGAGTTCAGCAACAGAGAGCAGCAGCTACAAAGCCCTGTGAAGCTTCAATAAACTGGACTGCTTTGGAGCCACATCCTGTTCTGGCTGTGACAACAGAGAGCTTTGATAGCAGGATGAGTAACATCTCTTTTGTGTCTGCAGTTTGACTAATGGTGTTAGGGGAGGTATAAACATAGCGATTGAGCGAATGATCAAAGTGAGAGAGTGATTATGTGAGTGAGTGAGTGAGTGAGGGAATGTTTCAAGAGCAAGTGGTTCAGTTAGTTAGTTCTGTGACAGGTCTGTGAGGTAAAATTGAATATAAAATTATACATATATTGAAATATAAAATATAATTATATCTAAAATTTTACCTCACAGACCTGTCATGGAACTAACTACCTACCTGAACTACTCGCTCTGAAAACATTCACTCACTCACCTCACTGAGTGAATCAATTACTGAATCACTGAACCACTCATTCACTTACTGAATCACCCACTCACTCACATAATCACGCCCTCACGTTGATCATTCACTAAATAGCTACATCACTCAATCGCCTCTCATTTTTAATCACTCACTCATATCGCTCGCTAATTACTCACTAATTACTCACCTTACTGTATCATTCACTCAGATCGGTCACTGAATTACTCATTTACTCAATGTATCATTCACTTCTTGCACTGAATCACACATCATGCCCACTCACTCACTGAATCACTCACGGATTTCACTCATTCATTCAGTCACTCATTTAATCATTCAATCACTGTTTCACTCACTCTCCCAGTCACTCCCGTCATTCATGCGATCACTACACGAGCATAGATAATAAGTTTGCACACAGGTTGTCTGTACTTCGATTTTCATAACCCTTGCTTTCTTTAATTTTATGTATATATACAAGGGGCCATTAGATACTACAAAACATATAGTAAAATATAAAAAGAGAACATAGTATAAAAGAATATTGTAGTTGAAATTGTGTGGTTTCACAAATTTTGTTGTTTTCTCTTGAGCTATAAAGAAGTAACTTTTGAAACCACTTTCATTTAACTACAATATTCTTTTACATTATGTCCTCTATCACACAGCCTCTTGCACATATTGCTGTTGTTGAATGAGCATGGTTTCTGAACTTTATCACTCAGTTTCCTTGTATCAATATTTTTCTGTTTAATTGAAAGGACAAAGACATGGCAGTTTCACCAGTGATAAACTGAAGGCCCAAAGTGCATAACAGTTCCAATTTCATACAATTTTTCACCTGCAAGCTAGATACAGTAAACACTTTATTTCACTCAGATGATTTCAACTGGCGCACAGTGTGCTGTTGTCATATCTGAAAATCAGTCAGGGTTTAAACAGTATCATAAGTAGGCTTATCCTGAAGAAGCAGCTCATACCAGCAGTCCCAAACACTTCATTCATATCTAACAATGTGACTACAGGAAGGCAATTCAGTTGGTAAGTTTAAACAAAATGAAATGTCTTCAGTAAATTATAATTGTATACGCTATAGATCACAATACAGATGAAAACAGCGGAGAAGTGATTGCTCTCCCTCATCTGTCCATAATTCTGCTTATCTGAGGTATCTGCTGCATGCCTTTGACTTCACAGAGGAAGATAAAGCTATCTCCTTATATTTCATAACATAGCTCCTTTTATCTGACATCCAAATCCCCAAATTCTCTCATTCAGCTATCACTACACATTTTAATTAATCACTAACTTTGTCTAAAAGCCTGGGGAATTGTCAGAAGAAATCATGACACCACATGCATTATATAATATTAATCAAGCTGATTTAGACTGTCTATAATATTACACACAAACCTAAACCAAGAACACAGACTCATTAATATTAGAGTCTTCTTTGTAATATTAATTTAGGGCTGAGTATTTGTAGTGTGCTTAAAAATGTGGATATATATTAATCTTACACTGGATAACACATTAAGATGCACTCTATGCCTCAGGTTTTCTTAGGAGAAAGATCAGCCTAGAAGCACATTTCCTGTAAGACATTCTCTGACCACCTAGTGGTACAAAAAGAACAATATTAAATTTTAAATGCTGGTATTTTCGTACCTATAAAGAGCTCAGGTTTCTAATTTCTGTTCATATCTATTTTGTAGCTCACTGGTGCATGATTTACATCATGAGTCAGAACACTGCAACCCTCTGAGACTGTGGCTGTTATTGCACCCACATTCAAAGTCTAATCTTGATAACAAGATAATGTGACATATAACTGAAAATCCTGTTGGGAGTGTGGTACGGGAAGCAGCTGCATAGTTTTTCTAACACCAGCCTCTTGTTAAACACTACAGCTGTCCATGGTTTAATGGTTATACTCTCAGGGTTTCACTCCCTTCATCGTCCTTTTTAATAATGACTGTCTGCAGCTTTCTCTGCATCCTGCAGCATAGGTCTCTTCTTCTTCAGCATCAAAGAATGCTGTAATACAGGCAAGGAACATGATACTCGGATCTATCGTTACAGAACTTTCTCAGTTATTGCGAGATTACAAGAAACATGCAGCAAAGCCATTGAAATATAAAGGACATACGTATCTAGTGCATTACCAGCTGAATAAAATCATAATATGTATTGATTAAAATATATTTTGCTTAGATTGTGTACATATATAGTATATCACTGAGGAGTGTGTTTCTTGGAACCGTGTTTTGGGTGTGTTTTCTGAGCACATTTTATAAAGGAATATTTGAGTTGTTTTTCTGTGAGGTAAGAAGAGATTTTAAAGGTTCTCCAACATTTTAAATTACACATTAAATTACATAATTA
Organism: Notoglanidium macrostoma; assembly: GCA_030068235.1. NCBI lineage: Eukaryota > Metazoa > Chordata > Actinopteri > Siluriformes > Auchenoglanididae > Notoglanidium > Notoglanidium macrostoma. The sequence goes on along the minus strand of JAQQZR010000036.1, from coordinate 12,575,579 downwards.
AATTACAAACCTGATATGAATTTTGCAACTCGATAGTACTTTGAATTATTAAATTTAAAAGCCAAACACAGAACATAACTTGTTTGATGAAGACTGCTGCTCATATGGCACCAGGTTGCCCTCCAAAGCTTTCTAGCACTTCTTCTGAAGAATATGTGGCAATATTAGTCACAGCACTGTGCTGAAATATTAGTAATGCTGACTGTGGCTGGATATCATTTGAGAAATAGAGTCCTTATCAGCAGCATCATGGGTTTCCGTCTGTGGCTTGGTGGGAGATTGTAGAACATGAATGACCTCTCATGCTGCACATGGTCATAATTTAAAAGGCTGCACTCCTGCTAAATATTAATAGACTGCATTTGCCCAAGGCTGTTCTGAGACTTTATAGATTCTCAGGTAGGTGTATGATCTGGAGAGATTTAGTTAGTCTAACTAACAGTAGTCACAGTAGTGATTGACCTTAGAGCTGTTGCAGATTAACTCTAACAAATTCAATCTAAATAAAAAATTTAGCCATTAAAAAGACTTCTGAGAATTTTCGTCGGCTATGCTTTTCTTTAAAAGCACATATTCGTTTATTTGCCAAAAAAGTTGCAGGGGTTGACTAAAGTGTAAAAAACGATTACATATTTGTAGTGTGCTTGTCATTCTAATGTAGTTAGAAGAAATATGCATGCGCGCGTGCACGCACACCTTGTTTTTTTCACTTTGCAATTTTATCGTTGCTTTCATTTAAGATATGATTGTACAATGTGAAACCCTAAACAAGCTAAATGCTGAATGAATGTTTAGAGGTATGAATTACAGAGCGGTATTTTGCTCTGCAGAATCGGTTATGCTGAATTCTTTATCAATCAAATCTGTGTAGTATGAGAATGATTATATCATTAACACAGCTCAAAGCGGGACTCACCAAAACACGTCATCAGTGAATACTGTAGGAGACTTTTACAGTTCGCGCAGAAATTAACCGTGAGAAACAGAATTCTTTACATTTACTGTAATCTTAAAAACGTTTTTGAGAGAAGGGACAAGTTGTTTATTCGAGGTATGCTTTTCTTTCTTTTTCTTTTTTTAGTAAAACACACAGTCACTGACATATTCAGTGTACGCGCTGGGAGAAGACAAGCTGCGCCGCCGCGCGCGCTACCCGATTCCCTCACAGAGACGAGAAGGAACTCACCCTCCCGAGGCGCAGCTGGATCCCACGCCGACCACATCTGCACGAAGAAAAACGGAGTCCAGCACACTATGTAAGCCAGCACGATGACGAACGTCATTTTGACAGTGGTGATCTTGGCCTTGGAGATGAGCCTGACGCTGCTGACGCGCGCCAAAAGCGCACCGTTTTGCACCGCCATGGGACTCAGAGTGACCACCTGCTGCTCGCGCCTGGTCTTCAGCTTAAAGTTCTGCCAGATCTTAAAGCTTATGAGACCGTAGCAAATGCTCAAGATAGCCACGGGAATGATGTAGACTGTGAGGCTGATCCAAGTGATGTAGGCTTTGGCGCCCCACGGCTGCACAAAATCTCCCCAGCAGTCGTACACTCCAGATCCGACCTCCCGCAGAGAGAAGATGTACACCTGCGGGATGCTGAAGAGCAAGCTGAGCACCCAGGACAACACCACGTAGCAGCGGTCCTTCCGTTTGTGCAACGAGCGCAGCGGCTGGCAGATGGCCAGACACCTATCTATGGACATCAGCACGAGCATGTAGGTAGATGCAAACATGCCGACTATTTGGAGGTACTTCACAAGCCTGCACAGAACATCGGGCCCATAAAAGCGGAAGGTGATGTCCCAGATGAGCTGGGGCAGCACCTGGAAGATTGCCACCACCAGGTCGGCGATGCTCAGGTGCTTCATGAAGTAGTACATGCGCGACTGGCCGTGCTTGGCCGTGTGGATGGCGAGCAGCACGCACAGGTTCCCGGCGAGGGCGAAGAACAAGACCAGGGCCAGCACCGTGACCTCCACTTTGGCCACCTCCTCATTGCGCTTCAGTGGATTCACCGTTTGATTGACACCATCCGTGAAGTTGCCGAAGCTGTAATTTCTCCATGACTCGTTGAGAGCCCACATGTCCTGCTCTTTAAGTGTTTCCTCCATGGTACAGACACGTCTGGACGCACGGGAACTTGCCCACAGCGCGTGCCGCTTTATCCTAGGTGGAGGACACGGTTTCTCCAGGCATGCTGTGGATACGAAACGCCTCAGCCAGAGAGGTAAACTGTAAAACGTACGTAAACAAACAAATAAATGCAGTCAAATGTTAATTAAACAGTGTCGTCTATGACACTTCCAGGCTACTTATCCAACACTTTAACCAAGAAAATATACATGTAGGCTATAATAAAATGTTTAAATTCAGAAGATTAAAAGTTTGAAATTTCACGTCTAAAAGGTGTACAAATCTGACTACTTACTGCGGTTGTGCATTTTGCAGCCGATCCTACAACTGACGTTAGTATGAGAGGAAAGTCCTTGAAGAGAACCCCCCTACTCTCTCTCTCTCTCTCTCTCTCTCACACACACACTCACACACACACACACACACACACACACACACACACACACACACACACACACACACACAGCGCGCGCGCACGCACTAACGCAAGCAGGCACTGAGCGCGCACAGTGGAAAAAAAACAATACCATATTTATACCCGCTATATCAGCATAGAAACTTACCCAAGACTTCCACTAGATGTCCATATGCTTCATTGATAACGGGTTAATTCATACATTCTATCAATGAAATTGTAGCACAAGCAGCTTAACTCGGATACGATGTCTTTGCTTCTTTGCCCCACCTATAATGACACGTTTTCTGCAAATATTATTCTAACACTGATGCGAACATTCACATGCAGCTATGTCGTTAGTCCAGTTTTGTGAATCCAAATATCAGTTTCCACTCAGAAATTCGTAAAAAAAACAAAAACAAAACCCCACTTTAGATGATTTATTTTCTGTCCACAATTGCCTGTCAACATATGGCTAAATGAACTTTTAAATTGAAAAGGCAGTTTTAATAGAAAATGGCATTGGCAGTGTTCACAAATCAAGTGTAACAAAATGCACTTTGAATATTAGACTATATGAGTGTATGCATTATTGGACAGACATACCCCTGAACCCCAGGGCATTGCTAGTGGAGTGAAATCTGGTGTTAATTATACCGGTATGGAGGGGCCTGACAAAATTCCAGTAGTCCATACGTCCTTTTCTATGACTGAATTGTTGTGTGCATAATTAGGTTACTCATACTAACTGAAAAAGAATTTAAGCAAAACAAAAAAAAATCATGTAATACTGAGGAAAGTGGTTTTTAAAAAATGGTCCATGGCTTGTGAGATTGAACACGATGAGTGTCTAGATGACTTGCCAATTTCTGTCTGGCAAAAAAAAAAAACACAATATAAATCAGATTTCAAAAATGGCAGAAAAAAGGACAGAGGCAATGAGTAGTGAAGGAGCCCAGAGGACCACTACAGATAACCACTTTCTTTTTGATGAAAGGTGAGTGCTTTAAATGAACTCGCTAGCAGTACATTTATTCTACAGACTTATGGTGCTTGGGGCTTAACCAGCTCCATGAAATTGTAAGAAATTGTAACAGTGGTCATCTAGCTGCCTTTTAAGGGGGCTAATACTAGAGCCACCTTGTGGACCATTTTGAGCTTGTGTGTTTGTTGCAGCTGCTTCATTTTTACATAATTAAAGGAAATAAAGGTAACACTGCGGTGAAGTGGTTAGCACCTCAGCGCAAACAGGTTCCAGGTTTCAACCTGCTGGTCGACCTGCTTTGCTGTGCAGAGTTTGCATGTGTGCGTTACTCTAAATTGCCCATAAGTGTCAATATATGCATGAATGGCTGTATGGCTCTCTGTGTTAGGCCCTCAATAGATTGATGACTTGTCCAGGGTGTAACCTGCCTTTCACCTGGTGTCAGGTGGGATTGGGTCCAATGCAATGGACATGCGGTATAGAAAATGGTCGGATGCATGGAAAAGGAAATACTTAAGACAAATCAGCCATTTCAGAAGATAGCTCAAGAGTCATGTGCGTAAATTACTATTTGTTCAGGGGCCCAAAATTCTTAACTATGGCCCTGCCTGAATCCTAACTGCAGGCTATTTTCCATGCTGAAAGTATGCCTGCTTGCTTTTGTAAATAAAATTTAACATATTCGATTGATGCCAATGAGAGCTGGGCTTGTGCCTCGGGCACATCACAGGAGCTCAGAGGAATGTTCAAAAATCATTCACAAATCCTGTCCAGCATGCTACAAAACAGCACAGGCCTGAAAAATTCATGGAGTGATGTACATCACTATGCATAGTCCCTCCAGATGTGTTCAGAATTAAGAACCGGGATTTAACATTATAACATGTTGTTGTTGTCATTTTAGAGAAGCACAGGCAGAAAGAATAAAAAAATCTGGTTGGACATACAGATGATTAACAAATTAAATGGAAAAAATGGTCTTAGTAAGCATGAGCCACCAGAACAGCTTCAGTGGACCTCGACATAAATTCTACGTGTCTGCAACTTTACTGGAGAGACACAATTCTAGAGAGCACTGTCTAACATGTCAGTCCAAAAATTTCTTAACTTGTGAAACAGTGACTACAAAGACTGTAACATAATATTTAGATTATTTTCATACTTCTCAAAATATTCGGCACCCTGAGGGTAGTAAGATTAGCATTCTGAAAGAGACCACTCCCATCAAGATAGACGTGTTTCATCATACGATAAAGGTGGTCAGTCAGAATCGTTTTGTATTGATTTGCAACACTCTTTCTTCTTAAGGGGACAAGTGGAGCCAAAACATGCCAGCAAAATAACAGCATAACAGAATCACCTCACTATAGGGGTCTATCATTCAGGCTTGTGTCATTCTCCTGGTGTACGCCACATATAGGCTCAAACACTTGGCAAGAATACAGGGATTACTTATCTGACTATATCACTTTTTACCACATCTCTTTAGACCAGTACCTTGTTTTTGCACCTCTGAAGTCTGAAACTTGCATTCGTCTTAGTAAAAATGAAATGACTATGTAATTCTCATCACAATGTTCTTGCTAATAGTCTGATCAGATCCTGCACTGACATTCTTAGTCACATGAAGAACAGTTGCTCTTCTGTTTTTCCTTACGTATATCACTTTATATATCACTATATACACCTTACTGTACTGTACTGTACTGTATATCACTACTGTACTGTTTAGACCACAATTCTTAAAAATATGTACTGATTGTGCAGCGACTTTGCATTCAGGTCACCCAATTTCCCTGTCAGAGACTCGCTGCATCACCTTAAGACTGACACGTCATTCTGGGAAGCCAGGAAGTGTGATCAATTACAGATTTCCAAAAGCGAAGGCTGAGATATACCAAAATTACCTATCACATCCCTAATTAAAAAACATAAGAAATGCAGGGTTATAGATTGGTTTTCTTTTATGTTTTTTATTGTTACAATTTATCATAGATTTTGATTATGTTGAATTTTTAAATGGGTATGTAAACTGCCTTGTGAATATGGAGTAACGTTTGACTTTTTTTGATGTTTTTCCCATAGATCAATATACAGATGTCGAGTTTGACACTGTTCCTGTTGAAACAATAATCTAAACAAATGTAAACAATCTAGGGCCAATTGGGCCTGTTTACATTTACTGTATATACAGGATAGTAGTGATGTATAAGATAGTGTAATGTTAATTGTTTATCATTCAGTACATCTGACTGGAAGACTGAATACTTATTATATTTCTCCACTCATAGGTGTGTGTTCAGAAAACTAATTAATATGTGGCATGAGTTGAGGTTTTAAACTAGCATATAATAACTATACTCAGAAGAAGACATACTAACCTATGAGATATACACGACTTTTAAGTTGAGGACCAAATGGACTTGCACGGCTGCAAAAAAAAAATATTGACTGCAGTGTAGTTTGTTTCTGTGCAAACCAAAATTCTCATCAAAGCTACACACTGTTCTTCCTTACAAATAAAGTCAGTAAAAATTTCAACAGGTTGTCTTGCCTCATCACCCCATTCTTTGGAAGTTTGCAACAAATTTGCAAGGGTGATTCTAATGTGTATGAATATGTGGTTCTTAACTCCATAGTATCTGTCTGAAAAATCCCCACTTCGTCAGACAAGAGTGCAAAGGCCAGCATGAAGCGCACTCACTCTGGATAATAGGGCACCCCCTGCCACTGAAGCTTTTGTGTAGACCACTGCTAAAGAAAAAGTAGCATTTCAGCTTTATTATTTATTCAGACTACATTTCTATATTCCTCCACAGCACAGTAAATGAGTTAAATGAATCCATTATGAAGCAAAGCAAGAATATATCATGTTCTTTTGTTTATGCCCTGGAAACCCTTTAAATGTTTATATGAACCAGGTATGTGAAAAGAGAAATATTATGAAACCAGTAGGCTATTTAGGATCAAAATAACATTAGCCTAAACACTGCAATGTTCAGTGTAGGCTGACGTCAAATATTTCCCATAAATTCTTAATTTATTTTGCTCACATAAAGCATGCATTACAGACTTTGTCTTTACTGAGATGCAGAATTTTTAAATAATGCGTCTTCACAATGCAGTTTAAAACAGTCTCCTTGTTGATTTTTGGAGGATATAATTAATATTTGGACATTTAATTATTTAATTATAAAGTATCACAAAGTGATACAATCCATGTAAATACACAAACAATCCTTTTTCGCAGCTGTTAAAGATAGGTCTTCTGTATGATCCTTCAAATCAGTTGGTACATTTTAAGTAATACTAGACAACAGTGATTTTTTTTTTTAAGAAGAGTCTTTATCAACCTAATCTAAAACTTTCAATCAAAGCAGCACTTGAAGCCCAGATTTTAAACTGGCATAAATATATTAAAAGTGGTAGGTATTGTTCTGGCATTAATAATGGATCAAACCAATCTCATGATCCAATTTTCAGTTGAAATTCCACTGTGCCTCAACAAAGAACACATGTAGTTTATAAATTCTTCAGAGGTTCTTAAAAGCAGAATTCATTGAAGCAAGGTTCTTAGTAAATTATGTCAGAAGCAAGAAATTTTTGCAAGCCAGTAACTAAAATTTCTCCATTTATTAAACTACAAAAGACCTAAGCCCAATCTAAATGCCCGTCAGAACACTTCACAACTTTATAAAGCCTGTTGTGAAACCGACTGCACGCATGCTGTAGATAAGCCTTTTGATACTGAAAACATAAAAGAGAACTCAGGTCCACATGGTGCTTCTGGAGCTTGTTCAAACAGTCTAGGCCATCCCCTGAATCATAATCAGACACCAAGCTGAGGGAAATGCCACTGTTCTATAACAGCTGGGTTCAAAGTCAACCCACTGATCCCTAGCAACCAGATTGCTGATTAAGAGAGAATGTCCTTTCATAGACTATTGAAGTTCTGTTTCTAGCGGCATATGCACCAGATGTTTGTGAGATTATATGTTTAATTATGTAGCATCAACAATAATCAATAGACGATACATGTACGGTGCCCTCCAAAAGTATTGGAACGTAAAGGCCAATTAATTTGTTTTTGCTGTGCACTGAAGACATTTGTGCGTGAAATCAAAAGATGAATATAGAAAAGTGAGCTCAGAGTTTCAGCTTTTATTCCCTTGTATTTACATCTATGTACACTATCAGTCAAAGGTTTGGACACATCTTCTAATTCAATCTTTTTTTCTTTATTTTTATTACTTAAAAGACATTTCATGTCTTAAAGAATGATGGACTGTTGTTTCTCTTTACTTAGTCGAGCGGTTGTTGACATAATATGGATTACTACAGTTGTTCAATAGG
>JAQQZR010000036.1:12539922-12559049 GCA_030068235.1 Notoglanidium macrostoma | reverse complement strand
CCAGGCATGGAATCAGGCCAGGTCGGAAGCTGTTCTGTGGAAGTTGACATCCTGGGCATGCCTGGGCAGGTCTGAACAAGCCTGATGCTGTCTCAGCATGCTATTCAGCATGTACAGTTAAACTAGCTAGCTTTTGTGAGGCAAACAAAGACTTTGCTATTTGAGAACTTGTCAAACATGTGATCTGGTTTGCAAACATATCTGCTGAATATTTTTTCTTCTAAACTAGTAAAATGTTATAGCGAGAACTTGCATAAAAACACAAACGTTGAAAATTACTTCATTTTAAAACTCTAAAGTACTAATTTGCCTCTGTAGCACTAATGAATAATAGAAGCACAGGAATTATTAGCAATGAACTATTAATGGATTTTGAATTTGATAAAAATGTTACTATAGTAATATTTTAATTTGAAATGTAGCAGAGTACAGTATAGCTTAATAGGGTGTAGATACAAGTTTATTTGTCATTAATTCTGATTTGATAATATGCTTGTTAATGTTTGTTATGTATACTACATGCAAGGCTATTAAAAGTGATGTATCTTTAACTGGGACCTTTAATAATTCAAGGAAACCGTATGTACGCAACAGTATTTCTGAAGCATATTAACAGTGAGCTAGGGATTTCTGAGAAATATAATAAGAATGTTGTGCTTTATACCACAAAGATATGACAAGATGGCAGAAAATATAGCAAGCCTGCGTCTATGAGTAATCTTGTATTTATTCACATGATTAAAATAACATGATCCCTGTTTTCCTCAGACTATTTCAGACTCTGGTTGAATGAATATGGACATCATTCTCTTTCTCTCTTTTTCTCTCAGGAAATGTGTAAATGTCACAGCCAATCACTCCTCTTGTGCATCATCTTGTTAGGCAGACTGATTAAGCAGCTGTAACCTAGGAGCGTATATCATTAGCACTCACTTCTTCTTTCAGGAGTGCAGTAACTGACCCTATGAAATAGTCAACAGCACAGCACAAAGTTATTGTCTCATAGGTTCTGACTTAATTTTCAAGTGAGAATTTATTAATTTACATAACAAAAGACCATCAAGGTTCTGTTATCCTATCAAAAGTGGGGTCTGTGACACAATTAAAAACTTTAAAACTATTTAAAAACTTACTTTGTTTACTTTGAAATCAATCCACCATTACAGAAGTATTACAGAATATTATTGTACATATTTAAATAATTAGACAAATATTTGAATAGCTTGGTTATGTTCATAAAATAAAAATGTTTTGATAGGGTCTGAGGAATTTATTTCACAGTTAAAAGGTTACCTTGTTGCCAAAAGTTTGAGAACCCCGGTATTAGCTGTATTGTGGCTTAGAAAGTAGAAAGTAGTAATCTCTGATTTTAATAGGGTTCAGTCTGCTATTTTCATACTTCATAAATGAAGTATTCTCTGGTAGGTACACATAGTTATAAAACACATATTAATATGGTCAGGATAATAACAAGATACTTACCAGATATTCAATGCCTCTAATAAATAAAACCATACAGTATGACTCTCTATAGATAACTATATTGTGAAATGTTAAAAAAAATTCATTCACTCTTATGTGCTTATTGTGAGTCTGCAGACTTTGGTGCCACATTTCCATGTATTACTGTTGTAATCTGCTTTCAACATGAGCTCTTCAAATCACTGCCACACAGCTCCTATCAGCTGCCACAGGCTTCAACTCCAAGCACACAGGAACTGTCACCAAACCTTAAAACTAAAAAAAATGTGTGGAGATAAAACCCCACACAATGAAATTGTCAGGTCTGGGAGATGGAGTCTGGAAATGGCAAATCTGATTGATTGTAGGACTGTGTTTGTGTGTGGATACATGTATATACACACATCTTTGTCAAATGTACTGGGTATTTGTGTGTGTGTGTGTGTGTGTGTGTGTGTGTGGATGTGTGTATATATACACCCACATCTTTGTCAAGTGTACTGGGTATTTCCCTGGGTATATTTGAAGTATTTTGACTGTATAATAAAAAAACAACAAAAAAAAAAACTCGTCTGATTTAATTACCATTTCTGAATTTTGATCTTTGTCTATTACAACCTATGTTAACTGTTTGTTATCTGTAGCATTAATAGATTTTACATAATTACCTTTATCTTCTTTTAGAGCTTTATCTCTATCTCTTTATCTCTAGTTTTACTTTACTCGGACAGATTTGTGTTTTAGAGGACCTACCAGCACACGTACGCGTGCACGCATGCATGTGCGCTGCTAGGTTGGTAGGTGTGTAAGAGGAGTCCAAGAGTCTGAGACTACACATGAAAGTGCTTCTGTTTGGCATTCAATTGCAATTTAACACAAAGCTTTTTCTTACAAATGATATTATCGGCAACAGCTTGACTGTTGCATAGTCAAAATGATTTCCTTATTTGGTTTTAGAATTTTCAAAATTCTAAAACTTTCTGTTTATTTCCAGTTTTAAATAAAATGTAAAAGAAATTCCAAACTTTCAATGTGGTCTCAGACTTTTGGATCCCACTGTGAACATATAGTATATGCATGCACACAGAAGCCTATGCACTCCTGATTGTCCACATTCACAGATTTTCTATGCATTTTAACAAGGTGTATCCTTCAAAAGTGAATGGCTGGCAGAAGCCGCCTTGCATAATGCTGAATCATGTTTTTCGTAGCGCTCAGGGTTTTTTCCCCCATCTTTCTATCAATGCATTGCAAAGCTGGCGCTGATATTTCATAACCTTTTCTCATTTAATTAATTATAGAATCATTCATTAACTGAGGAAATTTAAAAACTCTGTAGGCATGTATAGCAATAAACAAAAGAATCTTTCACTATATATTATTTTATTATGATGAACAGTGTCATTGTTTCAAATGAGACAATACAATACAATACAATACTTTTATTGCAGTTCGAATTAACTCTGATGAATGCCATCACTCTATTTATTTATTATGCTTTTGAGTCTAGCTGAACCAGCTGCTTTGTAAAGGCCTCATTAGTAATACAGGTCCTTCTCTCAAAATGTATTACTAAACTCAGCAAGACTTTTAAGAGCAGGGAAAAACAGCTAAAGCAGTCTGGAATAAAGGAGGCAGAGTTCTTTTCCCCGAAGCTTTCAAAGGTTCTGGGTTTGAAAATTACACGAGACTAGGTGTGCTTGTAATTCTAAATTCATGTAAATGGCATTCTTGGAGAAATGATGCACTCTCATTACAGGCATGTACAGCCTGAAATCAATGCAAATGAGAAGTATTTCTATGCACAGAGGATTGTGTGAACACTTTTTAGCACCCTAAAGACAAACTAGAGAAAGTAGAAACTAACTAGCGGTGAGGTATTAAAGCCAGAGTGGGACCTTTTCTAAATTCTGCTTTACATGTGTCCAATCTAAAACTTAGCAGTGTTGTAATAAAAGCTAGCACTCCCGGTCAATTTGTGTGCAGAGACACTAGGTATGGATGAGTGACACCTTCTGACTGCTTGTAGAAATGAATAGGTGGCTTTTGTGAGTCATCCAATTATCTATTAGAGGGCTAATTCTCACTTTAACATCATTTCTAATACTAATTGGGTGCAACTCTCTTAACTAGCTATTTATTTGTACAGCTTGCCCGCATTCTCTTATGATGCCTTTCATTCCATCTGAATAAGCTCTGGTCAGATGCCTGATGCAGACAGTGTATTCATAGCCAAGAAGATGTCATTGAAATGAGTCACCATGCAATCCTGTGAATGACTTGTGCATCTCAAGTTAGGAGTGTTTACTCTCTGTGTTCTCCCACTGTGTTCAGGGAAATTATGTTAGCATCTGTTGACACTACTTTGGCCAACAGCTGGCCCAGCATTGACACAGACTGACAAGACAGGACAGATGGTCTAGTGTTTACCTCCCTGTGCGAGCTGCTAACTGCCAGACGGCAATCACCTTTCTGTATCCAACAAATCACACAATTTGTGTCTCACAGTTAGTTTCTGGTTCATGTCACTTATGCACTTTAACATTTCATTCAATATCAAATTGCATTCTAATATTAATATGTGCCATTTCCTATTACTTAATTTACCTCATCAAGCATATTTGCTGTCCCCTATAACCAAAAGACTGCTAGACATTACCTTCTCTGTTTTTCCCTTTCCTGTGCCTGCTGTTTACTGCTGTGTGTGGTCCTGGAGCACGTCCCATTCCCTGATGCCTTCTGAGATTTCAGAGATAGCCACTGTGCTGCCTTTTGAGCCACGGAGTTGCATGCAATTACCTGGCCCTCCTTCCAAGAGCAAATTTACAGACAAAAACATGTTCCCTTTAAACCTCACTTTCAACCACAGACCATGTTCCTTTCACAAGTAAACAAGCGCAAACACTATTCTATGCTGTGCAGTTTCCAAGAGCAGTTTGTACGGAGCTAAAATGCCTGGATTGATTTATTATCAAGGCCATAAGGATCATGTCTGCAAAAGCTAATTGGATCTGGTATTTAATTAATACATGGTGATGATAGCTCATCAAAGCAGATGAAACAAGACAGCAGAGCATGGTGGAGGAAACTGGCAGATATCTGTCAATCTGTACATTCCTTACACAGTGGTAGATAGTTTCCCCCACCAGATTTACTGTGCTGGTTTAAAGTCTTAGTCTAACAAAGACAAAGCATCAGTCCCATTTCCCATTTTCAACATCTTTATATTTATTCCTCTGCACATATCTATGTTCATACATAGTATATATTTTCTTGTGGTCTTGTTAAATCCCATATCTTTTCCTGGAGTCAGAGCATGTGTGTGTTCTTTTCATTGTGTGCTATAATTAGTTACCTGTATTGATCTGTTAAATGCATGCTGAATTCATGGCAGCAAGGTGTCTGCCAAACACCTCTAATTCAGCCCAATTACAGCACCATCAGTGCCTCAAAGCAGCAGCTCTGCATGGAAGAGGTATGGTTGCCATAGCAGCATTATCATGACATCACTAGAACTTTAAGCAGGTCAAAATGAGAGCAGCGTATATCAGTTGTGAACAATATGAACATGCCTTATTTTATCAACTCAATTGGGATTTTTAGCATTTGGCTTACATAATATGCCTAACACTGCCCCTGTGTCAATACTTGGTAGATCCACCTTTAGCTACAAGTCATCTGATGTCTGTCTCTATCTGCTTTGCACTTTTGGCATTTTTGGCAAATTTGCTCAAGCTCAAGTGAGATTGGATTAATTCCTTTGATAAATAGGAATTTGCAAGTCTTCCCAGAGATTATCCATTGGATTGAGACCTATGCTTTGACTGAGCCACATTTAAGTTCCTATTTTTGAACCATTCCAGTAGGATTGGCTGTATGATTAGCATTGTTGTCATGTCTGAAGGTGAAGCACCACCTCAACCATCAAGTCTTGCCCTCAACCCTGACCAGTTTCTCAGTCATGCTGATGAAAAGCAAAATATGGCCACTATATTCAGTTTTCTTGCCACTTTACCATAATGCCCAGCTGTATGGTGGGTCAAAGGTATGGTTGTCCTATGAACAGCTTCTCCAGTCTGATCTGTGGATCTCTGCAACTGCTTCAGGGTTACACTTGGCCTTTTGGATGTTTCTCTGACTCTGATTATGATTGCCCTTCATACCCAGTCACTCACTTTTCAAGGTTCTTGCCATTATTTTAATGATGGATTTAATGCTGCTCCCCAGGATATTCAGAGTTCGAGATATTTTTTTATAACCAGACGCCGATTGATACATTTTGAAAACTTTGTCCCAAACTTTGTTTTGATAGCTGATTGGTCTTCAGGATGTTGAATGTTTTGGTATGTTAGGTACGTGTAACAAAGAGAAATCAGAAGAATGATGAGGATGCATGAGTGAGAGGTTTAATATGAACAAATATGTATACAGTCCAAAAAAATCATAAACAACTGGGAGATCTGGGTCATTCACAATAAATTGTGGCTTCCCAGGTTTGACAGCTGAGACATCAGAAGTCTTTCCAGACCAGATGGACAGTTAATAACTATGCATGCACCAAAAAGGGTTGAAATTTGTTGAGTGAGTCAGGGAGTGTTGTGCATATTGTGCCAATGACAGGCAATTGTCAGGAAAACAAGGCCAGGCGGATGCATGTGCAGTAACTCACTTTATTAAAAGCAATGTAACAAAGGTATCCAAATCAGTAGCCAGAATCATAGTCAGAAACAGGCAATCAGTTCATGCAATCATCAAACAGAGTACACTGGGCAAAAAAACAGAAGAGCAACAATATCAAAGGCTTGGCAAGAGTGAACACATAAATGGCAGACTAATGCTTCGCAAAGCACACAGGGAACTGAGAGGTATAAAAGCATTACAGAGTGAGCGTGGTGGTTGATGGGAGACACCTGCGCTCAATCAGAAGTCAGGTGACTCTGACCTCGGGAGCAGGTCGGCCATATTTCTGTAGTCATTGTCTGTAGTCATAGGTTCTTGGGAAGTGTAGTCAATTTCAGACTGACTCCATTTCTGTGTCAGCCATGTTCTCAGAGGGTGTGTGGGAATTGCAGTCTGAGTGTGTGTGTGTGTGTGTGTGTGTGTGCGTGTGTGCGTGTGTGTGTGTGTGCGGGAACCAGTGCAGGTGTAGGTGCTGGTTCAGGTGCGGGTATGACAGTAATAACTTTAGTAGTGTTGATTTGCTGCACAGTAGGTTCTCATGAACCCCCTGATTTGTTTGTTTAGACATTCAGTTTGAGAGTTTTATTGAAGGTGATAACCAGAGGATGGAGACATTTGCAGAATGCATGCCAAACATGACAGGCTTTAGAAAAATGAACAGTTTTGGTTAAAATCACTGTGTAACTTTGGGACACAGGGAACTTTTTTGATGAGGTTGAGAGCAATTCGGATCATGGGAAAAACTGGGACTTTCAGGCTAGCACCTTTACCTTTCCTTGTTTTTTAACCTATTTGTTTGTTAAATGCTTGGAAGTCCTGACCTGAGTGAGGTGTGTACCTATTGGATGATGATTTCACATGTTCCGGGGTATACAGTCTACTCTGGGGGACACTTGGGTGGGGTCAGGTCATGTTCTGGTCCTGTCTGAATATCACCCAATGCATAACACAGGCAAGATGGTTTCTGGGAAATTCTCAACTTCAGGGTTTTACATGACAAAGCACCTGGTTTAATTTTTAATGTCAATTTGTCAAGGTAAAGTTAAAACAAGTAAAGAAGAGGGCTGATTGGGTTTGTCATGAATTTCATCTCTTTTTTTGCTGATGTGTATAAAGTTCTGATTATCTGTGAGGATGAGAAACATGTGTTCAGCCACTTCTGGCCAATGCCACCACTCTTCCAGTGCAGCTTTAATGGTGAACAGTTATTATAGTTTTATTCACTTGTGTTAGGTTCCTAGAGAAAACTTACAATAGTATTGAGATATCACTCGCACTCCTTTTTTTGAATATGTCAACCTCTACTATGAATGGAAGTGAGGGATATGGATGATGATCATTGGTAAATTGTTCTTTCAGATTCTGGAGTGCTCAGGTGGCTTCTTCTGACCACTTAAGTGTTTTGGGTTTCCTCTTTGGTAATGACATCAGAGGGGCTGCTGCAGAGCTGAATCCTTGGATGAACCAACAATAGAAATTTGCAAGCCCTAGCAATCTTTGCAGTTCTTTGGTGGTTCACAGTGCTGTGGTCAGTAGATGACTGTTTCCACTTTTGCTTTATCCACCTCTGCATTCAGCTCATCCAGAATGTAGCCAGAAAACTAACTGAGAGTTCATAAAACTTGCATTTTTATCCAGCTTCATGATTGTTTTTGAGAAAATCTGCAGAGTTGGCACAAAGTACAAAGAGAACTTGAATTTGAAAGTGAACATTTTCCATTAATTGAAACAAAATATGATGACAAGCACTTATACCTACATAAAAGTAGAAGCTATGCAGAAAGATACACCTGTTTCCTGAGTTTTCACACACACACACACACACACACACACACACACACACACACACACACACACACACACACACACACACACACACAGTGCACTATACTGTAGTATAAGAGGAATAAAAGACTTTAGAACATCCTGTTCCTCATCCTTATCACAAGGATGTGAACCTACTTACTAAAATGTGAGCTACGTACTAAAATACAAAGTAGCTGACGTTTCATCGTATATGTTTATTTAGTGATGGGAACTGTACTTAACAGTACTTAATTAGTATGTGATTAAGAGAAGCATACTTGAATATCTTACTGAGCTAATTCTGGAAAAATAAAAGCGCTTGCACTGCTACAAATGCTGTATTAGACACATTCCTTCAGCTGTCAATATATTATGAGTGATTTCACTGTGCTACTCAGCAGGAGACTGAGCCATGCTGTCACTTATTCAGTCTGTGAAGAAGCTGACTCACTTTTAAACACATCTTAATAGAATGTTCACCACAGGCCTTTGTCAACAACATGCGATGTATTAAACACTTTCTCCTAACAGTTTGATCCACAGGAGGATTTAAAAAAAGGGTGACATGAATTCCTATTGATTCCCATTAACAGACTGAAGAAGACACCATAACAGTCTGTTCTACAGAGAGGAAGGAAATGGTGGAGGAGGATGGGGTGGGGAGGTCGTTTGCATATATAGGGGTGAAGGCAAAAACAACAACAAAATTGCCTTAATCACTCAAAATACTTCAACTGACTCGTCCCAGAACGCAATAGTAATATTAATGTGGCATATATTATTCTTTTATAAAGAATATGTTAGGCTATCAGAAACATATATGCCACTATGATATAGATACTCTTAATTTGTCAGATTAGAAATAGAATAAACAATAATTATAATTTAGCATTTCAATAAAAAGCTTTTCCTCACTGCTGATAGATCTTTCTCCATTAAAATATTTATCTTGTCTAGCGTTGACTTTAATCAGTCTACATAAAATCACCTTCCCCATTACAAAGAAATTGTGTTTTAATGCATAATTGTGTGAAAACCCATTTTGCTGCTATATTAGGAAGTGCCAGAATATTGACTTAAGGTGAATATATCTAATAATTCTCATATTCTATTTTTCTAGACATGTGTGTAGTATTTAAAAAATAGACGATGTTTGTTTTATCCCACTGGAAGACAATTTTGTGTCTTTTAAGCGTTTATTAAATGAAGAACAACTACCAATACAATAGGCTAAATTTCAATTAAATTAGCTACTTGTTTTTAAATATTCAAAATGTTTTTACTTTGCTATCATTTTTTTTGTAAGCCACAGGCTGTTAATAAAACTATGCTACTTCTGAGTGGCCTTGAAAGTGAACTTGACTGCTTCTGAGCGAGAATGGCTCAAAGAGCCTCAAACATTTCCATGTTTCTGAGAGCAGCACAGAATGTATGCTTTCAGCTCTGCACGTTTTTATTTCTCGATATTTCCATAGTCGAACACACTGCTTCTTCTGCTAATTGATATTCTTTATTTTGCCTTTCATTAAGTAATTGCCTAGCAGTTCATTTGTCCTAATAAAGTAAAAATGAGACAAACTAAAATAAAGCAGCATGGAAATTATCATAATAATTCCTGTTCAGACATAAACAATGACAATTACACTTAATTAAGAGGAGTGCACATTTAGTACCAATCTGTTAATTGCTGCTGAGGAAAATCCAAATCAGTCCAAGAGGCATTTCTTACCCAGCATGCATGTCAGTCAGCATCCAATTTTCCTCAGTTCACACCATGTGCTCTCTTTGTTTATGCTCTCAGGATTTGCAAGGTTTAAGTGGGACACAGAAATGCTGATTCAGGATTGTCTGTTGTTCTCAGCTCTGGTTTTGCAGGACAACCAAATGACTGGGGGAAAATCTAATCAATCTAATTTCATTTCTAAGTTCTTTACGATGAAGGTTTACTGCAGACTCATTATGCAGCTGCATATTGGCTAATTTATATTAGATAGTTTTAAGTCTTGGGATTCGTTCTGTGTGACAGGATGCAGAGGGATTGAAAAAAATCAAACAGTCTGACAGCCATGCAATTGCTTATTTTTGCAAACTGTTAATAGTTAGATAGCAGATGTGACCTATTTATTCATAAAAACCCTGTTCTGATTAGGTTACTTGGAAGGAAACAACTTTTGTAAACTGTAGCAATAACATGGCAGTTAACATGATAAACTCCAAGCACGGAACGTTCATGTTACAGAACCTCTACTAGCACCTCACACTGCCACAGGTTGATATAAATCTTTATTTATATAAGTTATTCTTGAGTATTTGTCTGCATCCTCCTCAAATCCTTTTTTATTTACCTTTTGAAATTTCAGCTTTTTCTAGCCTGGGGTTTGCTGGCTTTCTCCCTTAAATGACTACAAATAGATTTGGTTGATGTGTTTACACAAGAGCAATGTAGCTTCATTCATAAATGTAACAATATCCCATGCTATCATGAAGCAGACTGCAGGAGGATGCAAATGCAGTTAGATGTTTATTTAAAAAAAAAAAAAGGTAAACAAATCCAAAATGTGAGGCAAAATCATTATCAAAAAAGGGGTCAGGCGATTATCAAAGAGCAATAATCAAGCAAAACTGCAAGAAACTAGAACAAGATCAAAAGCCAAAATAGTAATCACAACAATAAGGCAGTGTAAAGTCAGGCAAGAATACACTGAGCAGTTTACTGTGTGCTTACATAATGTAAGTGGTGATCGAGTCTAGGTGTGTGCTATCAGTAAATGGGTGACTGCAAACGTGAAAGTGTGTGTGAGTACTTGGAATCGTAGTCCATGGCATCCATGCTTCTAGGCTGTGATGTGTTTTGGGAAGTGGAGTGTGGAGTATATTCTCATCCTCCACACATTGGAACAGGGGTTAAGAGCATGTCTGAATAATGCTGGGTAGATAAGGTTCTCAAAAAGCATCCTATCGCTTGTATGGCTCTTTCCTCTTGACCATAGGCTTGTGGGTGGTACCCCGACATGAGATTAATGGAGACCCCTAGTTTCTCCATAAAAATAGACCATACCCTTGATATGAATTAAGTAATGCATGGAAGTAAGTAAGCTGGGTGATTTTGGATGAGTTTGTCAAGACAGATTGCCAGGTCAACGAAGGACCTTGATCATCACAGCAAGCCAGTTCTTTGAGAACCACAGTGCTCAGATCTTGGCAAAAAGCAACCTTAATTGCCTGCTCATTCCATCTGTTTCCAACAGCGAGAGTACAGAACTCTAGGTCATAATCAGGTGCACATCTTTCCCTCTGTTTGACAGTGAGCAGCTGCTCTCTGATTTCTTTCCCTTTGGCGGTGTATCGAAGACTTTATGAAACTTATTATGAAGTGGTCATAGGACTTTCAGAGCCCACACAGCATTGGCCCATCTGGGAGCTTTATTATTAAGTAGGTTGATAAATTGAGCTATTATTTGGTGATCAGTGATACCAACTTGGCTGGCAAAGTACAGGGAACATTGTAACTGTGAACATGCAAGTGTGAGTACCGGAAAGTGTAGTCTATGCTGGCCATGTTTCTAGGCTGTGGTGTGTTTTGGGAAGTGGAGTTTGGAGTGGATTCCGGCACGGAAATTAATCAGCTCAAAATATTAGTGCCACAAACTAAAAGTCATAATTTTTCAGTTTAACATATTACCATTGTCGTTAAACCAAAAAGTCTGTCATACATAAACTTTTACATTTTCTGATATCGTGTCATTACACCCTTGGATAAGTTTTATTTCAATCTCGAAAGGTATGATTTAGGTATGACTAAGTGGTTTGATTTGTATATAAAATTTCTCTATAACAGAGAGAAACTGTATACACAACTCAGAAGCAGCCGATTATCCACCTTTCTTTTTTCCTCAAAAAGACTTACTGTTTCATAAAGCAGAAATTGGAAAAATGAAAGATTAACTTGTGCCATCCCCACTTACAGGCATCTGTCTGAATTGAATTAATTCCCTGAATATCTATTCATCTTCATTTAATATCCACCAGGACTCGAGCAAATTCAGGCCAGCTACCACAGGTAATGCTTATGTGTTGGTGGATATGTGGTATATATCTTTTTTCCTTTCTCTTTTGTTTGGCCACTGAGCTCTTGTTCATTTTCTCAAGTATCAGCCTTCAGTCACAGTCCTGAGGGAACCCTGATCAGCTCCAGACTTCATAAGAGGAGTTTGGTTCTCTGATGCTCGTCAGTGGAGATTTGAGGTGCTGTAGTGTTTAGGTACTGTACAGGAGTCCTCTAGCATAACCTCACATCTACAGATCATACCAAGCCCCAGAGATAAAACTTGCAACACTCAAATACCATTCATTCTACTACACATGCCTTAGATTTTTTGCAAAACATAATGGTTAATAAAACTGATCTAACATGTACTAATTATAGTTTACAAAATGATGGTGGTCATCAATATTTATTTTTATTTGACACTGATAAAGTCATTGCAAAAAATCAATGGTGAAATCAATTATAATAAATATAATAATTTTCATGTAAACTTGTTTTAAGTCTCTTGGGTGCAACAAATGGGATTTTGTTTACCAGCATTCAGTGGACGCTGAGCTGTATTCCGGACAGATTCAGGACAAATGAATAAAATATTAGTATCTTACCTTGGTGCTCAGAGACATTCAAAAGCCTTTCTCAAAAGCATCATCCTTACAGGAAATGTAATGAAAGTAGCAAGTTCGTACTGACTACAAAAGTTTACATCAAAATAAGAAATCAGAAAACACTTTCCATACTGCATTACCTCTGTTTATTGAACCAGACTTGAAAATCTCAATCTAACACACTACTGCCACCATGTGTAATACTACTGCAGTTTCACATTCTGATAAGTGATGCCAGTGACTGCACAGTGTATAAGTGTGGACAATGTAACAGGGAGTTAAAAGTGAAGCCAAGATGTCTCTGAGGTCCTCTAGTGGATGACTGCAGTACAATTTTTAACCCTGCCCATTCCAATGTTAGTGAATGCAGAAAGACCCAAACTTACATTTTAACATACAGCTCCAAAATAATTTTTGGGAATAATGGTTTGTTGTTTTTCCAGGTTCAGCTGATGATAAACGCATTTTGTAGGCGTTAGATTATGGTAAATAAAAGGGTGTTATTGATGAGTTTTATTTTTTTATTTGTTTATTTGGATTCAGCTCAATCACTCTGCAGATAGGGGCCATATACACACTCTTACCTGGAATTCCCAAAACAATAAATCCTTCCAAAGACTTGGACTTCCAAAACAACAACAACAACAACAACAGTGAAAAACTCCTGACCCTACAGTCCCATTACATTAGGGAGTGTTACACTCCCATTACACTCCTGCCACAGGAGTGGGAGCAATGCTCTTCCAATGACTTTATCTGGAATCTAAACTGGGAGATGGTTCAAGTGTGGGATAGTCACTCCAAGTCTCCACAACGTCCAGCCACAAAAACCTATGTGCTACCATATTTTTAAGACAAACTAATCACTTGGGAATTTCCTCATTGCCACCCATGGATTCACAAAACCTACCAGTTACTCAGCACCAAGTACTGATGGGATACTATGATCATAGATATTCAAATGTTTATTAAGTTCTGCTCAATTTGTGCTTAAGCCAAGGACTCCAGTTCTCTGATGGCCAGTAAGCTCTTTCTAATGTCTCTTCACCAGTGTCAAAGGGCTTACCTTGCAGTCGATTTTCTCAGAAGTCTAGTCCAATTTAATAAATACTACCATAATCTAAGTCATCAACAATTGAATTGTCAAGTATTTGACTATATAATATTTCATAATTCCAATATATTATAATTATATTATAATTTTATAATATAATATTTTAGAATTCCAGAAGATAGTGTCTAGCCATGACTCCAGTTCATGTCATATTGTCTAAGGTCGGGAGTCTCAGTGAGTTTATTGTTGGGATACACAACAGTCAAAACAGTCAACAACTCTAACCCTAGATTATCTCAGGATGTCCTGTGCTAATAAATGAGGGTAATGGTCCTGTTTCCAGTCCTGGGCTGAATATAGCAAAAACTTCTTGCCTCACTCTGCTACCCCAGCTGACTCCCCTCCACTTCCTATTGATCTTGAAGGTCAGCCAGCTTACACCATTAAGGAGTGGTGACTCATCAGACAGGTGAAGGATGACTCACCTAATAGTATCACTTTTTCCACATCTCTGTAGACCAGTGCCTGTGATTTGCACCACTGAACCCTACTATGCCTACTATAATATCCCTTTCTATGTGGGTGTTGTCAGGTTGATCTTGCTGACAGTCTGATCATATTCTACATTCTGTTTTTTCTTTCATATCACGCTATTGCACAAACATCACAACTGTAAACTGAAGTGCAGGCGCTGTTCCTGTTGAAACAGCCAGATACACAGTCTTTTTTTAAATATGCTCTTGTATCTCTGCTCCAATAATGAACCCTCTTTCAGTGTCCCTTAAAATTTTTCCTCTTGCCCAAATTGAATTCAGCTGGGCCTGCTCAGCATGCCACAGACCATGGTAGGATATTATCTGCTTAACTATATCATGCACTACATCTGTATGGAACCATCTGCATGATTGTTTCTTCACTCATTTATTTAGTTTTTTCCCCCCCTTTAATCAGTCACCTATCTGTGATTTTATATAGTGAACATTCAGAGGGCTTAAGATTTATAGTATTGTATATAAACTAATGCTTCTGTCACGAAATGTAATTATCGACAAAATCAATGTTCTGCCCCTGTTCACTTTCTCCTTCTCGAGTTTGCACAGTAGAGCTCAGAGGCAAATTCACTGCTTCGGTAGACCCTTCTCTGGTTGATATGGATCCCAGAGTACGGTCACAAAATGGCTGTATGCGCTAGTACGATTAAGCAAGCCTTGTCCTATTAAACCTCTCGATGTTTCGAAGGTTTTTAATAGAAATGGATAACATTGTATTAATGCATGTGATCAGAAAAGTTCAAATAAGTAGGTATATGATGGTAAAACTTGTCCTGATGTTATAGCAGGCTGGCTAGTGGCTACAGCCGGTCTCTTCCAGGAAAGCTGTCAATCATTTTATTTCCAAGTATAGTCATGAGTTCTTACTTTATGGTAGAATAATGTTTTAAAACTAATTTCTGGTTGAAATAATAAAAAAAAATGTGCAGATTTCAGTGCAAGGAAACAAATTTTTATTTATCGATTGGCTTCTACGATCATGTTAACTATTAGTACAAAAAGAATCACAGCATGAAAATGCGGAAGGATTAGGACATAAGATGTCAAAAAAGGTCATTTGTTTTTATTTTGAATTGGAGAATTCTTCACATCCAAACAGTGGCATGGTGTACAGTTAACCTACATCATAGGGAGGAATCAACCATCCAAACACTCATGAACAAACAGCATCATTAGACAAAAGGATTAATAGGAGGGTGAAAAACAGTATGTCAATATTCACAACCCACTAGTACAGACAGACGCAAGTTTGGTTTTATGAATGCTGTGTCTAGAGAAGGAGGAAGTCTGTTACCTTAGCATACATACAATCAAGCATACGTACAATAAACGCACATTAGAGCATACGTTCTCAAAGTGACAGAAAAAAAAATCTTCCAGAATTCATGGTCCACATACGGTCCGTAACGGACAGGAGTGCACCAAGTGTCTCAGTAATCGTGCAAGTACCATAGAAGATTTGACTAGGCCTTAAATACTGCAATGCATTAGCTAAAAGGATAGGTAGAAGGATCATACGGAGAGCAGAAAGTCAAAGCTTTTGTGCAGCACAGTCTCGGGTCATACAGAGAGGAGACAGGAATGATAGGAATTATTTAACACAGATAAAAAACAGATGGTGAATTTCAAAACCTCAGTACGGTGTGATATGGACTGCAGCCTTCATACATCTGCCATTAATCTCTAGCAACAAGTTCAACAGCGCCTACTCATGAGCACTTACAAAGAATCCAGTGCAGGGCAACAAGCCGTCTCCTGATAGCTGAGCAGATGGTCCTAACAGTTCAAATTATAATATGATAAGCTCCAAGAACCTTAATTATAATTAAAACAGTTTAGCAAAGTCAACAAAAATGTACGTGCCACAAAATTGTTAAAAGGTGAGTAAAAATAAAATTCGTCACATAACATACAGTCATTTACTTTATGGCAATTTGGAAATGTACTGTTTGTGCTCATATTTGGAGTAGCTGTTAGTGGTCAGTGTTTCAGATGAGATCAAGAACAACCAAATTAGTATTACTGATTTAACATCATGACTCATGTGAGGGTGGAGGGCAGTGTGTCCAAATACATAGTGGACGTCTTCATTAGAGATACATTGTGCGATTCACTGTAATAATGTTTAGTGCTAATTTTAATTTAATGTTCTATTCTACACAGACAAATCGCATTATTCCATACGTGACAGCTCTCTGATTAAACACATAAATCCAGCATTCTCCAGTAGGGGGAGATGAAAAGCATAGAGGAAACTCTTTCTGGCCTCCAGAGGGCAGTGCAGAACCTGCTGCAGGACCAAAGACACAGTGTCCGGGCTTTCCAAATGAAGACGTCAACAGTTGGGTTCGAACCGGATCTAATTAATGAATCAGAGTGTCACAACATCATATAATTAAAGTTATTAAAGTTACTGTCAAGGTACACTACATGCACCTTCCTAGGTATTAGGGATAAACTAAAAGTACAAAAGATGCACACTTCAGGGTAACACCCTAGAGTCTAGGAAACGTACAATTGAGAACAGTTTTGGTAGGGGCTAGTGTTTCTACTTGTTGGTGATGCTTTCTTACAGAGGCATGCCTCAAGGCACAGAAACCTTAAATACGCCACACTGCAACTGTGTAATCGGAAAATTTGTATGAGAATGTGCTTTCTTACTTTCTCTGGCTTGACATCGTATTTCATATGTACGAATCAGCTTGTGAAATGTCACAGTAATGCAATGTCAGTACTGATGAGTGACTCTTCTTGTCTCCTTTCAAAGCACTGTGTGATAGATCTGAGAAAGGCACAACTGCATTGTCTCAGAGAAGCACATGCACATCTGTCACCCTCACATGCGCAGTGAAAGTCCATGCAGAAGGTGAGGCTGAGCTAGCTGAGCAGTAATTAGCGGCCATCCACGAATTACTGGTCGCTAACACGACCGGGCATAAAATGCTGACAGTAAGATAAGGGCCAAGTCATTGTAATGCAACATAAAAGAATGGCACATTGATCAGGGCTTAGACTCAACCAAAAGTCAAAATACAACCATAAGCTTAAATAACAAGACAGATGAAAGATGTCTGTGCTGTCGATACATTAAGACAAGGGCTCCACTCTCTAAACATCACATTGCAAACCAAGCAAAGTGTGCAGTAACAGTACTTTTTCCCAGCAGAATTTTTTTTGCTACTATACAAGCATTTACAATTAGACCAGAACAGGCAAGATTTGGCAAATAAGAAAGCAAAAAAAAATGTGGACATGTTTGATTATCTGCAGTGGAGATGAGATTAGAGACTGACTGAAGCGGATAATTGGTTCAGTCGGGCAATCATCGTGCCTGAGTAAGAATTCCTCCTCCAAGTGCGGCGAGCAGGAGGAGGGAGAGAACTGGAAACCAGCTGAAAATGAACTGGAATTGATATGACAGAATGAGGGCAAGTGAGACATTCCCTGCAGGATCTGCTTTGCGTTGAGGTGGAAATTATCAATCTGGAATGAGCAAGGATCTCCATATCTCTATCTATGTGTTACTCAAGCCCTTTAAGATTTTGGGAAAACAACGACTCACATTAATAATGCTATAAATAAGAACACATTAATGTTATTGAGGATTAAGTGGTCATGTAAGTGTACAGTATGCATACAGTTATACAATATATTGTACAAATGTATCTAGAAGTGGTTTGTAGGTTGGTGGCAGGATTAAGGGTTTAATATGATATTGAAAAAAAATGTTTTTTGTTTGTTCTACATGTGCTAGTAATTCTTTTCTATAAACATTTGAACAGGCTACAAATGTTGAGGAAATATGGTTACACGCTGTCCTTGCAAGGTATAACTATATTTATATAAATATATTAAATGTCTTTGTTGGATATGTTTCAGATGAATGTAATCCTAAGGTGCCTTCAGTCTCCTTGACTTTGATATTAGTCAAGAAAATCAACATTTACACTTTATGAGTAAAAAAAAAAAGAAAGAATCAGAGTGCTTCAGCAAGTCCCTTGTCTTTACATGTAAAACAGAGAGTTTCCTAATCAGAGGAGTTTCCAAACAGAACCGTTTTAGGAAGCTAAGCACCCTTAAATATCCTGTTGAGGGACCACTTTGCAAAGAACCTGAAGTATCCTTATGAAAGGATGGGATTGGAGGAATAACTGACTTGGTCCAAGATTGTTTAATATTTATGAGTTTGAGAAATGCGTTTTTGATGAAGACAGAATAAAGTGGAAAATATTTAGAACTAACGGCTCAGACAGCGAACACAATGTACTCATGTTCATGAATGCAATCTTTCTTTGCTGGTTGCGACTGCGTTTTTGTGAAATGCCATCTATTCTTGCCTGTTCTGTCGCCAAATATACATGTCTGACATTTAAAAAAAAAAAAAAAAAAAAAAAAAAAACTACTTAAAAATTATATACAAAGTAAACTACATCTTTACCACAGGTTTCTTACAATTAGTTGGTAATGGATCTTGGTTTCAGTTTCTGCATCTCATATATGTTTACAACTTGGCTATGTTGTTACTTAACTGAACATCCTTTATACTACAAAACAAAAAGCATTACCAGTTCAAGTACAGTATATCCCTATTTACAACAACCCATGTGGGCGGTCTTGAAGTCACAGGTCGCTCTGAGTGACAGTCAGGTTCAAGGGGAGGGGCAATATGGGACCTCCCCTGATAGAGAGCTCCACCCCCTCCATATCAACACCTCTGGCTGAGCAGTGCAGTGATAAACCAACAGCGATTTCATTTAGTATTGCTCTACTGTGTGTGACTGGCCTAAGAGGGTGACTTCTCATTAACATTTCTGATTAACATGTTGATATAATCTATTCAAATACACATATAGATAGTGATATATGTTTGTGTGTGTGTGTGTGTGTGTGTGTGTGTGTGTGTGTGTATATATATATATATA
>JAQQZR010000036.1:12512745-12530932 GCA_030068235.1 Notoglanidium macrostoma | reverse complement strand
TAAGATAATGCCGATTGTACCATCACGGTAAATGTTGGCTACTTTGAAGAATCTAAAATATGAAATATATTTTGTTTTTTTGGGTTTTTTTGACCTGTAGTGTATATATATCCATGTACAAATAATTTAATGCAGATTCTTTTATATGCAGTATACCTAAAGATTGCTTATATTAAAAAAGAAATGGATTGTCCATGAGTAAAAAAGGCTAATACGGTATGCCCAGTGTATTAATACAGCATATTAAGTTTTTAGAAAATATCATTTCTGAACAAAAAAACCCCACAACACTAGCTAACAAGAAACAAAGTTTTTTTTTTACGTAGAAAGTCAGTAAAGATTGAGAACAAACAGTCTTGAGCCCTACAGAAGTGTACGTTAATTTACAGGAATGGTCTTAAGTGATTTGGAGGTGACTTATATTTTGCTAAAATATATAAAGTGTATTGTACACTATGTATCTCAAGCCAAGTAAATACTCAGGACAGGCTTTACCTGTGTGAATAGATGGAAGGATAAATGAACAAATAAAAAGTGTCTGCTGTACCGTCATCACTGGTGTGTGGCTCAGTTCCGTTGTCCGCTTCATCAATGGTGCCTGGTTCACTGTGCGGGCTATCACTATGCACACACACACACACACACACACACACACACACACACACACACACACACACACACACACAGAGCTGTCAATATACAGAAATTTCCTCTATTAAATAAAAATAGATTTTCATTTTCTAACTACCTACGCATCGAAGGGCAAAAATCCACATTTAAATATTTCACATTTAAATACACTCTTTTCACAGTACTTGTAATAGCAAATGTGACTACAGACTTCAGACGAGATTTGGTTACTCGTCAATGCAGACATCCGTCTACAGATCCGGTTTAAGAAATGAATTAACTTA
The DNA here is from genome assembly GCA_030068235.1 of Notoglanidium macrostoma. NCBI lineage: Eukaryota > Metazoa > Chordata > Actinopteri > Siluriformes > Auchenoglanididae > Notoglanidium > Notoglanidium macrostoma. The sequence goes on along the minus strand of JAQQZR010000036.1, from coordinate 12,530,018 downwards.
GTCCTGCTGTCTGACTGACATCGGCCCTCACTGAGCACTTGCGCACTAGCACTATGAAAAGAGCTTGAGTTTCACCTCTTCTACCATCAGGATTCCTGGAGTATTTTTATAACACAACCTAATAAAATCATTGTTTCATTTGGAACATAAAATTCAGTCAGTTTACTACTGTTGGGTGTCTACTGGCACAAATGAAACCCAGACAGTAATGTTCAAATAACTTTGAGCAACGCTACGAATGCCGCTGATGTATTCTTCACTAGGGATGTGTGAGACCTGTGAACAAAACGTGGCTGGATATATTTCGCTCACACAACGCAGTAAAATCCACCAGTTGCCACAACAATCGAAATAATATAGATTTCATCATTTTTACCCTGAGCCCCTTGTGCTAGTGCGCATCCATCAAGCACAGCTTAGCCTCATGTTCAGCCACCGCACTGTAAAGCATATTAAGCAGTATTTCTGTACTGCTTGTGGACTACTTTGTGGCACAGAACCTATTAATTATTGACTGTAATGTTTTTCTTTACATGACAGTTAAAAAAATATTTTTGACATAAAGCAAAAGTTTGTAGCTTGTCAGCAGGTAATGTCTAGTTGGCCTTTCATTCTTTCTTTTTTGGTATTTTCCCCAAGTTTTTCCCCGACTTAGTCTTGGCCAGTTCTCATCCACCAGACACCTCTCCCCTGTCACATGACAGCTACCAACCAGGGAGGGAGAGGGCTATGATATGATAGAGTATGCCATCCCTCCCTCTCTCCCTGAGAGCATAGGCCAATTGTGCTCTCTTGAGCTCCCAGTCACGTATGGCTGTGGCATCATTGGGATTCGAACCAGCTCCCGATCACAGGCCAAACACTTTTCTGTTGCGTCACAAGTTAGCTTGTTAAATGCATTAATACACCCTAAGTGGTATGTGCAAATATATATGAACTCTGTGTACCCATAGTCAAAGTTCTCTACTAGCAATGTTTCTGATGCAGCACATCCTATCTGTGTCCTGAACAAAGTTCAGGGTTTATATGACAGCTTTGTGTGTGTGCCTTGTTTTGCTCAGTTTTAGTTCACTATAAATATAGAACCAAGGTACATCACATAACATACATACCAAAGGAAAACCTTTAACTCGGAATAAAAAACTAGTCTCTTAGACACATAAGCGACTATTATTTGTCCATCCCCATCATTACTGTCCAATACAAAATCATCATGACACATTAATCTTAGACACAATCCAATCTGAATCACTTAAGGTCCAGTTCCTACCAGTACTCCTCTCCTCCAGTCATGCACTTCTCATACACAGGGCCTTCAAGTTCCCGGTGGCTTGGGAAGATGACCTCACTGTGGATGATGATGGTCTTAATGACTTCGTTCACGTGGGCCTGACAGGCCACAGGGTCCTGGCCATCCGGGATGGGCATCAGAGTGGGGCCGAAGCAGATGGCCAGATTGTAGGGATCCATCATGTTCTCATCGCTGTACTGCGACAGACTGGTGGAGGTGGGGGCAAGAGAACAGATACATGCAGAGAAATAGGTCTATAAATAAGTTTCCGGTAATACAGGGCATTTTGAAAGCTCTAGTTGAGCAAGGTATAATCTTAGTATAAGGTTTGAAGCATCAGTTAAACTGAATGTTGGGAAATTATACAGCATTTTAGGCAGACACGACCAATAATGATTTGGGAATTCTTGACCATAGAAATGATTTTTTTTTTTTCATGTATACTTGCATACTTCTCAATGGAGTCAGCCAGTGCTAAATAGAAATCTTGTGGAAAGTGACAATAGGCTTTTCTTAGCATCATACTGTCAATCGACATGTCTTTTTTACTAAAAGAAATGCAAAGAAATGAAATGAAGGCATGTAAATGGACACTCCTACTTTTCACAACCAAATGTCTATCTACTGCAGCTGCATATGTCCAATGACCATAAACTAAAATATCAACTCACTTTTCTGTCATGAGTAAATACCAGAAAACCTGTAGACTCACTTGTAAGGCAGATATAAGGGCAGTCGTCGTGTCAGTCAGTAAGTGTTTAAATTTTAACAAAATTTTTATAGAATGCTTTCCTGAAGCCCTAGCTCTGTATAAGATGTGATTAGTGTTTCATATGGAGGTTTCTGTGGTTACCTTACCAACATAGTCAACATTGCTCAAAGTAAACATTAAGGGTTTCAGTTTCAGTCGCTTGGACACCCCAAAACCAGAGGGATTTCATAGTTAACATAAGAAAACGACAAAGAACAGTTTTGGTAATAATTTCTCTCATATCATTCTCATTTTAAGGCATCCCATATTGTTCAAGTCCAATTCCCGTGAAGTGAAACATTTGCCAGAATTCAACATCTGCCCACAGACATTCATTTTAAATGTGTTTTGAGTACGTGTGCTGAAAGGCATGTTGGAAATTTAAGCATGCGCTACAGATGAATCAGATAGACACGAGGCTGAAAACACTACAGTTGTTCTTTAACCTCTGGCCCCGTCTTCAGTATTTTTCCAGTATTCCTTCTGACCTGCACCGAACTGTTTATGAGTTACAAAGCTGTCCTTCTAATTGTCTGTCAAGTTCTTGTTACATCGACGGTGCTGCCATTTCCTCTGACAGACACGGTAATAGCACACACTTAGCCCCAATTTCCAGGTGATAATGTTGTCTAGATTTACTGCATCACTGTGCAGAAATCACAAGCTGACACTTTACGGGTACGGGAACATGGTTATGTACGAATCAGGATTAAAAAAACCACATTGGCCTGATGAGGCAAGATGAACTCCAATCTTTGCATTTTCTTATATTCAAGGTGTACACGAGCTGAATTCCACAGTGACATAGTGCATCCAGACACCACTGTAACTAAACACTACTGAAAATGGTGGTTTGTATGAGAGCAGATAATGCTGGAGGCCCAGCGCAGTGAAAAAGCACATAAATAAGGAAGCTGTCCAGATAAAACTTCAGGATGTGAAGCTGAATTTTTTGTTCTGTAGGGGAAAGGGTGCAGAAGAAGCATTAATAATAGTATAATAAAACAAGACAGGTATAGTACAGCACAGAGCAAGGGCTTTTCACTGGCATAAATAACTTCTAAAGTACTGCAGACAGCCAGACGTGACAATGAATAGGACATAAACAGTAGGAGCTGTTCAATAACTCTGAATATAATGAATGCCTGTGTGTTTGACTGCAATTATTCATACACCTGCTGATTTACTATGCAGCCGAGTCCTGTACATACAACACAAACACAGAGACATGTGCAAAACTAGTCACATGCTCACTCTCCTCATGAAATTATAAGGTTAGGTCAAGAAACAAAAAGACTCACTGATTGAGGAATGCAAACAGGTATCTCATAACGATGATGATAGTACGTGGAAGAGTGACTATAATCTGCTGAAGGTGATGGACTCTTTCAGCAGATGACTCGAGCTCTGAAACAAACACACAAGTAAATATTTTTCAGACATCACTTGGCATCTATCATTGCCAAGTTATTCTAAGCCATGAGGATTTATTTGGTGCAATCCATTTCTTTTCATCGTTCAGTTAAATTAAACATTGAAGACAAGCAAGCATGTAGCGCACAGGAGAACTCACTAATGGTGGAGATGAAGTCCAGGAAGCGTTCCTTAGGGAAGAGTGGGTTCTCCAATCCTCTGAAGTACAACTTCAGAACCCCTGCCACTGAGTTTATGTCATGATCATTCTGATCGTCAATAAGTGGGTCTTCACCTAAAAGAGGAAATACCCAGTGTGTTCATAATTCATGAGGCTATACTAGTGCGGAACAGCAATTTCCTGTTGCTTATCCGCTTACGGTGAGCAAACATGAATGGGAAGACTGCTCTGAATAAATAAATGCAATACACCGTAAGGGCTATATGTCTGAAATACCGTATGCGGTTAAGGAGAAAAATGCATCATGAGAACCATGTCTGAAAATCTGTCAAGTTGGATAATAGCAGGAATATTATAAAAAGAAAAGTAAAATGGTTTATAAAGGTCGTCTTTGTAGGGATATAATGATACACACAATTCAAATCTGATATATGACATTTTCAATGCCGAAAACATAAGCATTGCCTCTATATATCTTATGCAGGCAATGGATTTGAACTTGCGATCTCCCAATGATAAGGTGAACGCATTTCTGTTGGGTCAATCAAAAGCCATCCTGGTCTTATTTGGCAGACTCGGCATACTGTAACGTTATGCTCTGCCATCTGACACTGGCGTATGTCCTAACTCACCAGGAACTTACCAGGAAGTGCTCCCTTACACCAGACTTTCAAACTTTAGGAAAATTCCAGCTCTTGCTTGCTGCTGACCCCAGCCTTCGCTGCTTTTCCTAAACTAATATGCTAGTATGCGGCATATTAGCTTGTGAAAAACAGCATGCTGAGGTGCTTGTAGCCTCTCCTGATTCGACATATCGAGAAAGCAACCTTTTCAGAGCGAGTGTGTGCCTAATTAACCTTCATTACACCTCACGTAATATAAGCTGTATTTTATAACAAATAGCCTAATTTATTATGAATGTATTCATATTCGCTTGTATGTATTGTTTGATTTGCAGACGTATCGATTCAAGAGCCTTTTAACAAATATTACAATATGCCTTATTGTTACCCCTTACTTCTTCGATAAGAAAACTTAATATTTTCTGACATAGGCTAACGAGATAAAGAAAGAAAAGCTATTTGAAAACATTTACTCTTGCTTCCCTGCACACCCACCTCTCTCAAATGAATTTTTTATATCGTTGACTTCCACCTGTGATCCAGGAACTCGGAATATGCCTTGCTGCTGCAGACCTGAAATAGAATGCGAAAAATATGACACCGGAAAGAGTCAAGGCATGCCACGTTCCGTCTGAAAATGGACGACACAAAGCAGGAAAATGCAATATGGCTGTAAAGAGTCTTTCTGCTCCATGAGGTAGACACCCAGCCCTTGCTTTTGACATGTGGTTTCTATGAAAGCTACTCCGGTCAGTTTCTGAGATTTCATTAGATATGGAATGCCTCTAGGCCAGTGCAGACATGATGTGTCAGGTAAACCAACAGCGCGGCGTGAAGGGACGATGTAATCTGATAAAGGAAATGAAATGAGGATGGTTATCTGATTCATGAGTCTACGTCACAAGAGAGAGGAGTTTGGAATGAAACAGGGAGAGTGTAGCAGTCTGCTCATGTTGATATCTGTGAAAATGTGTGGACATGTTGTTCTGGGAGGAGTAACCATTGCATACACGGAGATATAGAGCTCGGTTGAGGTTGTTTGCTACTGGGAGTTAGCAGACTCCCAGCAATAAACCGGACTGCTGTCCAGCTTTACTGCTGCCCAGTGTTCAGACCATACTATATCATCTAATTTACTTAATAACCCAAAGGACACAGATTACTAACAAATACAAATTCAGCTTTAGCACCATCCGAAATTAGAGGTGGCAATCAATCTTGAAGGTGCTGCGGAAAATTCCAGTACAATCATAACTCTGGACCTGAGTGCTCGGCAGCACTGCTGGCTGCATCTCCAAATACTCTAAATACCATAACATAAATCACAATATTATACTGGTGCCTGCTTGGTGTTTTTATTGTTGGCGGACAAACCCCTTTCTAAGAAATATTATACTTCAGAAACAAAAATCAATAACTACACACAGTGTCTCATATAAACAAAAAATGGCTTCCTGTATCTTTATCCATCAATATCACTGACTCCATGTTCGCCGCGACTACCAATAGTGGAAAAGCCGTTCTCCACTGACTTCTTCTATCTCAACAACTCTTCAACAGATGGCATATTGGGAGAAGTGTCTCCCTTCAAAGCTTAAAACAATCACAAAACTTTTAGCAGATGCGTCTGCACAGATGAGACTTCAAATTAGCATCTGCACTAAATCTACATACTCTCCACCCTGCCGTTTAGTGTGTGTAGCACTCTTCATGAATGATAAAAAGGAGCTGTGCTTATCATAAAAATGAGTGCTGACTTACAGTCAATAACAGCTTCTAAGCAGGACAAACCAAACCTAAATGCAGACTGCTCACCGTACAGATTGATGTATCGAATGCAGCTTTCCACCACAAGAGGAATGGGCTGACCTGAATCCTGCGGACAGAGATAAAAACAAACAAAAACAAAAATGACCACATTATTATATGGCTTACAAAAGATGTGGTATGTCTTCACGTGTATGGAATTATTCGCTTAACAGAAGAAATACAGTGGATATTAAAAGGCTACACACCCCTGATAAAATTGCAGATATTTGTGAGCTAATAAATAAAACCAAGACAAATAATGTCAGATGATTTCCATCTTTAATGTGTTATAAAAACCAACAAAATTCATGTGGAAAACAAATAGACATAGAATAGACAGCTCTGGGCTCTTACTGGGCCATAACAAACATCAATCTTTTTCTTCTGAAGCCATTCCTTCATTGACTTGAAGTTGTGCTTTGGGTCTTGTTGCTGGAAGATGAAATTATTCTTCATTTTTAGCTGTCTAACAAAGGCCTGTAACTTTTATACGAAAATAGATTGGCCCAGTTTCAGCTGAAGAGAAGCAGATCTATAGTGTGAGGCTGCCACCACCATGCTTCAGCATGTCTGGGTGAAGAGCTGTTTTGTTTTTGTGTCAAGTGTATATTTTTGAATTATGCCCAAAAAGTTCTACCTTGATCTCATCAGACCATAACAAGTTTTGTCACATGGTTTGGAGTGAATATGTATGTTTTGGCAAAATTTAGGATGGCTTTCATGTTGTTCCATGGTATATTTAATGTTGTGGAAATTCTTTTGTGTTCTTCTCCTGATTAATATAGCTTTCCCTTACATGTTTTGGAGAAAACAAATCCTACAGATACAGCTGATCTTTATTTGGGGTTAATCAGAATCACTTCACTGATCACCGGTTTATGATCACTACTTTAAACATGAGTCTGAAGGTGACTGGCGAATTCTCAGTCACATGCACTATTATAAAAGGGTACACACACTTGTCCAGGTTATTGTCAGTTCTTTTCGTCTAAAATGTTTCTATTGGATTTTCACTTGAAGTTTGTTGGTTGCTATATCGCATTAAAAAAAGATCTGACACGATCAAAACCTGCAATTTTAAGCGGGGTCTATAGTCTGTTTATATCCATTTTATGTGTGTATGTATACAGTGTACGTATGTTTGTATGAATGTATGTATGTATACACTGAGTGTTTGTGTTCTGTTAGTTTGTTGGCATTTAATTTAAAATTCATTCAAATATTAAAGTACAGAATTTGAAACTACGACTCAATTGAAATTTTGGGGTTTGCATGCAGAGTAATTTATAGAAAAGAACAGCACATTAGACACATCTGTCACATCTCAAAAAACATTCATTTCCAATTAAAGTGCATGTTAAAAATGATTATTATGAGTAACTCAAAGGTCCATGTACATGTTGTTCATTCTATTATCGTGTCCGTCACAAAAATGTATGATTAAACATGAATTGTTACTTGATTATTGTTTCAAAATCCAGGTGTGAGAAAAAAAATAATCAAGTCAGTTTTTATTTTCATGAATAGCATAACCTTTAGTAGCTGTATTCTGAAATGATTATAGACATGGAAGGAAAAGGATTCTCCTATATAAAAAATATCAGAGGTCATGTCACATGATACTGACAAACGAAAAGGCTTTTCCTGAAGGACTATTAGGAGATTCTGTGCTGAGTATTGCTTAAATTGCCTTTTTGATACACATTTAGATTTAGTGGTGGCGTTAAAGCAATACATCAGTTAAGCACACAGACGTGGCAGATCTGGCTATCTCTGTACTGATGACTGTATTAATGTAAATAATGTATTTAGCTTTTTTGGTGGTGTGAAGAGATCAAACTTCATCATGACTCTAACAAAAATCCTGAAAACAGTGTAAGATTAGAATTATTGATCTTCTGTAGTAGACTACACGTCAGTCATAATACACCATGAAGACTAAGTGTGTGTGTGTGTGTGTGTGTGTGTGTGTGTGTGTATGAGAGAGAGAGAGAGTCATGGTGAAAGTTTACATGGTGCATCATTCAGTTCTTAGGAAGCATTTGTTGTACATTTGTGGTCTGCTAATAAGTAATCCTAATCTTTTCCACCACGAGTACAGAGGTCTGCCAGGTCCCCATGCTTACCTCATTTATAGCTTTAGCCACTTTTATTTCCATTTTGGAATCACAGCGTCACTGGCTAACAGTCACAGATATATTCCTAGCCTTGACTAATAATTTATGAGTTTTGAGTTTTTTTTACCAGCCTGGATTTTGAAACAATGATTGAATAACCATTCATGCTTTACTTTTACATTGCTGTTTCTGACACAAGATAGAACAAACAACAAGTACATGGCCCACTGAACTCACTTCCGATTAGATAAGTGAGACTCTCACAAGTAGCATAAGAAACCAAAATGACATATCCTTTTTTTTTTTTTTTTTTTTTGCTCTGTGCTAATGTACCTGGTGGCGAATACGGGTATTCCTTCTTCCCCTAGGACAGAAAGCAGTGGCGAGAGGAGCAGAGGGGTGAGAAAAGCAAGACAATCACAGATTAGGAAGGAACGACAGGATCGCCATGGAGACGACACTGTCGTCCTGAGTCTCAGCGGTTGCTGGAACGGCTCAGGATGCAGCACAGGGTGGCACAGCTTTCATATAAACACAGCTAATCCTGTTTCTTTGTTTAAAAGTAAAAAAAAACAACATGGTCATTTCTGTATGTCTACTGGTTTTTGTGTGTGAAACGCCACCCTTACAGTCTGCATCGTAACTGCCAGGAGAAGAAGGAGGCGTGAGTTACAGGAAGGCACAGAGGAAGGGAGCTAGCGAATGCTAAGAAACAGAGGATAAACAGCCTGCGTGCCACAGTCAGCCCTCCATTCCAGCAGAGAGTGCTGTCTATAATAACATGGTACCTTAATGAAGGTCTCCATATTTCCGTTAAACAGCTTATGATTATAGACGGAGCGAGGCCGGGGTTTCCGTAGTTTCTGTGGTTTTGGTGGTAGGGTAGGGGGTCTGGGAGATGGATACGGCAAGGAGGAACAAAAACACACGCACACACATATACACACAACACCAAACGCAATGACATTTTACACCATGCAGTGCCTAAAGTCCAAACAACTACCTCAAATCTACAAATCTGAAGAACTCAAAAGAAAATGTTTCAGTAGCTAATAACATGTTTAAATAAAAAACACATCAATGGAAAATAATTATGATCTCATTAATGACCCCTAATTAGCCTCATACCAACTGAAATAAGGTTTGTATTCCCTTCTTAAGGGAATACTTAAGTTAAGTGGCTTTTACGGCAGCCTCCTACAGAAACACATGCTGTGCTATCAACGCTTAATTGCTTTCTAGAGTTGTGACGGCCCACACAACCCGATACAATATCACACAGAACTGCACTAAGCTGTGAAAGGCAGGAAAACTACACACGCTTGTGTATATGTTTAGTTCACAGTTATACATGGATCATTCCTTGTATGTACTGACATTTGTTCTTCTCATATTAACTACAAAACAGAGTCTCAGACTCTGCATTTATTTGTGCACTTCCTGAAATGTTTATGCCGACAATTGTTTGGTTATTAATAAGTAACACATTGTAATTTTTAGCAATTCAGAGTCACACTTTATAGTTGATGTTGCAGGACATCCTAAAAAGAAATGAATTCATGTTATCACGTGCATGAGAGCGGCAATAAACAGCCGATCTCTCACAAGCATCTCTCACTTCTTACAAAAAGAAAACCAAACAAACAGCTTGTCATATTAGCAAGGCACCGAGTTGTTGAGTTGATGTGTCAGCAAGCGTAAAGTTACAGCTTTACCTCTGACTGTAAAAGCTCTGACATTGGAGACTCCTTCTAAAAATGCGTAATAAGCGGAAACCTCACCACATTCGCAGTTACACAGATTTTTAATCTCTGTACGAGGCGTGGGCGCCATACGAGGCCCTGCGTATGTTGTCGCTATAGAAACAATAACGTATTAGAACAAGTCCAGTAGCAGCACATGAAAGGAATTACCCACATACAGTAAGGAAATCCATTTCAAAGATTCATAGCTGTAAACATATAAACAAAAGCACAGGAGACGTTCCTTAATGTAAACTTTTCAGAAACGGTTAACGGTAGCCGACGAGCAGTAAATATCCGCCGCTGGAGCAGTGCTACGTGCCATGGCACTTTGCTCAGCAGTTTGAGCAGGTTTGCATGAGCACATGTACAGATGGTGGTTGACATCTGCTTGCCAGCAGACGCTCTATTCTCTCTCGCAAAAACTGGCACAGCTTTTCTAACCCTGCGCAGCAAGAGTACTGAACCTGCCAATGACAGCTTGGGGACAAGTCCTCTTCAACCGCTGTGCAATAAGTCAGTCAGGGGGCCAAGAAAATAAATATTTGCCTTTTATTCTTCTATTTCTTTCTTTGTCTGACTTGTTCAGGATTGTTTGTTCAGCTGAATGACGATGCAAACTGACTAAGAGAGACTTTTTTTTTTAATGAATAAAACACTACCTTCTGAATTGCAATGCATTTTGAAGCATGTTCACCAGTTTTCATCCTTTTTTTTCTCTAGAACAAATACATTTTGGAATCAGACCAAAATCATGCACGTGATATTTTTGCCTTGTGAATTTAAATACAAACTGAGAACTGGATATTTTTAATTACAACATTATATCTCCCATTCATTCTTAATCCAGATAGAACCTTATAACACTACAGGCATGATTACTATATTCTATACATATTTTAATGATCTATTATCATCTATCAGTGAATATTGCACTCTGTTTAGGTTAGGCGTTAGGGTGTGGTCATTATAGTGCAAGCTAGACACAGCGAGTAGCTCAAATGTGAATTAAACAAGCAGTATACTGGATTGTACATCAGCGTTAGTGCTTTAATTTTCCATGAAAAAGGGAGGACTGGCAAAATTGGAGCAATCGTTTTAGCATGTAAAACTTGCTTGTTTAGTGTTTAACTCTTTCAGCTCAAGACATTCACTTTAATCAGGAAAAATGCTCTAAAAGAACTCATTTTCCCAAAAGTCTTACCTTGTGGTTCCACACTCAGCCCTTTCTCCTGCAAAAGAGGGAAAGAATTGGGGGGGGAAAGATCAGAACTATTATACAATCTTGTGCTCTGAGCTGTATTGTTTTGATGGATTGGGTGTGGGGCTGTAGTGAAAGTGACCCAGTCTATTGAAAGAAGGATGAATGGGTGAACGGCAACCCTGATATTCAGACAAAGGAGTGCTGCGGTCGCTGTAGAAACCTTAGAGGATCCCTGTGGGGTGCTAGACGGCTCGCGGGGGTGAGAAACAGGAACGCCTGCGTGTGTATGCGTGTGGTCAATTAACTGTGTTGCGTGTGACAGAGCATTAAGCTATTTGTCTGAAATATTGTAATGTGAAAGACTAAGAAAAAAGGTTTCAAGGAAACCGTCAGACAGACACCCAGTGTGTCTATCCCATATGGTCTCAACATCTATCACTGGACAAATATTATGCAAATGGAAAAAAGGGGATGCTTCCCCTAACTGAACAGTGGTACACATGGGACTGTCTATATATAAATCCCACAGCCATAAAAGTTTTAAAATAAAGCAATTGCTTCAAATAAATATGATCTAGGCCATTATATTTGTGTCAGCATGTATCACCGGCATTGTCTTGAATGAAATAAAATGAAATTACTTTAAAAAGTAACTTTGTCCACTTTTTCTACTGCCAAATGTCTAAAAAAAAACAAAAAAACAAGCAGGGGACAGACATTTTTCTCCGAATGCTATAAAGCATTCATGTGAAGAAAGAGTGCATTTCCTGTCAGTTATTTTCCAGAGAAATAGCTTGGCTAAAGTGCCACAATAATACTCTCTTTATAAAGTGTCCAGCCCCATTCACCACTTAATGTTCTCTGTATGTAATTCCATATCCATGAAAGCTCCAAGAGACCTCCCTGGATAATATTACTCCAAATAATTCTACTTCTGAGAATCTGCATATCTGCTGTGAATGTCATTGAAGTGCTTTTCTCAGAGAAAGCTTTGAGCAGCCAGCCAAGAAGGAAAAAAATCATTCCGAAGTTGCTGGTTGAGAAGGAGGCCAATTTAAAGCATCAATCCGTTTTTCAGATTGCTGGAGCGTGTCCAAGTTAGCTTTTAGCCTTTTGTCCATGTCCGTGGACATGGTGGTGACACCAGCTGGCGTGAACCTCATCAACCGTGAGGACATCACTACAGCTGAGTGCACCTAGTAAGCCAGATCATCTAATGCATCTAGGATCAATTAGGTGAATAATTAAAAAGAGAGGTTGTACCTGCAGCCACCATATGTCACTCTCTCTCTCACACGCGCGCGCAAATACACACACACACACACGTTTAGCTTGTGGCCAAAACAGGACCCAGACGTCTAGCCCTCCCTGTCTGGTCTGATTTGGCGTAATTGAGTGCCGGGGCTGATGGGTAGCAGGGGGGCATATTTGTCTGGGAACATCCATACGCATAGCAGGTCTCAGCTGGGCTCTCCCACACTGCACTGCCATTAGATTAAGACACAGCGCACCAGCAGCTGCCCAAACGCTCATGCTGATTGATTGGGTGCAAACTGCCCATAATAGAGCTGCCAAAAAATCTGGATGATTGTTTCTCTCCATGGAGAATGGAAAAAAGTGCACCTACTTTCTTACGCTACGGTGGCTTCTAAGTGCAAAATACAATAACAAATCCAAAATAAGTGTAACAGCAAACAACAAAGCCAAACACCAAACAAATGTGATGCTCGTTCCTGATTGGCTGCAGTGTGAGTCAATCTCCGAGACCTGGAGGATGTTTACGATAAGAGGAAATATGACTTCCTGATGCTTTTATTCATGCTTAGGGCATTTATAGGCTAATATTTTAAGATGCAGTCACAGCATTAATATAAGTATAAAATAGGAGTGGTCAATAATTCTTGGAAGCATTTTTAGAAGAGTGTTGCGTTAAAAAAAAATGTTGGATGATAGTATTAAATGTCTGCAAAATATCATTTCATTTTGTACAAATTGAGAATTAATACAAAATATGTTCAACAATGAAAAGGAGAAAAAAAATAAATGTTACAATTTTAAAGATTAAACACAGATTTTAACATCGTATCACCTGCTTCCAGTTGAAATTAAATTAATTTAATAAGAAATATATTGCAAGGTTCATATGTGAGATATATTTTATCATGGTAATGATATTATATCTTTTATACTATGCAGTATATTGCCCAGCACCACTGGAATCTGGGATTTTCATCAAAATGAATTACTCCTCATTATAATAACACGTAACGCTGCATTAAATCCTTTTCGCTAAAATGCAAAAAAAAAAAAAAAAAGGAACTCTCCGGTCGGCATCGCGCATGTCATTCTCAATAAGCTCCTCCCCTTTCTGTTTTCAGTTAACACTGATGAATTTATGAAATTACTGTTGTGTTTTAGGTTTTGCTAGTGTATTATTTGATTTGCACTCACATTTTTGTCTTGGTACCGTGTTTTGCGCGTCCACCTTACTGCCCACCATATTAACCCTTTCCTAACATTAATATAGTGAGTGGGTGAGAATTAGGCTCTGTAGAAATGCTGTATCACTTTCCTCTTTTAATCAGCCATTTGAACAACAAACACTCTTTAAAGACCAGGTGTGAGAGGAAGCCTTTTAACGACAGTCTTCATTAAAGCACTGGCTCTCTCGGAACGATACCATCTTAATTTGACGTTATCCTGCAGCGACCAAAGTCACAATGACGGACCTTTGCACAAGGTCTGACACTTGGCATTTAGCGCTCGTTATGCAAGCACTCACCTTCCCCCAGAGTCTGCTTCAGGAGGTCGTGCTTGGCCTGCAGTTTAATGATGAGGTTGCTTCCGTTCAGGTACTCTTTAAATTTCTGCACACACAGATGAAGATGTTAGGGAGCTAGTGATTATAACACAACCTGACAATGACACAAAGGATAGAGATGCTCACTACGGCAGATCAAATTCTGTTGTGTATTCTGCACGGCAATAATTCAATCTGTTCTCTAAGAAGTTTAATTTCCGCTTTTGTTGCTAAGTCACAGAGCCTCGTCCTAAGAGTTTTATGATTTCATTTACGATACGAGTACGCTGGGTAGACTTTCATTTTCAGCGTACGGGTTCAAGACACTGTGTTCTGTGATTAGATTACAAAAGTGATGTCTCACATAATAAATGAAAAAAGACTCGAGTTATTTATATTCACTCCTGGTCAAAAAAAAAAGAATGGGCCAAACCCAAAATTGCAAACCATTAAGCTTTTAATGGTCTCAACAACAAATAAGTGGTCAGGAATTTAACAAGAAGTAACTTAGTATGGGGTAGTTTTTCCCTTTGACTTCCTGAAATGTCTTGTGGGTAAACATCTTTTACAGAAAGAAGAGCCCATGTTGTTCCACTCAATCTTAATGACTTCAAACAGGAGGTATTTTGAAAACTTTTGAACACCTAGACATGTGCTGGTCTGAAATTTATCTCAAACATTTACATTTTTTCATGATTTTATCTTCATATAAGAAGACTATATAAGTGCACTTCCCTGTTTCCAGCACTGACGAGCACATTGCGGCACAGATCTCAGGAGTGCATTTTTTTCTTGCTAACTTTCTGGCCAATCATTTGTTGTTAAGACCATTAAAAGCTTAATGTTTTGCAGTTTTGGATTTGGCCATTATTCTGCCCAGGAGTGTAGACTATTTAATAATTTATCATATACCTGTGGTCCTCCGATAAGGCTCAGGGTTCAGTGAAGCATTGCCAGGGGGTCCATAATTTAATCAATAATTTATCCATCCATCCATCCATCCATCCATCCATTATCTATAGCGCTTTATCCATCTGGGTCGCGGGGAAGCTGGAGCCAATCCCAGCATCTTCGGGCGAGAGGCGACCAACCCACCATTGTAAGTTATTATGTTTACTATTTAGTTTTTAGAGTTATTAACCTGTTTGACTGATCATCTGAATTGAATAGGTTTCATCAAACCTTCAGGGTGGAGCACCAAAAAAAAGCATTTAGTAGATCATGAGTTTGAATCCCGACGATGCCACGGTCATCCATGACCAGGAGTCTAAGAGAGCAAAATTGCCTATGCTCTTTGGGCTAGAGGGATAGCCTCTCTCTCTCTCTGTCTCTCTCTCTCTCTCTCTTTCCTGTCAATTACAGT
Organism: Notoglanidium macrostoma; assembly: GCA_030068235.1. Taxonomy (NCBI): domain Eukaryota; kingdom Metazoa; phylum Chordata; class Actinopteri; order Siluriformes; family Auchenoglanididae; genus Notoglanidium; species Notoglanidium macrostoma. Next base: position 12,514,724 of record JAQQZR010000036.1, on the reverse strand, counting down.
GACACTAGTCAACCGTGGATATCTGTGAGCTATTTTATGCAGAGGAGGAAAGATTGTGTTCTTCCAAGTGTGTTCTTGTAAGTGTGTTTAGATGATGGCTTCATGTGGCTTTGAGGAGGCAAGTATTTGGCCATGTGATGAGAAGAGAGGTAGCTAGTGGGTGAGAACTGGCAAATAACCAAATTATGGGGAAAATGTAAAAAAAACAAAAAAAAACATTAACTCAAAATAAAGTTGATCTAATGGACGTAAGGACAAATTTAATTAAATAAAATGTTCAGTGAGTGCGAAGATCATGAATAAAAATGTAATAGCTCCAATAACTAGCCAGAATATTATTGTACGCATTTAAAATATGAGCCTAATATTCGACTTGGATTAGGCTCATAAAAGAAATCTGTGCTCAGGATCCATGGAATTTATTTTAAAGTTAAAGTGGTCTCTGGTTGCAAAAAGTGAAAACTGGTCTAGTGTGACTGGTAGTAGAGAATATTATATAAACTATATGCATAGAAAAGTCATTCTGGGGAAATACACTTTTCAGATGTAGTATCTTTTTTCTTATTTAGCATTATAAAAAAATAAGAAGAGAAATGGTAGATAAAAGCCAGAAGTATTTGTCCCCATTGGCCTTGGGCTGTGATAAAGCACAATGGGTCACTTAAAAACCTCTAAATTATTCTCTCCTTTCACCTCAGAAAACATTCGCTCACTCAAGCATAGCAGTCATATTACTACAAGGTGACGAACACAGAAAGCAATACCACTGCACTGAGAGGTGTGCTTATATCAGCCCCTATTAATAATTAAAACCGCTCTCTAAATTTCTGGCACTCCAACTCAGACTAACACTAAAGCATCTGAGAAATTTAAGCCATGACAATTGTTGGACTCAACAATTAAATTAGGAAAGAAATAAAATTCTACGAATAACGCAAGAAGCTTGCAAAAAGCCTGTTTTAAATCATGGGGAAAGATCAACAATATAGTATAAGCATATATGAGCATATAATGATGTATTGCCCCAGGGTTAGAGGGGTAATGTGAGCAGTAGCATCTGTTGGCGTTTCATATTTCTGCTCCATTAAACCCAAAGACCAGCCCTGATTGAACTGTTAAATAAAGCGTGTACCTTTCTTCCCCAGACTTCAGGTAGGAAGGTCTGGGTAAATGACCTTTTCCAGTCCAGCGGCCGGGAACATTAGACTCGTTGCTGGTGCCTCATCTTCATTGATGCTTTATCTTGTACATCTGAATTTCCTCTCAAAATTCGCCAGGAATTTCTCAGGCTGCTTTGAACCATGTGACGTATGTGGTCATGACAATACATAATATCTATCATCAGCTTGACAGTGAAGCTATTATGGATCATCAATGCATTATATCAATGACGTCTTATCAGTGACATAATAAGAATGATGTGGGGCAAACTATTACAGGCAAGGAAGACAATCATCCTGCTCATGATTTCAATTTTTGTTATGTGTTTCAAATCCATAACGCATATTGGGTTCATTTTGTGTTTCCTCCAAGTATGAAATACGTGATAAATGGAAATGTTGTAACCCTTCTCTTACAGTTCATTCCTCAGTCATAATATTTTGACCTATCATTGTGTGTCAGCTTTTATTTTCTAAAGGCATTTTGGGGAAGAATCATAGAATGATAATCAAGCTCATTCATGTTCATTGCACCTATGACTGCATTTTATATGCATCTTCTAAGTCCCTGCTGATAATATGAACAAATGATATGATGTCTCATTATATTGATGTTTTCTTATCTTTGAAAGACAAAGGACTTAGCCATGCCGGGACACTGAAACAAGCCTTCCCAGGCTTCTAATATAGTTAACTTGAACAGTATTGGTGGCACGGTGGTGCGGTGGTTAGCACGGTCACCGCACAGCAAGAAGGTCCTGGGTTCGATCCCCGGGTCACCCAGGGTGCCTTTCTGTGCGGAGTTTGCATGTTCTCCCC
>JAQQZR010000036.1:12482240-12501603 GCA_030068235.1 Notoglanidium macrostoma | reverse complement strand
GAGAGAGCGAGAGAGAGAGAGAGAGAGAGAGAGAGAGAGAGAGAGAGAGAGAGAGAGAGAGAGAGAGAGAGAGAGAATTTTGGATTTCGGGAATCCAGTCTCAGTTTGCTGCCAGGAGAAACATTGTTAATGTTGATTTTGCCTGTTTTGTTTTTCGGCTAAAGTTCTTTTATTTTAAATCTTTTTAATTGAAGGGTTTCAATGGCTGTTTTTGCAAAGCACTTTGTTTAAACATGTATTGTTACTAAATAAAAATGACTGAGGATTACAAAAAATATAAAAGATCAGCACTCTCTTCACACTGTGGGTAAAAGGTGGCCTCGTGTGTAACACATTTGTTTTCCCACGACAGTGTAAGCAGAATACACCATACTGCACCTGACATTCTCAATTCCAGCTTTGTCCACTTACTTTGTTGTCCTGCAATCTGATACATGATAAGTGGCAGTATGATCCCAGGCTGAATCTGAATTCATACAATTTTAACGACGCGGAAACTCAACACTCTAGCGGAGACTTCAGTTTGTGCCAAGCACCTGTAATCAGGTATACACACTAGAATGTAGCCATTTTACCATATCATTTACCATTACATAAACATATTTAAAAAAATACTAATATTTGAACCAAAATGAACTGACTAAACGTGTAAAATTGATTGTTTTCCTCATTTTCTCCTAAGGTTATGCAAACCTCTCGACTGTATCCAGTAATTCCTGTGATTTCACAGTGCACGCAAGCTATTAAAAACATGTGTGCACGGCTACAACCGAAGACGCACATATCACATTTTGCCCTTTTCTTTCCTGAGCAAGAATTACATGGAAAAATTGATTTTTAAAATTTTTACTAAGAAATATATATATAAACAATAAAACTCGATCTTATTATAGACAGTAATAATGAATGAGAATTTTAATGTACATCTGTATACACTGTATGGCCAAAGTGGACCATTATACCATTATACCTGTGTGAGCCTTCAGACTTTTGCCTCAAAGTATAGGATGGGGTTTTATGCTGTAGCATTAGAATTTCCCTTTGCTAGAACTAAGGGGCCCACTGCTGTGCACAAAGCGAGCTCCATGGAGACATGATTTGCCCAGGTTGGAGTCTAAGAACACAAGCGGCATGCAGGAAGCCCTGAACTCAACCCAAACCTGGCATCACTAATGTTCTCCAAATCTCGTGGAAAGCCTTCCCAGAAGAATGGAGGTTGTTATAACAGCAAGAGGATGGGGGAAGGTGAATAAATCTGGAATGAGGTGTTCAAAAGGCACATACATGACCCGATCCAGCAAAATGAGTCACAGTGACCCTTGTTTTTGTTTATCACATACACATTTGGCTTACAATCCTTGTGAAGACCTTTTGTTCACATAATAAGTAATGTTGCTATAATGCAATGCTTACACCCAACTCTAACCTCAGAGAGTGAAAACAGTTTGCCTTGTGATGACGAACCAAACATCCTCACAAGGGTCACTGTAACTCAAGTGTGGTGATCAGGTGTCCAAAAACCTTTGGCCATACAGTGCACTTTTAATCAATTTTACACTGCGATTGCAGTCTCTTAAGCGTATTACTTGTTTCACTGTACGAAAAGATCCTAATAAGATCTTAGCCGAATTCCATGACAGACTGTCTGATGACATGTCCTGCATGTCAGATTATACTATAAAGATCCTCTAAAGGAATGAAAGAAACTTACTCCATCATCAATTAACACGATCCAGGTTCGTGCACAAAATGGAGTCACATAAACAAACAAAAAAAAAGGTAATTTATATAGTATATGTCTAGAGAAAGCACATTTAAATCGTAAGTGGTTAAGCAAGCAGCCTGGTAACGTTATATTCATGAACGTAGTTATTGTATTATTGCATTGCTTTTGTATTAGTATATCTATTTCTATTTGTAGCTGTACAGTTACTCCTGTGTCAACTTCTGCCATCCTCTACTGATAGGATAGGAGTGGTCATAATTTTATAATACTATCAGAACTTTGTTTTTGGCTTTAGTCTTTAGTCGCAATTGCGCTAAATCAGACAGCGGTGAGCAGAATGTCAACAAGTAGACCAAAGAATTCATTTTCAATATTTTCAACAAAATCATGTCGTATAAATCTGGCTTTACACTGGTGTCACTATTTTTTAACTGATTGGTAAATTGATTGATTAATTGGCCATTTTATTTTCCATTTGAATAACATTTAATGTGTAGAATATATGCCACTTTAAATAGTCGACATAAACAACCTAACAAAACTTTGGGTTTGAGCAGAATCAAAATGGAGCAGTAAAAAGTCTCTGGGGAGGAATTATACGGCTCAGCTCACTGAGTCAGTTATGCAGCGCATGTTAGTGTGTGTGAACGTCCACACATGAAGTCTCCGGGCAGCCTGCATCCTCACTGCTTTCCATATAACCTACAGTTCCTCTACATCTTACAATTCATTTTATCTAAGTCTAATCAAGCTTTCAGGGGTCCGATGGAAGCACAACAGCTCCACTGTGGTGAAAGAACTCCTTCAATATGTCACCTATTTAAGCAGCCATGAAGGCTGGGAACAGACGAACATTATCTCAAGCCAATTAAACTGTCATGAAGTGACACTGATGGTGGTGCAGATGACCTGTTCTCACCTTCTCCTTCATCTTCTCGATCTTCCTGACAGAGCTGCGGCGCTGGGCGCGCTCCTCATGCCGCAGGAGATTGACGTTCAGGTCTCCAGACTTGCTGTACTGTTTCTCCTCCTGCTTCTCAGCATCCTTCAGCTTGCTCTCGGCACTAATGCTCTCCGTGTGGTACATGTGGTAGGTCTTCATCACCTACAGGGGGCAGTGAGGAAGCAGCAGGGAAACAAAGAAGTCATCCAAGGTCCAATTTTAAAATCATATGACAGTGGGTCTGCATGTGGAAAACACTAAAACATTTATACTCTACACAACCACAGTGGCCCTATATTCTCAGTGTAGTCTCAGGATCTTACGTGATTGAAGAGAACAGTTTGGTGACACAGCTGTCACCTCCCGGACAAAGAAAGCAATCTCGAAGGCTAATGATAAAGAATGAACAATGCTAGCAAACACCCGCCCCCTCTGTGGCCATCCAATAGCAAAAATTTGCGTTCCCCAGATTCTCTTTGTAATATTGTTGCAAGGCATGCTTGTAATTAGATAAGTGCTATTCTACAAAGGCTTCACGATTGCACAGTTTAACCAGACATTCTATTTGTGATGGGGCAAAGCGTAAATAAGACCTCCCCATTTCTGTAATTAAACCTCATTCCAGCTGAAAATGACCCAGCCCCTTCTCTGTAGGGAACGATCAAGCTCTAGAGTCAGACTCTGCTCGCCTCGAAATGAAGCATATCTTCCGAGTAACTTCATCCCTCAAGAGCCTAACAGGGCCAGTTAAAGGAGATCAGTGCTCCCTTTACAGCTCCAGAAGCAGGCAATGCCATGAATATGTATGACTTGGAGCTGACAAAACAAGAAAAAAGAATCCTATTCGTTTCTTGTACTTATCACAGGGTCAGATCAGAGAACATTAACGACTAAGTTCTAGATCAGGGCTGGACATTTGTCCACTAATGTCCAACCCTTCAAGAATTTAGCATTAGTAGGGGTGGACAAATAATAATTCTATTAGTAAGTTCACAAGGCAGTCGCATGAATTGTATTTCTAGAAACCTAATCAAATAATCTATAAATAATGTAATAAAATATGCTAGTTCATTAAATGCATTCATTAAGTGCAGTCATTATCCTTTTCCAAGAAAGCTCAAGAAAAACCAGGAAGTCATTGGATGATGTTTTACCTTGAGGTGACCAGGAGAGTTATATCCCAGCTTTACCCTGCACTTGGTTTTGTCAGTGTTTCCACACACCTGAATATTCCCAATTCAGAAAATGTATGATCTGAATCATTTAGATAATCATCATTCAATCAGCAAATGTATTAAATGAATCATTAGAACTGCACCACCATACAGCAAATTTTATTTTTAAAATTATTTTTTCTTGTTTTGTAAAAGGCGACATTGAGTTTTGTTCATTTTCTGGGTGAATAAGAGAAGAAACAAACAGCCCAGACACATAATTTTCATGTCTCAGGCACCCTGTCTAGCCTGCTTAGCTAATGAGTTGAAAATTTCATTTAATCCATATGTCCACTTACAAATCTTTGTCAAAGCAGAACGCTGTGCGATCTAAAAATAACTAAAAGAATCATTAAGCCTACTTAAGTCGAATTCTGGCATGTTGTAGGCAATGCAGCTTGATGTGATGCAAGTATACAGTATGTAGGTATACTCGTACTGTGCACACGTCTATTGTATCTAGGCAACTATCTCTATGTTTAGTGCCCTATTAATAACAACATTATTTATTTATTACTGAGGTTAGGTAAAGGTTTGTTAGTAAACACGTTTAAAAAATTTTTTGGTGCAGCTATTGATACTGCTAACTAAATTAATTACCATCTACAAGACTTTGTAACAACCAGACATACAGAAGCTACTGTAGATTTAATTTTTTTGCCAAGCATTTATTAGGAAAATCCAACGCTTTCCTAATTCAGAAACTAATACCACATACTAACAGTAATGCAGCTGTTTTTTTTGTTTGGTTTTTTTAAAAGAAGCCTGCCAAATCCCAGTCATTAAGCAGGTCCACTGCTTTTGGCCACCATCTCCTGCTGGAAAAAGCTGTTTCCTGCAGCTCATTAATAAGAGGATGAGCAGAGATTTACCCTCTGGACAACTCACACCACAGTCTAGTCAAACCAGACAACATGAGCAGTGTGTTTAAGTGCACATGACCATCCTTCATAAGACCTTTCTCATTAGAGTAAAAACGGGAAAGCAAGAAAATCTATTTTTAATGTGGCATTCCTAATTAAATATTATGAATGATCCTGCAAGAGCTTTCCGCATCCAAATGTAGAACTGATGCATCTATATTTCTCTTTAAGCTGTAGTTTAATGGTCGGTGCTGCACAGTTTTATGAATGCCAGCACCTGGCTCTTTTATGGTGCACGGCTTTGTGGAACATACAGCTGCTGTCCTCTGCAAAGTAACTTTTATAGCACTAACAAAACCTGATCACTCATCATCTCATTCATCTTTTGATCAGCAGGAAGTCAGAAATCATAAATAAACCTAATAAGGCAGGAAAACGTTACTCTGTGTCCTCTAGTTGGAAGGACTAGCAGATATCTTATTACATATACTCCAGCATGAAAAATAGGCCATTTCACTACAACCAAGGAAGTCAGCTCATTCCCGTACCATGGAGAAAAAAGGAAGCATATTTACAAGCTTGCTGGATCTGTATGTCTGTAAGTCCCCGAGCAGCAGAATCTCATTTTCAGGCATGCTGAGGTGGTTCTGCGTGAACATACATTTGAGCTCTTTGGCTTTTACAACACACCAGCAACAGCACCTTCAAAAGAGATGTGGGCCAACAGTGGCACCATAACAACAGTATAATATACATATATTACATATATATACATATATAACATATTTAATGCTACATGCAAAGTAACCCTTGGTTTTATGAGACAGCCTTGATAAACAAGGTGAGAATTTCATTAGTTTTCAGCGGAACATGTTGCAACAGATGGTACATTGAACAGATCTATGAAGCCTGCGAATATGATGTCAGACTTGTGTGTGAAAGCCACCATAATGTTTGAATATAACTTCACATTAGTGACCGCAAGTAGCACTGCTGTCTCCAGGTCCAGTCCTGAGCTTGGTTTATGGTCTTTTTCCTTGTGACTATATGGGTTTCCTCTGAGTTCTCCGGTTTCCTTCCACCTCCCTTAAACATGCCGGTAAGGCCAGCGCTAAATTGCTTGTGATTTGTGCATGACGTCCTATTCGGAATTCAGAGTGAAACCTAGCTTACGTTCAGCATTCTTCAGATCTACTGCAGCCCTGACTAGGATATAGCGTATACTGAGGATGAAGAAATGAATGGATGTTAACGTTGCGTTAAATATTACTGAGGGGTTCCAATAAATAGACCACACTTATACCAAAAGATTTCTTATGAGAATTATTTTTGTTAGGCAAACGGAGGTTTTTCCTATTATTTAAGTGGAAATTTGAGTTATTGTTTGAAATAATGCTTATTTTATACAACGCCCTGAAAGGGGGTCAATATTTCTGGAGTTGATGTATTGCTGCATAATGCTTATGTAGGAGTGCTAGATATTTCACACTGATACTTTTAAAATAAAGACCCCTCGTATGGAACATTTTTCATTTGTTCATTTATTTCTTCATTATTTCATCCTCAGTAACCACTTGATCCTGGTCCGGGTGGCGGTGGATGCAGAGCCAATAACTTGAATGGGATGCCAATATATCATACATACAGAGCAATTTAGCACAGCCAATGCGCAGAATCTCAATCCGGACAGTAACCTGAGCTCGGGATGGAACTGGGGGCCGTGGAGCTGTGAGGTGGAAATGCTATTCACTGCATCACCATACCACCCTCTCCATCTTTAGTAAGCATTTTTTCCTGGTCAGGGTTACTGTGGATCCAGAGCCTATTCCAGGAACAGGCAGGAATACAGGAATACAGTCCACTGCTGGACACCAACACCACCAGCCGTTGATAATGGATCCTTAAAGTATATTGGCATAATTTATGAAAAAACAGCATTTCTGTTTCCTATTACAATTCCAGTCACTTCTGGTTGAATCTATTCTGAGTATGCTAGCACAAAGCTTTCAGGTGCCACAATTTAGGTAATTATATATTCCAGTACTTGTACAGAATGAGTAAACCACATTCTAGATGACAACGCAGAGCCCAGGCTGGGGACATGACTCTGGCTTCACTGCAACATCATTAGCACAGATATGCTAATTCTTTCAACGCTTAATTGGCCACTATATGAGGGTTAATATGCAAAAAAAATCTGCTCTGCTGTTAAAGGTAAACGTACCAAGTGGCACCAGTGAAACAAATGATCTATGCAAACAGCTCAAGGTGCTACATGCATTGCTGCACTAGGAAGAAGCTGCTGTTCTTTTTTATATTCCTTCTGAGAGGAGTTACTGGCTCTACTGCAGAAGCAGTACTGCAGTCTCTAAGCACATCTAGTTCTCATTAATTATTCCTTACACATAATTCCACCATCAGGAAAGATGTCTGGTCAATAATTTTTGATACATTAGTTCAAAGCTTGCATGTGCAAGTTCGAAATACCTACCTACATCTCTACGTCTCTACATCCGCAGTTTAATCAATCATTGGAGATGAGCCACATTCATCCATTATCTATACCGCTTGTCAGGGTTGCAGGGAAGCTGGAGCCAATCCCAGCTGACTTCAGGTGAGAGGCGGGGTACACCCTGGGCATGTCGCCAATCTATCACAGAGCCACAGAGCTAACACAGAGCCAAGGCTGCTGGAGGAAACCAGGGCACCCGAAGGAAATCCACACAGGCACGGGGAGGACATGCAAACTCTGCACAGAAAGGCTACGAGGGTCAAACCCAGAACCTTCTTGGTGTGAGGCAACAGCGCACCACTGTGTTGCCCGAGCCACGTTCAAATATGTTAAATCTTCCACAAACAAAAAATCACTGGCATGACTTGACCATAATGAAAGCGTAATTGAAGAAGAATTAATGAATGTCCATCCATCCATTATCTATACCGCTTTACCCGTCTGGGTCGCGGGGAAGCTGGAGCTAATCCCAGCATCTTCTGGTGAGAGGCGGGGTACACCCTGGGCAGGTCGCCAGTTCACCACAGGGCCAACACAGACAAACAACCACACACACTCGCATTCACACCTATGGGCAATTTAGAGTAGCCAGTTGACCTAATCTGCATGTCTTTGGACTGCGGGAGGAACTATTCTTCAGAAAGTTCCAACAGATTGCATTTGGATTGCTGTCATGAATAGAAATGACTGGATACACACTAACAACTACAGCATCATTTTATCTCGCCGCTGGAAATGTTTTAGGAACAGACACGCGCTGTAACTTAGTTATCCATTACCTCATTGAAACAGTCTATAACACACCTGATGAGAGTCGGTGCCTTAGATTCAAAAGTAAACATAAAAACATTAAATACACAGCTAACATTTTTGGTTTTACTACGGAAAATACCCCATAAACAGCTGGTCAAAGTTTACAGTCAGGCGGCTGCTCTAGTCCACAGAGGAATTGGGGAAAGTGGACAGAGATTTTTCTCTGATACAGACTCACTGGTGAGTAATCTCCACAATGAGCTGAAAAGAAAAACTGAGATAGCAAGGAACTCATCCAGATAGAGGTAACGAGAAAAAAACAGAAAGGGGGAGGTGAAAAGCAATAGACAACTTCAGATATCCTTTATTTCATCCTGGCTGGTGCGGAAATTTTACAGTATTGCTGTGCGATCAGGCAGGGACGGAAGAATGAAGAGTGAAAGTGCGGAGGGACGGCACTAATGTAGGAGAATTGCAGAAGCCGACAAAATGCCATTTCATCATCAAATATTACCACCATTACCGTCATGCATACAGAAATCATCATCATTATACCACTGACTGCCATGTTTGTGTCAGGCAGGTCACCTGAATGCAAGTTCTCCTTCTTCACCTCACACCGGACAAGAATACAAACAGACAGACAGCAAAGCAAAAGGCCATGTTGCCATGGTGAAGAATGTGCCGTGTGTGAGTTCTAATGGAAAAAAGAGCAGGACAGAGGTGTAGGAGAGACTGATTACTCACCGTGTATAGCTCATTTGTCACTTTCACCAACTCCTCATGCATCTGAATGCCAATTTCTTTACTCTGAAAAATAAAACAGGCCAATAAACGTTACAAAATGTATGTGTTAGATGCACATCATCAGCGAAATGCATGAAAGAAAAACTAACGCTAAATGAACAGAGACGCATGATTTTATCTTCATACATATGCACAGGTGAGCTGTAACTCCATTATCCACTCGTGTGCTGCATGAACAAGTGGCCCCTTACAGTTAAAATTCAATATAGCAGAGGACTGGGATGGGAAACATGGAGGGTTTGTCCATGAGGATGCAGTATGTGTGGAGATGCTGTATGTTTATAACCGTCTTGCTATCCAGTAATAAATGTACCCATTTCCTTTCCATTTATTCATTTTTACTTATTCCTTTTTAAATAACTTTACTAGTTGTCAAGTCAGCGTTAGAGGACGCTGTCTGGACACCTTTCGGACTTTTTGGATCAGGTAGAACTCTTGAACTACATTACCCAGCAGCCCTTGGGCATTCATGCGATATAATTGGTTTCATATGTTTCGAGTTTGTTGTCAACAGTATTCCAGTCTTGCACGCTCAGTTTGCCTTGCGTTCATGCGGTTTACCATGCGTAGCTTTGTTGATCAAGTCTCATAGAACCAAGTTCATGCCATTGTCTTTGTTAAGTTTCTTTGTTTTCTAAGTTTGTTCTCCTATCTTTATATATAGCTGCTAATAAAATGCTGTGTTCATTTTCGACTCTCTGCATCCCCCTGCATTTGTGACAACAGTCCTGTATAATTATTATTATTATTATTATTAATAATAATAATAATAAATGGGTGTATAACATTTAAGTACATACATGTGTATGTATGCATATGTATGTCTTTACAAAATTCATTTTTTGTATTTAAAAATGCAGATTGTAGCATTTTCTTGTAATCGCTAATCTTAATAAAATGACTTATTAAAAAATTGATATACAGTATGAATGGTTTTGGTATGTATATCATATTGCACTTTTACTTTCACAGAATGTTTGGACTGCCTCTACAATGCGAGACCTGTGGTGATCATATTTAGTTGAGTTTATACCCCAGCAATGAGTTCTTAAGGTTAAACAGAAAATGTCTGAAGTTGTGAACGTGGTGAGGTTTTCTGTAAGGAGACATTTATTTAGCATTTCTGAAAGAAGGCTCCAGAAATCAGTCACAGCTTTGTAACAGTCAAAGGTAAAGCTGTTCTTTTGTTGTTGTTTTTTTTTGCTATAACACAAGTAATAACAGGTGAACTTGTTTAGCAAAAATTCTACAATATGAAATAAAAAGTATGATGTGTCCAAAAAAATGACATCATAGCAAGTGAAAGTATCTTGAATACAGTCCAATTTATCTAGTGTTGCTTATGACTACGATAAACCAGATATAACGTCATTACACCTATCTCTAGCCTTTTTTTTTTTTTTTTTTTTTTTTTTTACTCATTTCAAGCTTGAAATAGTTTTGTTCTGGCAGATAATTTTTCAAATGAAAGCAAAATTATCTCTCGACAATTTAAAGCTTAAAATGTGTAAAAAGACATCTAACCACTTAGCTGATTAATCTCAGGTTTGATTTATAACAATATTAGGAAATATTACATAGGACATCATAAGATATTGTTTTTGCATGTGGTATGACCTCACATCATCCCTGGATGTGCCGTTATTGAAGATAAACATTGACACACGGCATCATACCATCCCATTTCCGTACCATTCATAATTTTCCTGCAACACTACAACCCATCATGCTTTATTCCTTATTAATCTTTTGCCTCTTTAGTTTTTCCTGAGCTTAAGCCTTTTTCTACAGCACTGGAAAATATCTGCCTGTACGTACATCATTACGAACGAGTCATTCCACTGCAGTGTTTAATGCTGAAGCTTCATAATTCATTTCATAAACAGGTGTTGTTTGTTAGATGTTACAGTGCATATATAAGGGTCTCCCAGCTACATAAGGTTAGAACAGAGGTATTTATTTGATTACCATGTGGTGGTTAGTAAGTGTGTGCGATGACTAAATATCAAACTATTTATTGAGGAGCCTGATTTCACTTCCAATAGTAGACTAACTCATCTACTAGAAAAAGATTAACAAATGGGCAGCCCACAGTAAAAAGCAATAATAACTGGATATGGTCAAAACATCCAACATATATATCACGTTGAAGTATAATCCACTACGCTGGCTAGAAATGACGTACAGTACTCTACTACTTCAGATGAACTTTGGTCACAGCATGTGCTAAAAACATATCTAGTTCCAACATTCAGTCCTTCATTTTCCTGTAATGATTGTTATGTTTAGCAGGAGAACAAATCATGTCCTTTAATTAATCACTGCAAAGACTCACTCATACATCATGAGTCACCCAAACATGTCAGACCACGGGAGGTGGGAGTAAACTTCTGAAGGAAGTGATTAAAAAGGACCCGATATTCAATCATTCTCTTTTTAATAATGGCGGTCTGTCATGTCCAGGTCATATCTAATTAGTTTAGACTCTCTTAAACGACCCCAAATGGAAGTTTGCATATGATCTTAGTGGAATTTAGCTGCTGTCCAGATGTTCACTTGTTCCATAAGAAAATCATCTTTTGGATCATTGTGAGAAAGAGACATATGCAGTCCAGGCTTTTAAAAATCAGAGCTCCATGTAATCATGTTCAAGTGGCTTTTATTGTCATTTCAACCATATACAGATGATACAGTGCACATCACATGGAAACCGTGAAACTCCTAATGCAAAATGTTCCTTAATGAAATGTTTTGTACTGCAAAGGGAGTTGGCCAAGACTAGTTTTTGTTATTTTTAGAGTTACATTTATTATATTGTATCTCCATGCAAAAATGCAGTTAAATGCAAAAAGGTGCAAATAATGTTCATGAATATGATGAGATAAATCCCACGGCCCGCATACCTTTCTGTGAAAATGCTACAGGATAATTAAAACATCGTAATAGAAAATCTATTTCTCATTTTTTCAACTTTTACTCCTTTGTGCTTCATCAGCAGTTTACATCCCTGGAGCAAATGCGGAACTAACTTCAAGCATAACTTAAATACTCGATTTAGGTTTTGATGCCAATTTTATACAATAATCGATAAAAATCAATGTGTATGTTATCAAACTAGCTGATGGAATATTTTCTTCATCGAATTTTCTGAGCAATTAAAACAGGGGTCCACTCACTCCCCATTTCATTATATCTAGCTTAAAGGTCCACAATGTAGGATTGACGTGGCTCAATTGGCAGAAATGGCACATATAATGTATAATATTTATGAGTATATTTCCATTACAGTATAATTACCTGTAACAATGAATCACTGTGTTTTTTTATGCTTAGAATATGCTCTTTATATCTACATAGTGCACATCTACGGGGTCGCCATGGTACAGCAGCACAGAACGAATAAACCTCCAGAAGGCGCCTTCTGCGTTTCTTACAAGTGTTAGCGTGAATCCGGAAGGAAGTGCCAGAAGCACAAGAAAAAGAAGAAAGGAAGAAGAAATAAGAGGAGTCGGTGTTGGTGCTGGTTAACAAGTTCGAGAGCCAAATTTTGAAAAATGAAGGATCATGCTTATTTAGCATGGAAAAAGCAAGAAAGTGTGAATGTAAGTACTTGGATATGTGCTACGGGCACCAGACAGCCACCGTACGTTCTAATACACACATGGAAAGGGAGGTGTAAGGCAGCGGCATTCAGACGGTTGAAGCCTACATAATGGACCTTTAATGTTTGGCCTCTGTGAGAAATTTCATGAGGTACCTTTAAGCTATTTCATTGCTTTGCCTTTACGTACTTTGGTGTTTGCTTCCTTAGTATGAACTACACTGATTTATTTCTGCTTCCCAAAAGCTGCTTCATGTTGATAAATCACAGAGAGCTGTAATCCCCGGCAATCAATAGTGCCTGCAGTATCAGTGCAGCGCAGAACAACAAAACAGGAAGAAAATATTACTATCTAGTTCTACGCAACAATGCAATTGAAAACATATGAGTGACCTCTGGATGTGACACAGTAAACGATCGGACGTATCAGTTCCACCAAATTGTACTTTGTAATTTATTGAAACAGGCACAGAAACGCATCTGTGTGTCGGATTGTAAAAAGTGGTCAGGATACGCAAGGCACAGTAAAACATGATTAGGGGCTCTTGATCATATTGCAACCTTCAGTATATTGTGCAACCTTTAGAAATCAATACTCACTCTATGACTGTGACACACACACACACACACACACACACACCCGCGAGCACGTCTAAACCCCAACCCTCCGCAAGCAGCATGAGTTATGTGTTATGGGCAACACTTGATACCCGACACATACATCACATCCTGTCAGCACACACACACATACACACACAAACACACACACTTAAAGCTGATATTATTATACTACAAACAAAGATCTCATTGCAACATTTCATTCCCAACAATAAGCCTCATTTATCAAACCGAACACGAACAAATTTATTCATAAATTTTTTGCGCAGGAGTATTTACACAAGAAATGTGGTAAATCCAGTTCATTCCGAAAAACACTGGTATCCTACGGGAACTCCTGGGTTTGTGTAAATTTAATGAGTTGGAGATCATTGCGATGATATATATAGATTACGATGTTAAGTATAATTAGCACATTTATTTCATTTGCACGCACAATTTTAATGAAATTCTTGTGGAACCTGGTCATTTCATATTCATCAGAAAGAAAGCAATCCAAAACGAAAACCATAAATTAAGATAAATGTCTAGCCATTCGATTAGGACAAAAGGAATGCCACTGTATAAATGGAGGGAGAGTTCGCCTGTGCCTCCGGTAGCCGACACGCTGCAGTGGCTGAGCTGCATTACGGGAACATTTACTACACCACACCCTTAGGAGGCGCTATTATAGGTGTCCGGTAATCATATCGACGTTTTCAGCTCTCGGTGAGCTTTGCCTTTTATGGAGTTTTGAGCGCGTCGCCGAATACAAACCAGCTGTGCCATTAGTGCCGTTGATAATTAGGCACTGGAAAGTGAATGGCATTTATTATCATGTGCAATTGAACGTGAAGAGATCTGACAGAGATCTGAGGCCCATTAAGAGGTTCAGTTAATTCAGCGTTTCTAGTGTGTAGTGTCCACCTCTGTCGATTATATATAAATATAATGCAAGAATACCATTTTTAAAATACTGCATGCTACATTTTTGTTATAATATTGTACACGGCTGTATACCAAATATAGATACCTAAAAGGAATTTCAATACTGCTGTGTGTTTAGATGTTTTCTTTGTCAAACACAGAACGTGAAGACACTTGTCGTTTTCTGATGCAACCCAGTGAAAGAGAGGGAGTCCAGTCCCTCTCCATCAGAGGAAGCACTGCTTTGACTACCAAGTAACTGCCCATGCTCTCTGTCTTCATTCTTCTTCTCCTAACTGCTGCTAATCATTTGGGTACATCGTAAACCCTGAGCACCACCGAATACCTACTTATTACACAAGCGTAACCGGCGCATCAATCCACTGGTTGTATAACAGTGACACACAGAGCCTTTCCATGCTCAGTGTCTGATAGGTTTATGGAGTGCTAATCGTCAAAAGAGATGAATAGTTACAGTTGAAATACTCAACATGGTGCAATTCTACAGAGATCAGTGTTTAGCCCCAAGCTAGCAGGGCATCCAGCTGAGAAGCCAGTTTGAGGTCCCAGCATGAGGGTGTTTTCCCACCTAAAAATGTTGCAAAAAATATTTCCTTCAACACATTACACGGTACACTGTGCCAGGGAATGACTGCAGGTTTCTTATTCTCAGCTGAACTGTTTCGAAAAACCTAGAGCTAAAAGACATAATAATAGACTTAATTATCATGGATTTAATCCAATCCAATCCAATCGCATCTTAAGGACGGCTCTATGCATACTCTTGCACTCGTCCAGGCGTACAGCGTACAGAACATGTTGATTACAGTTGCACCGGTTTACTGCGCTCATTCATATTTCAAGTCTGTGTAAGGTCAGTCCTCTGACCGACACAAGCTGCCACTAATCCCTTGGGTTCTTTCGCAGCTCGTCATTGGCTTATTCATGCTTTCTACTTCCAGCCTCTCCTGAGAATGTTAACTGAGAGGGAGCGCACGCACCTAGAGGAAGCCCAGCCAGGTGTAAACATGCTGCTGCTGTTTGCTTTAGACCTCAGGAATCTGGGCTATGTGCTGACACCATTTCACATATAGAGCCCCGAGCTGTCCAGTCAAAACCACGTGGCACTGACCTTCATTAATGCGTCAACAATTGTGCGGACGTGACTGCTTATGCTTCTTTATATGTCCAAACCCTGAGGCTTATTATGAATCAGCCGCATCGGGAACAATGGAAAATGAGTGCTCGGAGAAAATATACGGAATTATCCATGGTTCTGAGCTGTGTAACGTGGTACTGTGTTAACACACGCCCGTTAATGAAACAAAGATTTAAGATGCCTGAGGTAAGGAGTCTGTTGTCCTAACACAGTCTGAAAAGCTGAATCAAGCAGGTACAGCGGGGTTTTTTTTCCTTCTGGCTGCCAGATCTCATCCCTGATATTTCTGAAGTGAGTTCATTTGACATTACGAACATCATTGAAAGCTACAGTCTTTTAAAACAAACCATTATTTTTGTAGCCAAATTATTATTAGGACTTTGGTGCGATGACATTTTATGGAAGCTCATTTGCACTACAAATGAGACCGGCATATTCAGCCTTCAACTACGACTTTTTTTAATCCTGTAATTGGGAGTTATTTTCAAGCAACTGTGACTTTTACTAAAACCTCACAATTGCGCATTTTATTTCATAATGTCAAGTCACTATCTTGCAATTGCAATTAACATCACACGATCATGACATTTCATCTCCCAATTACTTTTTAATATCACCCAATTGCGAGTCAGTGTTTCCGTTTACAAGAATCACACCACAACAATAAAGGCATTTGCAGCAGCGTGTAAAGTCGTAATATAACCTCCCTGTAGTAGGCTCCTCAGCAGGAACTGGCTACGCCAAGAGAATGTTTTAGGCTGAGTGTGCCTGAGGTGTTGGTGTGGCTCACACTTGTTAGATTAAAATCCGCAAGTGTGAGATATTAACTCAAAATTGCAGGATAAGTCCGTGTAGTATTTTGTCATATGTGCTGAAAAAGCTTCCACAATATTTACTTCAAGCATATAAACCTATACAGTAGGATGAAACTACCGTACACAGAAGTGACTTCAATAATATAATGCGAATGATTTTTTTTTAAGTCTTGTTTTGAGAAAATCTGTCGAATTAACAATGTCAAAATCAATAAATGGATACCCTACCTCTTTTTATTCATTTTTTTATCTCATTTGTAGCTACATATTTCTCAGACCCACCATACCTTTAGCTAACAAGCCAATCCATATTATCACAGCTAGCAGCAGAACTGACGTTATTATAGAAAGCAATAAAGCTTTGGAGCTAATAGTCCTGTGCTCTGCCACACCATGAATCATCTGGATATTAATGCATAAAACATACAACTTGACCTTAAATTATGGATTCTCAATATCTATTTTGTTCTCATCCTGTTAAATGCTCAATAATTTGTTCATTAAAAAAGGAATTCATGGAACTATGTTTAATACATTTCCATTTCATCCACAACTAAAATTATAGTAGCATCCTGCTACATTTGATAACTTTCTTTAACCTCAAATATACACAAAGCGAGATTATCAGTAGCGAGTAACTCTTTAGGTATTGTTAGCTAGCTATTTTAGATTAATGCATTATAATGGATTTTCCACAGGCACTACGGTGTGAAACAACATTCCCAAGTTTACACTAAAGAAGAATCCGAGCACACACAGACCTTTTTAAAGAGGCGAATCACATCCTCGCTGATCTGTGCCAGGCGGACGATGACATTGTTGATGTAGATGTCGTTGAGTGTGGCGTGGTCTCGGCTTTCTCTGCGAGTCTGATTCAAAACCAGGTACCAGCAGTTCACTGAAGACAGGAGGTGTTGGTCTTTCCTGAACAAGAGAAACACAAACAGTTAATATGGCCATGGTCTGACAGCTAGGGCTATATTATTCAGACTGCTAGAAGTATTGAGGTTCAAACAGTTATATTTGAGAAACAATATCGATTTACACATCATTCCTTTTATTGACGTATATGAGCATGAAAAAGTCAGGCACACAGCTAGTTCCCTGTGGGGAAACTTATATAAACACAGTTTATTTCGCCATTTCAAGAGCGCAACATAATGGCCAAAAAATAAACTGTAATTGTGACTAAACACGCAATGGGGATATTAAGAGCATTCAGTGATTTGCTATTTGCTTGTAATCAGTGCTGTATTCAGTATATATTGAGTTTTTACTGTGTGGAAAGAATCAGTCACACCTTTATGTGATTATCTTGGCTAATTAAAGTCAAAATCTGACAAAACAACCACAACCCTACTAAGCAATACACAATCTGTGTGTGCAGCTCAGGAATCTGTTTATTGTCTGGAGCTGTCAGAGAATGGAAAATGCAGTCGCTTTTAATTAACTGCGTTTGGCAAAATCAAGGTTTCTCTGCCTAGTTCCATTTTCTTTAAAAGGCCTCTTACAGGCTGCCATTATTCCCTTACAGCAGAAATAAAGACTAAAGAAGACATTTCTCAACGGCCTTGAATACTGATGCCACACAACACAGCCGAACAGACGCATTTACATGCAAACATGATGTCTGGCAGCTCATCGATCACTTAATACCTTAACACTGGTAATAATAATGACCCTGAACCAGAAGGAGAGTAAAAGCGTCCTGGCATGATCCTAATCTGCTTTCATGGACTTAAGCTTTCACTAACCACCAACAACCCCCCGTCTTGGCCTCCATCTCAGCCATATCTCCTTCCCCAATCAATCAACAAGCCTGAGGATGAAGAAAGAAAGGCTCGGACGGGAGGAGAACCATGAAAAGCACAGAGAAGCTAGCGGAGGTTTCAGATAATGTGAGAAGGAGGAGCAATTTTGGAGTAAGACGAGGGAGAAATTTGCAGCATCAACCCTTTCGGAGATGCTAAGCATCATGCCTTGAATCTCTTACACCTCGGCTACACGACAAGACTTATACAATATTAAAGCAAATGTTGAAAATGTGTCCTTTGGTCAACAAAGCCTCCACGCTAATATAGGCAATGATCCAAGTGTGAAAATGTCCATAGATGGGGTCAAAATATAGGCATAACATGAGGATAATCCATAATCAAAACATGAAAACAGGTGAAGGTGAAAACTAAAAAACAAGGCTCAGACCCTAACAAGATAAAAACACAAATAGAAACTTCACAAGAAGGAACAGAAACAACAGGATTGAGTGAATCAAACTCATCAAGTGAGACACAGAACAGGTGAACACATTAGGGTAGTCAACCACTATAAGGACAGAGGACCAAACACAGGCCTGAAACAAAAAAAAAAAGAATCAAAACACAACAAGACTATCTCTTGCGACCTCTCACTGAGATGAAGGATTCCTGACAACTAAAACATTATCCTCAAACACCGTACATTTTCAGATTATGGCCATAAATCACAAATGTGACTTTATATTTAAATATACACGGTGGACGATAGTTTCAAGATTGTGTTTTTACATAAGACAGTGGCTTTCCCTCACACTACAGACTGTTGAGTGATACACACCGAGCATGTTAAATATTTATGAGTTTAAATCAGTGTGTCCAATTCTGGATAGTTAGTACATCTGAAGGATTACAACTGGATTTCACACACCACATACCGCAGGATGGATAATCTGGGAAGATAATCATTTAAGACCAACAGGAATCTATGGCCATTTAAGAAACAGGATGTATCAAAACATCAACCTACTAATTTGGTACTACAGCAGATAATCATGTTATGATAACTCTGTCTGTAAAATACTCAGGCGACTGTAATAATGAGTCTGTTTCAATATTCAATCATAATTTGCTGGTTAATGCTGGTGTTTTGCTATTTTAATTGAAGGCATGTTTTTCACATTCAAGTGCTCCACATATATAAAATCCAGTCCTTGAGAAAAGCAATGTCTCTGATTAGGATGCTGTCACCTCTGATGTCTTACTGCACAACTACAAACATTGATATTCAAAAATCTGACAAATTAAATACATTAATTCATTCATTAACAAGGACAGTATTACTCATTAATAGTGTCATATTTAAGTGTTTAATATTGGCTTCAATTGGCACCCCATAGTTTTATGAGTGTACTTACTGCCCAAAACATGAATTTCAGCATGAATTTCTGGTTACATCAAACTATCAGACAGTGGCACTGGACTTCTTGATTGAGCAATAAATGCCCTTAAGTTGAAGGTCACAATCACGCATAATTGAGACACACCATAGTTATGATCTCACTATTAGCCAGATGACTATATACTTAACCCCTTGCATGGGTTAAATGATTAAAATGTCGCCAGTCCACCACAGACAAACAGCCACACACGCTCGCATTCACACCTATGGGCAATTTAGAGTAGCCAGTTGAC
>JAQQZR010000036.1:12439428-12477038 GCA_030068235.1 Notoglanidium macrostoma | reverse complement strand
ATTGGCTGATAGGCAACAATGGTGAGCAGTGACTGGCTTATAGGAAACAATGGTGAGTAGTGACTGGCTTATAGGAAACAATGGTGAGCAGTGATTGGCTGACAGGAAAAATGGTGAGCAGTGATTGGCTCACAGGAAACAATGGTGAGCAGTGATTGGCTGATAATAAACAATGGTGAGCAGTGATTGGCTGATAATAAACAATGGTGAGCATTGATTGGTCATTTGGAACAGAGGCTATAGCAAGGGCAACTCAGTCAGGCATTATGGTGATGAGTCAATTAAACCTGCTCTCTCTCACTTCCTGTAACCAGCAGCTGGAAAGTTGCATTGAGAAGGACAGTCAAAAACATTTGCTAAGAAAGTCACTTGGCTTTTTTTAACAATAAGGTCAAAGTCACGAATTCGGCAACACTGATTAAAAGCTGAATCTGTGCATGCGAATGTCTCATTCACAGACAAGAGCTTTCAATTTATTAGTACGATCCTTCACAAAGCTGTGTGAGCTGCTACAGGCCAAGAATCCGTCACTGGCTGAATGCCACTGAGCAGAGAATTGCCTATTGATTAAATACGCAGAAGCAGCAGCTCACATGCAAAGTGAAGTGCTCCAGTTGTTCTGTTTTTAGCCAACAGCTTTGATGAAGCACTTCTTTGATGGCAAGGAAAACAGGAAAGAGAGCCCGTTCAATTAACAGTTACATTTTTGTTGCTAAAACGAAGTGGCTTGTGAATGTGCTACGGTTTCTTAGAAGCTTATCTAGTATTGTGCAGGTGAAAGGATGTCTGTATCCAGCGGCAAAAAATCGGAGAGTTCTAAAATGCTCCAGCAGCTATTTCTGCTCGGATAACAACAGCACAGACAATGGGTGGAGCACAGAGAGAACAGAGCAGAAAAAAATTGTCTGAAATGAACAGCAAAGGAAACCCCCCACACTTACACAAGCAATAAACACACTGACACACAAATGCACCACAATATCTACTTACAAATCTGATCCCATTTGCACAGTGAAGAAGCATGCTCACAAAGCATCACAACTAAATAATTAAGTCCGGTTTGTTGACATTAATGCAATTTTCTGAAATATTGCAGATGTTGTGTTTATTTATATAGCAACATTTTGTTACAAACTGACTAAAAGCAGCTGATTAGATGTTAGCTTTGAATCCGTTTTGTAGCATCAGCTTCCTGTTCTTTGCTTACAGGATGGAAAGCTGTTGTGATCTTCTACTGTTGTAGCCCATTTGCCTCAAGGTTCACTGTGTAGTGTATTCTGACATGCTTTTCTGCTCACCACGGCTGTAAAATGCGCTTATGTAAGTTGACTGAACAAAATAGCCTGGCCATTCTACTCTGATATCTCTCATGAACAAAAGTTTGTTTGTTTGGTTGTTTTCTGCACCATTCTGTATTGACACCCAGGGGATCAGCAGTTTCGGAAATACTCAAACCAGCCTGTCTGACACTAACAACCATGCCAAGGTGAAAGTCACTGAAAACGCATTTTTCTTGACTATTAAAAGAGCCTCTTGACCTGAATCTGAATTATTTCTATGCATTGTGCTGCTGCCACATGATTGGCTGATTTGATAACTACATGAACGTGCAGGTGATCCAGTAGGTAATGAGTCCCTAAAAGCATTTAAGTGCACCGAAGCCTAGCTGCTCTTCACGTCCAGTGGGCAAAGAATCCCAGGGTGTTTCATCAGTGGGAAACTTAAAATAGCTAATGTCAGTAATACATCCTGCTGAGATAAACTTCCCATTGTCCCCATAGCTAACACAGCTATGAGGAAGAACGACAGGGAGGAATCGCTACACTGATACTTGGAGAAGACGTATTAGGGCAGTCAATTATCAGTATAAATGAATATGAAATCTTCTTAATGGATGTTATTGCGGTCAGTCCTATATTCTATAGTCTATATTCTACATAATATATTTATATTCTATAGTCCTGTAGTCGTACATCATGATGCATATTGAGTATCGTAGAAATGTCTTTAAATATCGTGATAAGATACATTAGTCATATCACACACAGCTAATCACGACAGCTCGAAAGTCTCAACCACCCACACTAATAAACACACAAGAGACGCACCAAATGTTCGACTGAATATATTCAGCTGAAACTAACACCAATAGCAGATTTTGTGTCTGACAACAACAATGGCAAATGTTCTGAACACATTTATCACTGCTTTTGTTGTTCTGCTGTGGAATGAGCAGAAAGAAACTAGACATACACTATAGGGCCATATGTTTGTGGAAGCCTGACCACTAGGTTCATGTGTGCTGGTTGAACATCCCATTTCAGATGTTGTCTTCTTTTGCTATTATAGTAAGCTCCACTCTTTAAGGAAGACCTTCCACCAGATGTTGGAGCGTGGTTCTAGGGATTTGCCTATTCAGACACAAACGCATTAGTGTAGTTCGTCTCAAAGTTGTTCAGGAGCATTCACACGCTGGAACGAAGACATCCTGTACAATTGTACAGTTCTTAAAGACATTTTTGTATTCAGCGTACATTATTCAATGTTCCATACTTCCTTCGTGTTAGACTTGTTACTTAGTGACTTTGATTGCCATGGTTATGGCTATAGCATTAACAAACATTTATTTACACTCCCTGTAGCCGTCCCTAGAGCTTGTTGATGCTTAAATCATATTCTGATTTAAATTAACTACCATGGGAGCACAATTCACCAATCAACAGGCCGTGGACAAGACAGCAGAACCACCATGTGGGTGCAGGTCTATGATTGGCATCTATGTGTGAAATTGGAGCTGTGTTCCTGATTGCTGCAGGGTTGCCTCTCCCTATACAAAGCTCAGAAAAATGCTTCAGGCAGTATTGAACAAATGCAAGTGTACACTCCAAATAAAATTCACCTCATTGATAGATTAAGATTTTTAAGATCACAAACATTAGGTCGGCCAGAACAAGAATGCACGGTGACTCTGAATGCAGGATGTATCACACTACACGAGCTATGATAAACATCTCGAAATGTCAAACACCCTTATGCTCTTTCCAAGTTAAAACAGGCACAACGATAGCAGTGATAGTGACTGTCTTACTGAATTGTTTGAATTAAGAATGACCTATGGCTACAGACGATTTTGCTTGACGCAGTTTATGGGTTAAAGACTTTATTTTCATCCCTTGCAGTTTTCTCATTCAGTTTCACTGAAAGGAAGCTTCACCGTAAGGAGGGAAATTGCTATTTTTTACAGGGATACAAAACCTGATTCAAAAAAGCAAATAGCTAGAAATAAAATTAAAAAATCCTGCTCCTTGGAATTTGTTATTTGAGTTTCAGTATTAGGCCCAGTGATTTATAAAATCTGACTTCAGCCAAAAGTTCTCATTTCAATGCATAAATATAAATACATGCAAGCACAAAATATAGGAAAGAAGATTAACAACAACCCACACACACCCACACACAACACAGCTAAGCCTGTCACAATTATGAAATCTTGTCTGATTAACTGACATACACGTAATTATAATTATCAATAAACTCTCTTCATACCTTAAGTAAAGCAGATCTTAATCAACACTGTACATGTACTTTAAGCACTTTAACATTTCTGGCTGCCTTACAGATTACAAAACTTGCTAAAGGGAAGATTCGAGACAATAATTTAAATATGTTAACCCTTCTATTATCAAGATGCACAAAATGAAACATTTGCTATGAGATATAAAATGCAAATGGGAGACAAAAACAGGCCCTAGGGTCGTGCGTTCAGCGTTTTAGTAATAGTGACTAAGTCCACTAAGACCATGTTACATGACAAATCATAATTACAAGCAGATTACAGATTAAAGAAAAATTATAAAATATCCAGCAATAATTTGATTATATTCTTATGTTGTTGTTGATTCACTATTGACTGACTACAAAAATCATATGACTGTGGAAATAATGGTTAATAAAGATCAGATCAGAAAATCAACCACATACAGACAGGCGCATAAATCAGCAGAGTTAGAAAAGTCCAACACACACACACACGCACACACACACACACACACACACACACACACACACACACACAGACACGCAGACACACGCAGACACACTGCTCCTCCTCGGCTTACTTGAACTGCTGGTGTTCTCTGGAGGAGCGAATCTTGGACGAGAACCTCTCGGCTAGTTTCTCCAGGCTACGCGAATACTCCAGCTGAATCTCGGCTTTGCGGCGGAAAAACTCCTGCAGGTCCTGCAGCAGCTGGATCCGAGATTCCGACTGCTGCTCCAGACACTTAAACTGCTCCACCAGCTGATTACGGATCTCTAAAACACAGACAAACACAAGAGCAGAAACCATGAACTCCTCAAAAAGTAAATGGTAACTGGTTATACAGATAACCACAACGACAGGAGATCAAATCTCAGAAACCTCAGATCAGCACAGTGAGTCTCGTGCAGCCTTTACAAAAATGATTTCCAAGGGAATAAAATATCCCCAATTCACTTTTTTGTGTATAAGCAAAATCATTTTTTACATTTTCTTAGACAGAAGTAAATAATGTTTTTACTTGCGTTGCAAACATGATGCGCTGCATCAAAAACTGCATCTGGAGGCAATAATAATACTGTCATCCCAACAACAGCACTTTATAATCTCATTTGTTTCTCTTTGTATAAAAACTTGCCTTAAGTTACTACATTATATTAGCTATTCATTTTCAGTTCAGTCAATTAGGTTTCCAGGCAACTAAAACATGGAACTGGGCAACTAAAAATAATTTGTTCATTTATCCATGCTTGTACTTTCTTTGAAGTCTTATATGAGGAAAGTCTTGAATGTGAATTACCGTCCTTTAGAGGCAGCGCTGTGTCTAAACTACTATTGCGGAATCTTTGGATTGATAGTCTTCCTTAATGGATTAATGGCAAGAAAGCCCATAAGTAGGGCTCACTGATGCCAAATGTCATATTGGCATTTTATTGCTACACACTGAAAGCATAGCATGAATTGCAGTGTACTGGAAACACCTTGGTGAGCTCCGGATCAAAAGCTCCAAAAGTATGGCGTTGCTCTTGTCCCGAGGACTATTAAAAAGAAACGCGGGGCATGATGTGGGCTCTTGCTTAGAAAAATGTAATGCTAACAATGTCCTTTGGTAGCAGACGTTCAACCTGTGGTGTTTTCAAATTACTGGCTATTGCCGAGTAATTTGTACAGACTATAGTCTGTTAACAATTCATTGCGATCACTTCATTGTGCTAATTTTTGCTTTATCAGCCTCTATCAGGAATCAGTTCTGAGACAGGGTTTTTATTTACCATCAATGCAGACAAATCCAAAACATGACTCATTATCAAGGTCAAAGGCAGGCAGAAAATCAGGTGACGTGCGAATAACCGTAACGGCAAAAATCAAGACAATGTGAACCATAAAAAACTAGTCAAGCCAAAAACCAGAATATTAATACAAGAGTCTAAGGCTTGGTGAGCCTAGAGGTAGCACACACAGAGCATGAATGGCATCCTTATGTAGCGTGGGTCTGCAATTGCGAACAGAAGTATGTGATCAGATGTGGTTGAGGAAGTGACAGTGTGTGCGAATGCTGGGAAGTGTAGTCCGCGGCGGCCATGTTAACACGCTTCTGCGCTCAGGGAAGTGGAGTTCGGAATGGATTCCTGATCATCAGTAATGATTTCTATTAAATCAGGGTTACAGAGTTTCCCCATTCCTTCTGTACAGTCAGGTGATCATGAAAGTAAACAATTTCAATCATTCTGAAAATAAAAACATGTTAAAAATTAAAAAAGTTAAATGATTAGCATGATAGCACGTATTTGCACATCTCAGCAGCGGTTACTCCAGCTTGGGTCAAAGTGGTTTAAGTTAAAACCAAACAAGAAGTCTCACTAGTGTAAGATAGCTGGAGATGTTGCACAAGTGGTATTTATTTCTTCTGGATTTTTTGTTTGTTTGTCTTAGATTAAGTTGAGCAAGACAATCCTACTGGACCAAATTGTACTGTTAACTACATTTATTTTCACAGCTGTTTTTAAAGGTTTGGTTCATCATAAAGCTTAAGGTTATAATGATTTATACATACATAACAAAATAGTACTTAATCATTTATGTGACTTTGCTTATTAATTCCTTGACGTTCCGGTGATATTTTGTTGATCTCTTAAACTACAGCTTACAACAAACTACAACTACAACTCGCAACAAAAAGCAGGGTTTTTAATTAGCTATTTAATATTGCTCTCTAGGCTGGTCAAGCCCTGCCCTGGATATCACACAAATAAATATTAGCCTGTAATGTTAGTTAGTTTAGTTAGTCATTCAATAATTCATTCAGTTGTAAATTCATCAAGCCACCTACAGATACACCTGTCTTAAGAGACCGAGATTTGACATGATGCTCATGACAAACAACCCAGTTAAGCCTTGATGACCAACACTCAAGAGACATATATTGTGCAGCTCTTTTTTGTTATTCAAGAATAACAAGGCCACAGGGAAAGCTAACAACAGTATATTCTAAAAGCGCAAGTCGCGCCCCTGAAGCTGCTGTCAAAAAAAAAAATTCTTTCATGACTTATTTTAAAGTGGCTTTGTAATCCAGCTTCAAGAAGCACTACAGCTTTTCATTCTTCTGTTTCTAAGGCTAAGGCTAAATGAGGCATCTGTACCTAGCTAGATAAATGAGCCCTTCCTTTAGAACACATTCTAAAAGGCAATTCTTTATTCATTCATCTTCAGTAACCGCTTTGGCAGGGACCTGATGGAGCCGGAGCCTACACCCCATAACACTGGGCGCGAGGCAGGAATATATCCCGGTTGTCATCACAAGAAAAACACAATGCACACATATTCACATTTAGGGACAATTTAGAGTAAATATACAGCCATGTTCTTGGAGGTGGGAGGACACCAGAGAACCCAGAGGAAACCCACAGTGACGCTGAGAACATGAAAAACTCCGGACATACAGTAATCCGAGCCCAGGATTGAGCAGCGGACCTCGGAGCTGTGAGGCAGCGGCGCTACCTGCTGCACCACCATTCAGGAAGATTCAGCAAAAAGTCAGCTACTTTACTGTGAATATAATGTTCTAATGTAAAATGTCAAAACATATCACTGAAAAACTTATATTTCCACATGACATGATTGACATAAAATTCTTCCCCATGGGGAACTCACATGGAACATATGAGATTGGTAAGTGCACTCATATGTCATGGAGCTGGAATACATGTGATTTATTCACCTTATATCATCTTACAATGACAGTGTACTGCAACCTGGTTCTTTTATTGAGACACAGGTTGAAGGTCATGAAGATCTTTCTACATTCCTAATCCTGCAAAAAGGTCTACCCCTACTGTCATTTTGTGGTAGGTGCATTAAATGTCCTTCTTCATCTTCATTCAATTCATTATAATAACAAACGAACACATTTTGCCCAATAACGAGCTTCATAGCTGGCTTGAGGTTTCAGTGTCGTTGCGCAATACCTTTGTAAACGTGAACAGAAATCTGGTACCATCTAAATTTGAACACATCTTCTAAGTCAGTGTTTTTTTCCTTATTTTTAGTACTTAAAAATCAGTACTTAAGGTAATGATGAACTGTCAATTCTCTTTACTTAGTTGAGTAGTTCTTGACATAATACGGATTACTACAGTTGACGAACAGGGGCTATTACTTTTCGACATGACACACCTCTTATTTGAAAAGCATTCCAAGAGACTACCTCATGAAGCTGGTTTAGATAACGCCAATAGTGCGCAAAGCTGTCATCAAGGTAAACACTGGCTACTCTAAATATAAAACATATTTAGCTTTTTTACACTTTGCTGTTTACCACATCTTTCCATATGTCCCATGTGTTATTTCATAGTTTTGATTCAGTATTGTTCTACAATGTAGAAAATAATCAAAATAAAGAAGAAACCTATGAATGACTAGGTGTGTCCAAACTTTTGATGGGTACTGTATGTTCAGCTTCTGTCTCACTGAACATTATCCAAGAAAAACATGCAGGTCTTTTTCAAACTTGCAGCAGCAATGGCTTTTTTTTTGGGTATGGGGAAGCAGTGGTTTCCTCCATAATGTCCTTCCAAAACCCATATATAAACCTCATCCCACCTGTGACACATGGTGTGGATTCACTATATGGCCAAAAGTTTATTGAGACCTGCCCATTATGTCCATATGTAAGCCTTCTCCAACCTGTTGTAAAGGATGTCTCTGTATGTTATAGCATTACAATTTCCCTTCCCTGGAACTAAGGGACCCAAACCTGCTCCAGACTGACAATGTCCGTGTTCACAAAGCAAGCTCGATACTCTCTACCCTGTCTACCCAATAGGTAGATGTTACGTGATAGAGGACAGCTAGCTGATCAGCTTTAAAAAGAAAGTGTCATCCAAGACCAAATTAAAACAAAATTAGTGTCAAGACCCTAACCAAATTGTGATACTGTGGTAGGAGCTGTTCATACAGGGAAAAAAATCCAGAAATAATGATGAAACCAGCAAGGAATGATTAAATATTTCTCCTCAGTAGCTACAGGAAATATTTGGTGGAGGTTAATATTGCTAAAAGAGGTTCTACTGGTTTTACATAATGATTACAAGGGGTCACCTACTTTTCCCATCCTGCATTTCAAATGATTAATCAAAGTGTTCAATAAAGACATTAAAAGTACAATTGTATGTGTGTTCTAAGTATAGGAATAATGTGTCTGTCTTTTATTATAACTTGGATAAAGAACAGACACATTAAAGCAGAACTCCAGGCAATCACAAAGGATTCACAAACATTGTGACTGGATATTAGACATTCAAACACTGCACAAACGAGTACTGTGTGTGATGACAGGGAACTAGCCATTTTGTTCAAAGGTAAACACAGCCCTAAAGCTGAGAGGGAATATTTCTTTCTTTCTTTCTTTCTTTGTGCTGGCTAGCCATTGCTTATGCAGCACTCCCCAATCTTAGGTTAACCACTGAAACCTAGACCATTCCTTTAGATGCAGCGAGCTTTAGCCTTTGGGGCTTACACACACTTGGCCCCTTTTCAGATACCACAAATACTGAAAAGCTCAAACCCTCCACAGATCCAGAGATGCCATTCTGTGAAACATTCCAAGACTTCTTGTACATTTTTTCTGTTTTTTTTTAGTCTTTTGCTCACCATTTCTTTCATTGTTCTCAACATGCATTCAACGACAAAACAACAGAGCCCAGAGGAACGCCCCTGAACCATCTGACATAGTTTCGCATGAATGGCCGGCAGGACTTTGAAAACGCACTTATAAAAAGACGACTTCAAAACCGCCAGCAGCACAAGAACTCGCGGGTGGGTTTGAAAAATTAGGTCACGTTGTAAGTGAGCCCTGAATGTCTTGCAGAGACCATGTGCATGAGCAATCACAGAGTTATTCAGAACAGAGGAGCCCATGCACACTACAGTCACACCATTTCATGCCTGGAACTCATAGCAGTACGAGTTTTTAGAAGTAAAGCACAGATACACAGACGCTTTCGAATTATGTACAGAACAACAAAAAAAGTTGCATCCTATTACACTCTAGCAGCATTTAAAAGTGTCACAGGCTAAACACAGATAATAATTAACAATAATAAAAAACATAAGAAAATGTATTTGAAATATATTCATTTCTATTACAAAAAGAACATCATTTAAGTCCAATGAAAAGCTGTGTCTTGTTTTCTTGGCATACATATGCTTATGAATAAGACAGTACTCCTGTATATAGTTCAAAGAAAGAAGGTGGGGATAAAAAGCCAAAAATACATAAAAGCTTGTTTAATTAGACCTAGGCCATAAGCTTAACCTTTAATTTAAGGGATTTCCACCTCACACTGTGGTCTGATTAAACAAAGCTGCAATTACAGCATGCCTCCCTCCCCCACAGCATTTCTGATCGATGCCCTTCAGTTTGCAACTGCAGCTCAGAGATCTAGGGGTGCTGACAGGAGGATTCAGAACCCCAAAGTGCCCATATATCATCACAGTATGCTTTGTGACTATTAGGAAGCCTTTAGAATGTTTGTCAATGCCACAGATCCTTTTCTTATGAGTTTTGTTCTTTAAAATCAGCTGCAAACATTTGTGCTGACCTGAAGCATTAAAGCTATTGTGGTATGAGCTCATACGTCACAGCTGCTAGCATAACCATTCAGCGGCAACACTGAAGAAGAAGGGCTCATTTCTGAAAGAGGAAGAAGATTCTTTAACACCTGTCTATTCATAAACTTTGTCCAAACTGTTTCCACAAAAATGAAAGCTCCATGAAGACATTGTTTGCCGAAGATGTTGTGGAAAAACTTGAGTGGCCGGCAGAGACCTGACCTCAACCCCACTGAAGAACCTTTGGGAGGAACTGGAACTTGGACTGCACACCAGGACTCCACTATTCCACATCACTGCCTAACCTTAATAATACTCATGTGGCTGAACGAGCAAATCCCCACAGCCACGCTCCAACATCCAGTGGTAAACCTTCAGAGAAGAGTGGAGATTTTTATAAAGGCAAAGGTTGACTAAACCTAGACAAGACAAAATGCCAAAACTAGGAATTGTGAACCCATGTGAGATGACGTTATTGTATTATTCATTTATTTTACAAATATCACTCTGACTATTACAATGGATTTTGTGTTCTACCATTTTGAAATGTTACTGGTAACCACATTAAGAGTGGATGTGCTATTTTTTTGCTATCCTGACACATTGCACTAATGCAATAAAAATGGACGAATTTGCCTGTCCACCTACCTCTGCTAGTTCTTCAACAATATCAAGTGACTCTGACTCAGTGGAAAAATATAAGACAGGAAAACAAACACAAAAATACGTCGCAACATTTCATGAATTTGACTTTACAATTTATATTTATATAAATCTTCTAATAAAAAAAAAAACGTTGAGTGGTCATGGGTTGGGGAGGCAGAAAATTCACGATGTCCATTGGGGGAGCCATGATGTAGAAACCAGGTTGTTTAATTTTTATAAAGCCAAAAGATAATGTTGCACAGGTCCATCCACTCTTTGTGTTATGTAACTATTCTTACATTTTCATAAATCAGAGTTCACTGATTTTTTTCTCTGTACTGAAAAAAGAAAACTAAATGTCTAAGCTCTTGTGCTATGCATACTTAAGTTGATACGAGGTGATCCCATCCCAGTGTAACTTCATATGTCATACTTCACCTGACTACACCAACACTTAAGAAGTCTTTTACCTTTTCTGGAAAGAGATGATGTGTCTAGACAGCGGTTGATCAGCCCCTGAGAACAATGATCTAATAATACGATGATACAGCTGGGGAAGATAAAGTGGAAGGACGGATTTGCAGTTGATAATGGTTTCTCGTTTGCTGCATTTCCAAAGTTTATTGAACCACATTAGGTGTTTAATAGCACTATTCTGCTTTGATAATTTTTTAAGAGTAATGACATCTTTAAATGCACCGATGCAGTTGCAGTATGTGGTAATTTTGTATCATCACACTGGTTTTAAAAACTCCCATCTTGTATGGCCAAATAAAATGAGCTAGTATTTTTAGCTCCCAGCTTTTCTCATTACCCTCTCGACATCTCCTCTCAATGTTGAGTGGATACTGCTACCCTCTTAGTAATCGAACTGACCCTCTGCTGGCTTCTGTTGCTAAGATATGAGAAACATCAGAGGCATGATGGCAGCATGTTTTAATACTACTTGTATATATTTTATATAGACTATTGTGGTGCAACCTGACAAATCATAACATAAGCAAGTCTTAATAAGTACTACTCGGATGGGATATGCTTAGCCGACATGCAGTGGAGTCCAAAGGTCTGAGACGACATAAAAAATTTGGGATTGTTTTTCTTTAAAATCTGCAAATAAACAGAACGTTTTAGGATTTTGAAATATTTCAAACTCACCCATGGTGAGAAAATGATGCATCTTTTACATGATAACTGTGCTTCAGACACAGTATGAACTGAAATACTGTAGATTCTTTACAATTTAAAAACTATACATCTTCATCATTCGTATCTGGAATAATTTATGTTTTGTGGATGGATACTGGACTTCAATTGATGTAAAATGCTACTAAATAAACACATTTATTAGTCTGTCATTGCTTTCATTTGCCCATGTGCATGAGCTATGTTCTGTGACTCAGCATCACGTGTTCACAGCATAAAATACATCATTGAATTTAACTGGAAAATACATCAAATCTGATCTGACATCTGACACCCTTTTCTGATGATTCAGGCTTGTATCAGCTCTGAGAATTGGGTCAGGGGTCCTTGCTTCATAAAAGAGATAACAATAGAAACATGTGCAAGTTATTATGCATATTGTTGTATCATGTATAAAACTGTATAAATCAACATGTTGGTTTACATCCTACAGTATAATAAAGACAGCTATATCTTTTATGACTTCTTGTATCTTAGATGTCGCTAACTGGTCAAATCTTGTCTATGGGTTACTTTGTAGCAATGGCCTCAAAGTGTCCTACACTACAATGAACCTCTACACAACACAAAAAGAGTTCATTCAAGACGCAGGTATGCACATTGTCATGAAATCAGAATAAAACTAGGAAGGGGATGTAAAATGGATACACTCTGACTTGTACAAACAGTGAACAAATCACGCTGGTAAGATGATAGGCTCCCAGATGGTGGTGCTAGACAGGGTTGCACTTTTTTTCCCCTCACAGATTTGGTAGAAGGATTGAGATCAGATGGTAATTTCTCAATTATTTCTGATATCGGTCAATAAACAGGCGTACCACTCCTGCTCCTATCATGCTTAATCAATGTACAGGGTCTTTGCATGCTCATTACAGCTTATCTAAATTCAGATAGGACAATGGAGATAAGGAAGTGCTCTACATTGACCTCAAGACAAACATAATCCATGCAGCTCCATCATCGCGTGCTGTGAATACGTCTACTGACAAGAGCAGGACACGGGATGGAGTGTGACTCTCAGTATGCAGAATACGTGAAAGATGGGGCGTTACATTAATGAATAAAGTATGACTGGCATGGTGTGGGGAGAATGAAGATAGAGCAAGAAACAAAGAGAAGGAAAGATAAGGAAAGATAAAAAGACAGAGATGAAGTATACATCTAAGTCTACAATTCATGTTGGCCATCATGTCTTTACATCTCACCTGAGACTGAGATCTTATCTTGCTTCCTGGTTTCGCCTCGTTCATCATAATGGCCCATCGATGAAGGGACAAAATGCTGTACAATTCAATGAATTGTACTCCTTTAATTACTTAAATTCTTGGGTTTACATTTTCAACCATAGATTTAGATGGTGTTTGTGTACACAAATTGACTACAGGCGTTTTTACACAAATTTAAAAGCGTTCTTAAAAATCTTTGTCTTCACATATGCTAACTACCAGCAAAAATTTGTCAATTTCAGATGCCACTATCAACCATGTACATGTCAACCAAAAATGCCCATTTTTCTTACGATTAGTCTGCATGAGTCAACAGAGATACATATGTAAAGAGAGGCACTTCTTTATCTTCTGCTTGCATCTCACTGTTACACAAAACAAACACAAAGACACAGCACCCATCAGCAACCAAAGAACGAAATCTAACATTAAACAAAATAAAAGAACCGAGATGTACATTCGGGAAATAATAGCCACCAAGGCCTCCTATTGCCTTCTGTTTTCAATAAAATGCTGCACATGAACACATTCATCCTGTGCATACGTGCTCTGCCTGTGTGGAAGAAAATGACTCGCAAAATCAAACAGCCTGTATTTGCAATGAGGGGAGGAAAAAAGTCTTATGGAAATACGCCTATGTCTGAGGTGGCGTTTATATATGTAGCATTTAGTCAAAGTCAGTGCATGCATTCTCCACCTTGGTGCAGTTCGTTTTGGCCTCTCAGACAAGTATGGACAAAAACAGCTGACTTGAAAGCATCTGAGAGAGGTGATGCGGTAGTTTCACTTACTGTCTAACAGTGATTCGACCCTGAAATGACCCGACTGCAAGTGGAATAAAGAGAATTAAGCCTGCCATGTATTGGGGGTTGCATGCAGTACTGTTAGCTGCTGAACTGAACCACGACGCTCAAAGGTTTGTGATTTCTACATGCACTTGGAACACATTTGTGCACCTTTTTACTGTTGCCATATTCCTGACCAGTTTATGATGTGCTGTGTGTGAAACTAAACCAAACCTATAGCAAACATGTCAATGTTGCTCTGATTCTGACTCTTCATCCAATTCTGCATCTTCAAATTGTGTTTAGAAAGGCCAATTAGTGACAACTGCTAAAACTACAGATGACACGGGCTACATCCACTTTAGTTTTATTATTATATAGTTTTATACATTTTAGAACAGCGTTTAAAATGAATACGGTCACCATCCGTTTTAACTTCACAGCAGGAATAATCTCCGTCCATACTAACACACCTGAAAACTCATATCACATGGCCATTCACGCACACTGGACATGCACATGCAGGTATAAACAGGAAGTGGACTGGCTACTCTGCAATTGGTCACTTAGTTGCAGATTGCCCGAATAATAGCTTGCCTCCTCCTAGGCAGTTGTAGCATTACAAAATGCAGAATTTAACTGCACACCAGCTGCTAGCAAAGACAACAAGGTCAGCAATGCTTGGAATTCATTATCCATTCTGCATTCACCACTGGCAAATGAGGTTGATGCTGTTTGCTTTCTTCTGGAAAAGGGTCACGTGATAGGAACATGATGAATCAGGGAAGGATAAGTCATGACTTATAAGATCCAATCAGGACGAGAACGCAGGTGTCTGCATCTTCGTTTCCAAAAGTTTCCGTTTTCCTTCGTCCGCACTAAAAAGCATTCCTGGAGTTTTCGATCTAAATTGAGGACAGCAGCATATCCAAAACTCTCCATTTTAGGGGATTGAAAACTCCAGAGTAGTATGAAGTCCAGGCATAAACATTGAAAAAGTGATGCATTTTAAAACTAAAACATATTAGTGTGGACATAACAGTAAACTTTTCAGAATCTTACAACAAACAGTCAGCTTGGTGGATTGAAACTTAAAACAGCAAAGACACTCTGAAACAGTAATCAATGGTTTCACTTGTTAATATATATCTTTAGTTAAATGTAATATTCCACAAATAGTGGAAGAGGGAGTAGCAATTCATCACAGCTTCAGGTTCCCGGGGTCAACCTTGACTTTGAATTATTGCCCGTGTGGAGTGTCACATGTTTGCTTCATGTCCATGCAGGCTTCCTCTGGATTCTTTGGTTTTCCTACTCCGTCCCAAGGTGGCATATAATCCCATCTCACTCCCAGTGTTCCCACAATAGGCTCCAGATCAGAACTGATGATGAATGAATGAATGAATGAATGAATTAACAGTATATTGTCTGTTCTCAGTGTACTGTGCATAATTGAAGCTGAGGTAAGAACTGCTCAATACAGAAGGCTAGTTTCATTGACTGAAGCAGTCTTTTAAACTACAGCAATGATGTATGCTATAAAATCTATGCTAAGAGAGGCAATAATAAACAAAAGAAGACCATTTTTGCTGCTCTTTCATCACTATGTGTCTGGAACATCATCCTTCTGTGTAAATATGGTGAGTGTATATAAATGAAACACCGTGTAGAGTAGAGCAATGCTGACATGGTAACAAACACTATATGAGTGTTACAGGTTTACAACATTGTTTCTCCAAACACTACAACGAATTACTCAGATCCCTTAGTATATCATTCTCAGGCATATAAGAAAAGGATTGATATTCTTTATAAAGGTCAAACCCTTTCTCTTTCTCTCTGTCTCTTTATCCTGTTTAGAGTCATGGTGGACCCAGAGTCTATCCTGGGAACAGTGGGACATATTTTGCAGCAAAGGTTGCTGAGTGTCAAGATTATCTATCATGTCTCATCTTCTTTGAAATTTTATTTGTTATTTTATCTTCCAATTGCATCATCTGTCTCTCATTATCTGACCTCAACACTCTTACTGTGAGAACGCAGTCTCTCTCTCTCTCACACACACACACACACACACACACACACACACACACAGCCAAGTACCTGCATCACTGCAGCAGCTTTGCAGCGTTTAGATAGAAGGCTACCCAGTGCACACTGCAGACAATTAATCTCAAACCGAATGTGTTCAACCCCCACAGGCTCCATTACCGCTTGCTCATTAAGTTCAGCAATCGAGGCCCAGGGTATCTATTAGTCAACCTTCTAAACCAAGACCAAGAGGAAGTGAGAATAGAATAGGAGCAATGTTTCAGATCCATACACATTTAAAATGAGTCAAAATGACTAATGACTAAGACAGAATAAAAGCCAAAACTTTAGCAGAGATCTTGAAACATCAGGAAAGCCCTCTTGAAATCCTACAATAT
The DNA here is from genome assembly GCA_030068235.1 of Notoglanidium macrostoma. Classification (NCBI taxonomy): domain Eukaryota; kingdom Metazoa; phylum Chordata; class Actinopteri; order Siluriformes; family Auchenoglanididae; genus Notoglanidium; species Notoglanidium macrostoma. The sequence goes on along the minus strand of JAQQZR010000036.1, from coordinate 12,460,603 downwards.
ATCATTAGGCATAAGCTCACAAGCCGCAGATTCATGTTTTTTGGATGTGACAGACAAGAAGACTTCGGTCAGTGTTTCCCTTTTTAAATAACAGTTTGTTCCATACTGGCACAAAATGTCATTATATCCTTTAAGTGGCATCAGTTCCACAATGTGACTACAGTGTTGACTGGAAGTCATATGATATCACTATTCCATAAGCAAATTTTTCAGTGACGCTGCACAGAGACAGAAACGTCCATTATGCAGAAAATACACTCGGAGAGATCCGTGTTTGCTCCATTACGGCCATTAGACACTGAAGAATTGCCACAGCAGTCATGGTTCAAATAACAAATGCAATTTTCTGAGCCATAACCTCAGTCAACACATTGTATCACCAACAGATACAGGTGAATATTGTGCATTACATGATGTAGTTGTTTTGAAAATGGACAAAAGTTTGCCTCAACCTTTGACCCATCCTGCTACAATTTGAGAGATAAGGTTCATGCTGAGCAAAAATGACAGCATCCACTTGTGTAACCCTTGAGGTGCATGCCAATTCAGTAGATCTTACTGAAGTTCCAACTTCACTGACAATAAAACCATGAAAGGCAGATAAAAAATAAATTCCAGTGGATGGTAGGCCTCGGACAATTGACAGTAGTTTCAGGAATCGGCCACAGATTCGGCCAACTATCAGGGAGGCTATGAAGTTGGACGATTTAAATGTTTGTGATACAATGTGATGTCTGCAGCTCACAAAACTGAAATGTGTTGTATTTCGTAATATGTGTTTCCTTTTCACCTGTTTTGTACGCTGTACAAACTTTAATCTGACGTCTGACTTCAGACCTGAGCAAACCTTTCTGATTTATCTTCTATCTTCTTTTATCTAACATACAAATTAAGAAAATGATACAGTGTGTTGTTTATCAGGGTATACTATCAACTTCACTGTATAAGAATTAAATAAATGTCTCCTCTGCTGTTCACCATAAAGCATATGCAAAAAGAAGAAGAAGAAGAAGAAGAAGATGAAGATTTATTTGTCACATATACAACACATTCAAGTACTTTTCTTTGCATGTCCTAGCTTGTTAATAAGTTGGGCTTAGAGTGCAAGGTCAGCTATGATGTGGCATGTCTGGAGCAGAAAGGAGTTAAGGGGCTTGATCAAGAGCCCAACTAAACAAACTTAGTTACAACTAATAACTCATTATATTTGTTTACAGTCCCAACTTCATTTTTTGCAAGCATCCATAACCATGTCAGTGGTTAATTAAGCTAAACATCTGGCTAAGAACTAATAACAATAACAGCAGCTACAGCTGACTCGTAACCAGCGTCTGGTATGTCTTCCATTGTAATGACATAACGTGTACAGGACACATGTAACATATATCTGACTACGCCTCCTTCCTGTCACCCCTCAAAGCCACAAGCGATGCTATCATCAATCAGTTAGAGTTAGAGTTAGCATATCACACATGATATCGTGAGTCTAGTGCATGAACTGGCACCATAAATGTTAAGGCGCATATTGATTGAACTGATATTACTGTAGCTGGAGTTTTACTGAGCATCTTGGACAATCTGCCATCGTTCTTCTGGAGACTTTGACTATCACATATGCTCCTTTATTTGCATGCAAAACCCAGGAGATTTTATTGTGTTTTTTGTCAGAAAATGTTCCAATTCCATTACTTACATTACTGACATACTGCAGAAACAGTATACTGTAACATTTAATTTCTGTTGAAAAAGTAATGCTTGGAAATCTTAAAAAATAAAAAATGTTTGTAATGACTCATTAATGCAGGTGTCAAAATAAACATCTATAACAAAATTCGTATTAATTAAATTAGCGTGCACAGTACTGTATTCCTCTAAAATACCGAAGTTGACGTTTGCCAAAAGAAAGACTTGCAGGCAATTAACTCACTCTGTAGCCACCTGTCGTTTTTTGTGGGGGCCAGAAATCATGCTTTTGTGCAATGTACACCGACACTTCAAGCCAAAGTATGGTTCCATGGCCTGATTTATGTATAAATTATCTATGAAAATTACACTTATGGCCTATTTACTGCTGTACATGGCTGTAGTTCTTGAAATACGTGTTAAATGTAGCATCGACCCCTTAAGCTACAGAGTCTTATTGAGACGAAATGTAGGTTTGGAAATGAACGCATTAGGACACAAACAGCAAGTCGCCACTCGCCAGCTGTCTCCACTGTGAACTTCTGAGTCACTATCTAGTTTCGTCATTTCTGTGAGACCCAGTCTGAAAGCTTGTTATAAGTAAATGAAGAAAAACACTCAGACTGAAGTAAATGCAGTGGAGAGTTACTGAGACAATTAGAGGAATGGCCGATATTAACTGGCAGCGGGGACAGATAACTACGATGCTCTGTTATCTTTACTGCAATAAGAGCTGAACTGAAACTCGAAAGCTCAAAGTATTCAAATGAAATAAAGAGCCAAGACCAATGCTCGTCTTAGAAAGATGAGAGAAAAGCTGAGGCAGCACATTGTATCGATTTATCTAAGTGCAGTGGACTGTGGTCAGGCCTTGCCATCTCTGTAGCACAGATTACCCCCCCTCTCTCTCTCTCTCTCTTTCCATCTCTGTCTCCCTGTGTCTCATTGTTTTATGTGTAAGAATAGGAAAGCTGACTGCAGTAATCTAGTCTGCTCCAGTTTTTAACCCAACTTAATAGGTGCTGTGCGTATAATGAACACACACACACAACTCAATTTTTCATGAGTCAAGTGTAAGCACCGTCTGAACGTTGGCTAAAATAAGCGCATAACCCTGTGTAATTCACAACCGAAACACACACAACCACAAGCCCATGCGCAGCAGCAGCGTTATTTCCAGCCTTTGTCTGGCGCATCGATTTTTCCCCTCCTCTGTGACTGAACTATCATGAGCATATCTGTTTGTGTGTTATATGACCCCCATCAGGGAACAAGAGACACGCCCATTTTGAACCGACCATCAGTCATGGCTGTCTCCACGCCGACTGCACTGTCTCTACGGCAACACAGGCTGTGCTCTCCAAGGAAGAAAATGGTGTGATGCGAGTGAATAAGTGAGATAGTGAGGTGAGGACAGCAAGCTGTTCTCATCCACAGACACTGCAACGATGTGATATGGTCTTGTTTTTTTCTCAGGGTGTCGTGTTAACTACAGTAGTGTGTATAGAACAATGTACAATGTGAAAAGTGATAAATATTCACGTACAAGAAATCTAGACAAATACATATAACAATGTACAAACAGGTAGGGTAGGCTCATCCTCTGTTGCTCTTGATGGCTACTTGTGGAAGAGCATTTCTTCAGCTGGGAGTGCCAGGTCGATACACAGACAGAGAGAATTTAAGGCATAATGTGTACTAAGTAATAAGGATAAATAGTAAAGCCACGAATAAGTGTTTGAAACACTGAAGATATAATTATCTGCTGTCATTATCCCCATTATCATCAGTATTACACGGGCATCATGGGAATAAATATGTTAAACACAGGCATCACTATGACTACCTGATCAAGCAGCAGTGCCTGTGCAGCAAACTTAAACCAAGTAAACACATACCGTAACGCCAACATATTTAAATAATACATTTTGGTGCATCCCTAATAAATATAGTTATCTGATGATAACTACACTACTGTACATGGCCAAAGATATACACATGGACACCTGACCATCACACCCATATGTGGTTCTTCCCCAAACTGTTGCCACAAAGTTGGAAGCACATAATTGTACAGGATGTCTTCATGTGCTGTAGTATTACAATTTCACATGACAGGAACTACGGGGTCCAAACATATTCCAGCATGATAATGCTTCTGTGCACAACATGACGTCGATAAAGACATGGTTTGGCGACCTCATAAATGTTTTTGCACCTGTGTCAGGTAAGAAATTCTAGCTGAAAAACTAAAATTTTATGGAAAGCCTTCCTAAAAGATTGGAGTTTATTATAACAGAAAATGGAGAACTACATCTGGAATGGGATGTTTAAAAAGCACATGTGAGTGTGAGCATGTGTCCTCGAATATTTACTGCATACAGTGCATAGCCATATAGTGGATGTAATTGTCATGAAGGCCAGGAAACACAGGATGCATTCGCAGCTCAAGGTTTATTAAACCACAGGCAAAGGTACAAAATCGGCAGCTAGTGCAGGCAATGAGAAAACAAGAGAGGGAAGGTCAGAAAATGGCAAAAAAAAAAATAGGAACAATGTCAAAAACCAGAACATAGATCACAGAGAAATAAGGCTTGGCAATAGCAAACACAAAGGAGCTAGACTAATGCTTTGTAAACTCAAAGTGTAACTGAGAGTCTCTTTATAGTGTGTGTGATTGGGCACATCTGCATGTGATCAGTAATCAGGTGATTCAGAGCATGGGAGTGTGTCGGCCATATTGTCTGTATGCATGGGCTCATGGGAACTGTAGTCCATGTCTGTGTCATATATATATATATATATATCTCCTCCTCCTCTCACCTCCTCTACTTGGGGGTATAAATGATTCTATAGCTACAAGTTTGGACACACCTTCTAATTCAATTGCTTTCCAAGTAATGATGTAATGATGGACTGTCGTTTCTCTCTTTACTGTATACCAGCACTACCTCGACACAATAAGTCAAACATACATTGCTATATTTTATTTCACATTAATGAGCTCAAAATATTCTCCATTTACATTGGCAGAATGCGAGGGCACCATGAGGGTGGGGAAACTAAGTTGGGACAAAAGCTGGGAAATATATTACCAATGTGAGGTGGTGGAAAGGGTGCAGCTTCCTATGCAATTCTTACACAATTTATAATCATTCCCAGGTGTAGAAGACTGCTCTTTGGCATATTTGTGGGTGACTCCAATGTTAAAACTTGGAGAGTGAAAGTCAAATTTCAGTCTCTAATGAACCAGTGACTATACTGCTGTGCTGCACACTGTGTAGAGGATGAGCAGAGCAGTCAAGGTCTGTAGAGTGCCCAGGCTTTACTCTACCACTTCTATCTTTTGATGAGTTTTACAGTGTGTCCTCTTTATCATCCATGTTCCTGCTCCAGTGCACAGCTGCAAAAAAACAGCACAGCTATTACTGTGAACTGGAAGAGAGCTACAACACTTTACAGCACTTCTTAAATGCAGGTCTGAATGAATAGTGTCTGAGTTGTCCTCCCAGTTCATAATATCATTAATGTGCTCTCCAAGCAAGTGGTATGATTACGCCAACTCCACATGTGTCTCATGAATGGAAACAGAGGTGGTGATGTGTTATTGCTCCTGAAGTCCACCCCCAGCTATTTTGTCTCGCTGCCACAGAGCCGGAGATGATTCTGTTTACACTGTTTACACACTTCGTCCTTCCCTTCATTACTGCAACCTATCATCGCAGAGTTGTCAAAGAATATCTGAAGGTAGTATAACTATCAGTCTGAGGTGTACTGTAAACAAGAAAAGTGACAGAACAGTTCTCTGCTGCATATTACGGTGTCTGCAGTACAGCTAGAAAGGCCAACAAACTGCAGTGTCATGGTGTGAGAAACCAGTTGGACCCGATCTGGGCTTCTCTTTCAACAAAGTAAGCTGGACGGCATTACAGGCGCAGGTGATGTCAAAGAATATAATGCTTGGAAAGTAGTCCAAGCCAATTTAAACCAGGCTTCTTTAAAAGTCTCAAGCTTAAGTATAAGCTCAGACTCTTCACAGTCTCACAAGCCAAAACATCTAGCTTTAGCTAAAGAGTCCAGTACTTTTTGTTACTGAATGTTAACAGGAAGGCCATTTTACTGACACTGCAGCCCAGCAAGCACAGACTTTTCCCAGAGCCTGTAAGCGAACTTGCAAGAGTATCATATTTACACGAACAAAAGGCCTCAAAACTTTCAAAGGTCGTTTTTAATCCAGTGATTTCATCATGCTCCAACAGGCTTTTGTTTTTTTCTGCTTGTTTTCCCGTGTGTAAAGCATTGGACATAAATACAGAGAGCCAATCACATTGCATTGGGATTCTGAAGTGGCCAGAAACTTGTACAATAAGTAACGGGACACTCGGTAAGCCATAGACGCAGGATCTCAGGCTAAGCGTCAATGCCACATGTCTGTAGGTTTAAGCATGGGAACAACACACAAGGTGTTTCAGTGTGCGGCCCCTGTAGTGTTAGCGATATGTTAAACAGGTGTTGCTGTTAAAAACAGTGAGTTTTAAAAAACTCTTATTCACCTTAAGCCTCCTTAAACTCTCTTCTCACGTGTGAGGTCATGGTGGACAGAGTGGGCGTGTTTTGGATTTGCTGTTGTTCACTTGTACACTGTAACTTACGAGAATTTGAAAGGTGAGATATTATACTACGATCATAAAATCAGTGACTCTACAAAACAGCCTATTTCTAAAGCTTAGCTCTATCTTGCTGCGGCACACATTACCAGTGACTGGGGAAAAATATCCTAATTGTTTCATCAATTATTCATGAGGATTAGCCCTCTCTCACTGCCCCAAGTACAGGAAGGAGGAGGAGAGAATGTAGCCCAAGCCAAGCCGTTAACACACTGCTTCAAATAGTTTCTCTAATTTAGTCACAGATTAAATCTTAGTTAATCTTCAGCTGCCACTTTTACCTCGACTAAAATGGAGTAAAATCTTAGTCAACAAGAACAAAGGCATTATAATGCTGATGGAAATGTGTAGTGTAACTGAAGAAACTGTAGCTAAACAACCAGTGCTCTTGCATGAAGGTATTGGTTAATTTTCTGTAACAGCGGCCTTATGAGGGCATCATAGAGGATTCTTTGCTATATTCATTCTGTTATACGATTGAGAATCAAAAAGGAAATAACAGCTTTAATAGAAATAACTGTGAACAATCGAACATATACCTTTTCGACCTAGTCCCCATGCAAGATGACGCATTTGTCGTATCGTTCAACTAGCTTCTGTATTCCTGCAGAGAAGAGGTTTTTCGGCTGCTCCCGAAGCCAGGTGAGCACCGCTTCCAGATCCGGGTTATAAGGAGGATGTGGAAGACGTTCAAACCCAATCTGTTGCACTGTCTCTACTGCCGCTGCTGCTGTATGAGGACGTGTATTGGACTGCATGGACTGCATTCCTCTTTTTGCAATGCACAGTAATTTGCACTGTTCTATGTTTGCCCAAGAGCTCGGAAATGCGCCAGAATAGACCCCTTCTAGTCCCAAAAGAACATCAGGGTCAGGGTTAACTCGAGTGCACTATGGCACATTGTTCTTCGATGGTGCAATCTCGCAAAGGGGCATCCATGATTCTGCCATTTGACAAAAGGCCGAGCGCTGCACTGTGCGTGGTCGGACTATCCGACAGGCAATGCAGGAGTAAATATCTTTTGCTTCTCTTTGTTCCGTTAATTTAAAAATTGCCTTTGCTTTTTGGTCCTCCCTCATATTTTCTGTCAATTCGATTTGTCATTGCATCAACAAAATTTAAATATCTTTTATCAACAAGCATATTTGTCGGCTGATTCTTTGGCAAAATGAACGTCGCAGCAGGAGCAATCAGAATAACCTACAGGGTTACGTTTATCTGTGAAGGTTGTCAGCGTTTGAGATCATATTGAAAGTCCTATAGTAGTAGTCTAGGCAAACTGCTTACACATAAAGATGACTGTGTGATTCACACCTTTAATATCATGAGACTGACTGACACTGTGGTGCAGAGGTGTGAACTGGTGTGAAAACAGAGGGAAACATGTTAGGTCAGTATTGTAAATAGGCGGTAGAGAGGTGAGTGTTGTAGATGTTCGCCGCTGTTCAGAGACATCTGTAGCAGCATATACAGTAGGATAGGTTTCCTTCTTTACTCCTCTTTCAAACCATTTGTCCACTCTGGCCAGCGTTCATACACTTAATAAAACCAGATTAAAACACAAATTACCAGAATGCAGCCAACCAAACACTAAGGCTTACAGCGAATCACCACATAATTTCAATTCCAGGCCTTTTTAGAACAAGATACACTCATATAGAACAAATACATCATTTCTGGTTTCTGTTTATATTTTTCAAGACCAGAAATTAGCCCCACCTCCTGCTAGGACGGCAATGTTCAGCTCCACCTCCTCCTTTTCATAAAAGGCAATGATTGTGTTGCATTTTCCCTTTTTCAGGGTTATAAAAATTACAGATTGTTCGGAGAAACCGTCTCCCTGATCTTAGAAATATAACGCGCTCTCTAAAATGTATAGTAATATGACTGGATTTCGTAAAGATAATTTCACAGCAACAGCTACTCTGTTCTCTGTTTAAAATCACTGTATGTCACTCGACATGTTCCTTTAACCCGATAAATAAATAAATACATAAATAAATATTTAAATATTCTAATATTTTAACTTCCTTTGTATTCACTGGGATTTTAAAGAAGTGAAAACCATGAAACCTCTAACTGTAAGAAACAAACTCATAGCCTAAACCGTGTCTGAGAGCTGAAACCACAAAGCCGACCAACCCGCTTCCATCTTGCACTCTTTTCTTCTCTATCTGCAAATGCCGCACTCTTAGCTGAGCAAGCATGACTGTCTCAAATCACTCAGCCTACATGAACAAAAGTGACACGGCATACTTTCCTTCCTTTATTTTAGATCTCTGCTCCTGCGAGGTGTATGTTGGTGCTTTGTTATTACAGTAACAGTGAGACGAGTTGCCTTGCTCATCGACATGCTATATCTTTCATTGCTTCAGTCACCATGTTTCAAATTAGTGCCTGTCCATAAGAGTCAGTGCTGACACTGATGGTCTGTAAGCTTGAGTGGAAGCCTAAATCCCGATCAGCGAGGCTGTAAAGTAACCATTAGATTAGCAATACACGAATGCTTTCTTTTGTTTTCCATAAAATACTTCAGTCTTTACATACAGTCCATATTTCAATGACTTTCAATTCTCAACAATTCATTTCATCAACCAAACCAACAAGAAAAGCCAGATACTATTGTTTCTTCTATGGCCTTTAGTTCTCCATGAAATCTAATCACACTGCATAAATGGATTAAACCATCAGTGATAACAATCTAGGAGATAATCGTCCTAGAGAGAAAAGTAGAGCGTGAATGAGGAGTGGTTGTGAATTGTTATAAAAGATAGGAGAGGAAGATGTGACGTGGTCTTCAGATCTCTCTGTGGAAACATATTTAAACGGTACCCGTCTGCACTATTCTGAGGACCAAATCTTAAACCACTCCTCCAACTGTGTCACTTGGCTGCTATGACATTCCTGTTGAACTGATTTCAAATTAGCAGCTGGAAAAGCCTTTGGAGAACACGGACAGCACTCTGCATTTGGCTTGCATAACTCTGAAAATCATCATTTTGTCCCAGAAGCACGGATTATGATAATTCGAAACAGAGCGGCATGGGAAGGGCAGGAAACGAAGTCTACACATGCCTGGATTAAAGCCATTGTTTATATGCAGGCTTTAAAGTGCCAGCTAAATCGGTAAACATCATTATTTGGTATCAAAACTGCTCCAGTCGGGGATTATTAACAAGCACGCATAAACAGCTCGGAGGCCCATGGGACGAGACAGCATGGACACACGTCGCCCACACCACCCACACTACCACCGATTTCTCAGGGTTGCAAAGATATTTAGATCAAACAACACATTTACACCAGCTTACTTTTATCACAGGAATGTGCGTGCACCAGGGCTCTCTTTAATGCATTTTTATTTATTTAGGGGTGCCTGAAACTGATATTGACTTAACTGCATGTAGTTTAATGGTCTTTAATCTGAAGCTCTGAAGACAGCTATGAACTAGTGGCCCAATAATTTAATCAAACTTAGGGAAATTAAAAGGTAGAAAAGTGATAACCTTAACACAGTCAGACACCATGGATAACCCACACACACCGTTCATTCAACCAGGGCGTCTCTTTAATTCAGCTGCTTGTGAAATGAAGAGTAAAAGACGCATTCCGGCTTTAATACATGACATACCCAGCACATTTTAGTAGCAAAACCAAAATGCTTGTCACGTAATCTAGACCTTAGATCTTTCGTTTGTACTCTTATCTGGTCACAAGCTTTAGAAACGCTTAAGGTTGCAGTCTGATTGGTTCTCTGCATATCTGTGCGTAAACACTTTCATGCACTTTTGAAAGCCAAAAGGTTTTCTTTGTGTGTTTGTTTTTTTGTTTCAGGGTCAGATGTAGCCAGTGGATTGTAAATGGAAATGTGTAAATGATTGTAAATGTGTCCCACAATCACATTTTTCTAAAGTTAGTAGGGTCTTGTTTGAAGTACATACTGGTGAGTAAACAACATAATCTCATAGCTCACATCTTGTAGCTGAAGATGTCTGGGGTCATCATGTCGCTCAGAGTTGCCTCTTGTGAAAGCAAGTTCTTCCTGACTGTGTTCATTTGCAAAACATTTTGCAGCAGTATGCTAATCTGCAAATACTTGATGTCTTGATTGAGAAACAAAAAAAACCCAGATTTAACCCTCGACCTGTATTAAACCCAACATTACATGTTGCGCCACCGTGTGACCCCATGATGCACCTTCTTGCAAAGTCTGTCCACTTGGCAGCGTTCTTGGCAATGCTCTTTTCAGTCAAATGAGAAAAGGCTCCTATTTATTTGAACGATTAGAGACCCCTGTACCCGAAGCGGCTCAACAAGCCGACATATCAAACGATTTAAATAGGCTGTTAAAATCTGACAAAAATTGGTCTTTATTTTTTCAGGTTTCTCTGTGCTTCTTTACTATAAACAGAGCATCGGTGTAAAATCTGGTTGTCTTTACCAACAATGAGACTGGCTCTTATTTATTGACAGGCATACTTACATAACATGACCATCATACTAAGCTTTACACGCTGCCTCATTCATACTTTGAATAAGTTTTTATTTTTGGAGAAGTCTTTGTCATATGTACATTACAGCACAGTGAAATTCTTCTTCTTTTTTTTCTTTTTTGTTTACGCATATCCCAGTTTGTAAAGAAGTTGGGGCAACAGCACAGGGTCAGCCGTGACATGACATGGCAGCACTAGCGCAGAAAGGGTTAAGGGCTCAGACCGTTTCATGGTCTACGGATGCCAACCTAATGAACCTGGTCCAATACTTGTGCACGATTCTCGGTTAAATTCCAGATTATTGTATATAACTTTCTTACAGACTTACCAGGATGTTTGCTGATGGCTGATGTCACAGCACTTGCTCAAAATGACAGCGTGCCACCGATACTGCAGTCCAATTAAATACCGACTAGAATGGAGCAGATTTTTTTTTTTCTGTTTACATGCAAAAAAATCTATTTGCTCTTATAAACTCTTACAGTACATTGCATGAGGAAGGGAATTCTTTATGGAGGCAATAACCTGACTTCATAAAAAATGTACTAGCGTTAAATGAACAACTCTTGCAATATAGAAATACATTTCCTCGGCTTGGATACAAAACATTTCTGCACAGTAACATTTCTGCGCACCGAAACAGTATCGCAGGTCCCTGTGCATCTCTTCTGTCATCACATTTTCCATCACAGTTTGGTCTGGCTCCAAATTCCCTTTTTCCAAAACACTGTCCTATCCACAAAGCTACAAATTCTGATGTTCTCCTGATGGTCTATAATACCCCAGGGCTAACTAAGCATGACTTGTGCTCCGGTTAAGGTTCCTCTGGAAAAAAAAAAAAAGGAAAAAAAGAAAAAGCCTTTATCTCTGGAAGAAAAGCAAACGAGACAAACCAGACCTCCCCTACCCCGAAGCAACCAGCACCATTTTAATGAGGTCCTTCCAACACCATCATTTTCCCCTCTTCCCTTTATAAACTACAGGCCAGTAAAGATACTCTGTACATTTCCACTATTACACAAATATTTTATAGTTGCTCTATATGTGCACAACATTCATGTTAAAACCTGACAGGAGAGTTTAGTGCCTGCAGCAAGATAATCCCAAATCAAAAAGCATGTATACTCTTAGGAGCTGAGAGGTATTGAGGCGACAGTGAGAGGCAGCCATGGCTGTGGTTGTAAAAGGGCTGGCCGACACCAAGGCACAGTGCCAAGAGAACAGATGACCTGCTCTTCCCTGCCGCAAAGAACCGAGGAGAACAATGGGGGATAAATAACAGACAAATCTAATATAACTCAGTTGCTCAAAGAGGCAACGCGATCTACACCATATGGGCACAGACAGGAGTAGTTTATGTCAGATTAAGATACCACAAAGTGTCTTTATCCCTGGTGCAGGATTATAGAAAAAAAAACATCCTAATGTACTGTAATCTCACCAATAAATACGATTACATAGGTTAGTTCAAAATACCTAGTTATTCAATGCTTTGCTGTATGCAGGCTGACTGCAACTATTAGCATAGAAGATCTGCTACTATTGGAAATTGCAGAAGCGCTAGCCTGGGAGCCTCCCTGCCTGTTCTAACAGTGACCGCGGGAGGCCGGCAGTGCTCATGGCCAAATCCTGACCCATTACATAATGCAGTCTTTTCACTGCCTCTGAATATGACAAGGCTGAAAAGGAGAATTCAGACAAGCAGGAAGCAGCTCTCTCCAAGCCTGCCCTTCCCTCACTGTGCAGCATAAGAGCAAAGGCTAAACCCAGTCCAATTCTAAAGGCCTGGCTTCTTTTCCACGCAGAGCCTCTCTATTTAAATGCAAATGAAGCTGTGTAGCAGCTGAACAGCTTGGACAGAGGTGAGGCACACCCCCCCATTCCTCTAGGGGCCCGTGTTCTGGCACTCATCTGCTGGGTCCATAACCCATTAGCTCATCAGAATTCCACCCTTTCCTCCCCGATGCCACCTCCATTATGTTTAGCAAAAGTACCAAAGAGTCATGACTTTGGGCATTTTTTTTTATCTCACTGTGGTGCAGTCGAGGTTAGTGAAGGGTTACACTGCAGTCGATGTGCAGGTTGCCTCATCTCTGCTGTAATCGCTGTTTACATTTACATTTAGCGTTTGGCAAATGACTTTAATCCAAAATGACTTATGAATGAAGTAAAATCTAATCCAACCAGAAAGAACAGAAATTTACACATAAATTCACATAGGTGAGCCATTTCATGTGTTTTGAATCTGAATCTTGTATCTGGATCTTGGATTTAACCCCATGCATTTACACTTTGAACACCCAGACCGACTGAAATCCGACAACTGTGCGTGTTAATATTTAAATCAGCTATTTGTTTATTTGTTGCTCTGTATTTTTACGTGTTTTAGGATCGAGCGTAATGAAGAATAATGATTTTTCTTGATGTTTTTAATCTTGCTAACGTCTTTACGCATTAATGTTTGGAGCATGTAAGTCACTTATTAGGAGCGTTTTATTTGTGAAATCTGGCTAGCCCACCTGAAGTGGTTCGAGTAATCAGATTTAAATTTCAGAGCAGGAGCTTAAGTTGATTTCCAGGATGCCCCGTGTAGATTATTAAAATTGCTTGTGTGTTGTACACGCTTCTAATGTTGCCGGGTTTTCCATGAGCAGAAGTGTCTGAGATGAGGAACTCAACACAGCATAGCTTATTTTTTAGACAGAGTAGCAGAAAGGAAGGTTTAGGCAGGGGTGAAAAATTCCAACTACTGGTGAGAGTTGAAGCAAGTGACTGGACAGACAATGAAAGATATTTATTTTATTGTTTATATTGTGCATTGAACGTAAATACTTTAGAACAACAGCCATGACTGGCTGTAAGTAATGTAGTCATGAGAAATTCCTTACCTTTGGTGTAATCATGAACATAAAAAAAAAGCCAAATTTAATGATTTTGATTTGAAATCTGTGAAATGAAATCTGTGAATACTAAAAAGACAAGCATTTTTAAATTATTACCTGAATTTCTTTACAAGAAGTGTGACTCATATTTCCCTTCAGGTAATTCTGTACTACAACAGACATCAGTCTGTTAGAAAACCTCTAGGCTCTAGTCTGCTCTCAATACTCCGCAATAGACTTAGAATGATATAATCATCGCCACATGATCTATCAATGCCACAATATTCAATGACTCCACTTATATTATATTACCTTTGCATGTGTGTAAAGGGTAAAAAAAAGATAAATCATTGTGATTCTTGTTGCAGTTGTTATTAGCCTGTTGAAATGAAGTGCCGGGTATACACCACACTCATTTTGAAACCCATCTGCTGTGACCGTAATTGTGAATAATATGACAGACCGTCAACATCACTGTCTGTCGAGGAGTCATGGCTGAAGCACATGCTTTTCAAAAAATGTCATTGCAATTCCGCTAGTCTGATGGAAAACACAAGAAAAGTGTCCTCTTGGTAAAACTTCTGCTTAAATACTTGCATGTGTGTGTATGTTGTGTGTGCCACATAATGAAAGCTGTTCAGCACATTGGGTGAGATTCTGTCAATCTCCCATATACCTTAAACCCGAAATAGTGGAAATGCTTTTCTTCCTGTCAGAAAACCATTCTGGCTAAGGAAGCCAATTTTATTGTATATCATGGCGGTTTGTGGCTGTGAAAGAAAGGGCCTTTTTTTGTCAATGATGTTTTTCGTCCTCGGGCTCCCAAGTGGGGGGGTCAATTTGGCAAAAACAAAATCTCCGTACTTTCTTATATGTATCGTAATATCGAGACCTTGAACGATACGTTTCCTTTGACATCACTGAGGGTTCAACCGTCCTTTTCAGCTCAGCATCTAAAATGTACAGAATTGTTAGCTAAAACATTACCGTCTTGACGTTAACCTTTTCTGAGGTTTTCTGCCAAATCACCAACAAAACAGTGGAATGATACCATAAATTATCAGAATAATGATATTATAAAAAGTTACTTTTTTCATCAAATGTAAATAAGGAAAAAAGGAGAAATGTACATATTAAATGTCCACATTGTACTGTGAGTTATTTGGTTATACAGTTATAGCAGTACTGACTAGCCATGATACTAAAAAAAAAACGGATCATGTTGTTGTGTTAATATATCGCAATATCGATAGCATAGCATCAGTTTGGCCAGCCCTACTCCCTAGTGCGGGAATGATAAAAGGTGTTATTCCATAGCCATCCACAGCCAGAAGTTCAGCAAAGCATAACTGGCACAAGCATGGCATTTGTGTTTGCGTGTTGTTACAATGACTAGTAATCTGCAGGAGTCTGTGAGCTCACATATGGAATACAGCAGGTATTCCTCTCCTCCAAGCATGTTCTGCTACCCCGTGACACAGCAATTCGAAAAGAGGCAGTACTCATCGGTGGGGATGAGTGTTAGCCATCTCTCTCTCCTTTCGTGGCTGTCACGCCATATGGGAGAACTGGTTAGTAGCAACAACTACAGTGACAATCCAAACTGTTTTTTTATATTTAAGATCTGTCAACTTGTTGAGCATTGCACGTTATGTCCAAAAGGTATAAAATAGAATGAAAAATGTTTGGTCAAGACTTAATAATTCTTAAAACAGAAAGAAACAGAATCACACACAAACGCTACTCATCTAACCCAATAATGCTTAAATCATTCATCTGGACAAACGTGAAGGTAAACGTAAGCTGGAAAATTGCTGCTGCACAAGCCTAGAAAATATAAACACATTTAAACTACTTGCAATTTTCCACATAACCACTAACAACACACAGAAGCAGAGCTTTCACTCGGTAGCTCAGCAACCTAAGATAATGACTGTATACACTGATTAAACTTAATCTGTCGCAATGCAGAAACATTCTGTCACGGCCTTTAAATCAGATTTTTTCCACTAAGAATAATGGCTAAACGTATAATAATGATTGTGAAATTCCCTAGAAACTAGTACATCTGGACAGACAGGAAATCTAGCTGCAGACCTACTAACGGATGTAGATAAAGCAATGACACTGCGTTTTGCCATTGTTTTAATTGTATTTATGTCTACCCAGGCTTTTAAAAAAATAAGCTTCCTAAATACAGTATATTGTTACACAACTGCTGGAACCTCAAAGACAACATTAATTATTGCTGCATCTTTGTGTTGATTTAATAGAATTTTTTGGGGGATAAATATATTCCGTAATTACAGTCCTAATCTCATTGCATTGCAGGGTTGAATGTCCCTGTGAATAACAGTGTAGGGAACGCTTCATCATTTAGACAGGCGTGATACGATGAGCTGTACTGTTGACTCTTGCACATGCAAACCCAGCAAATCCACAATCACTCTGTGTGAGAAGTCGTTTAAGGCTGTATCTCATTATCAGCTGGAGTCCACAGCTCACACACAGGCACACCATCACGCACACTTGCCAAGGACAGTCCCTGACTTTCATCACCATCATCTCTCAAAATCAAACACTTTCTGTATTTCTCGCACTTTAGCACGCATTTATATACTCATGCGTCTTGTATTATTTTGTTAATTTCATGCATAAAGCCTCAGTAACTATGCAGATTTAGAAAATATCTCCATTTAAGGTTGGTGAGTATCCTGTGATTAAAACAGCCAAGGCTGAATCTGCATCGGATTACCATTAACACACTGCTCCCTTATCTTCCCCCCGTCTCATGTGGAACATTGCTTAATTAAACAGGAACTGGGCACCATTTGCGAGCACTGATGCTAACTGCATAATTTAATGTTCATATGCCCAACAACGCATGCAAGTTAATTGACAGGCAGTGGATAAATTGTACTAGAGTTATTACATCAAAATCATCATCATAAACACAGAGACTGAGATCAGATGTCATCCGCTAGAGAAGGACATGCTAACAGTGGAGATTAGGCAATGATTCAGCATGACTTTATATGTTTAATATATATATAAATCAGACAGTTTTGCTCACTTTTTATCATGATATTGTGCTTTTAACACATTACATATTATGATATGGAAATTGTGATTTGTTCAATTGGGTCTGGTGGACACAAAAGGAGAAAACACTTCCCCCTCATTGACTTTCACAAACCAAATGTTTTCATTTGGTACGTAGCTATGTTTAAAGTGTTGCAGGGTTATAGATCCCGCTTCGCTGTTGTAACTACCACCCGAGGCACTATGCACATCAACCAAGCCGCTATCTGACAGTAAAAGCTTAGGTGGATTAATTAGCTTGCACATATGACATACAAGCTTTTCAGAATCAGAAAGTGCAGCACAAAGCCTTGATATAACTCAACCTTGTGACGCACATAACGTTAACCAGACTCTTTTACATGCGATACAAGGACGGAACACCACAGCTCATCGTTGTGTTTTTGTTATGGTCGCGAGCATGACGTGCTACATTAGAAACTTTGTTAGAAGTAGCTAATAATCTTAAACCCGTTGATTTCCTTTAGTCTGTGTTAATGAGCAAGCTCGCTATGTGTTATCACATTATCCTGGCTACCTTTTTTTATTCTAGTCAGTTTCCAGGCAACCAAAACATGAGTCGGGGCAGCGAACTTGATGTTTTACTTGCCCAGTTGGCTAGCTAATAAATTTAGCATTTGTACCCCCCTGGTTTAACACTGGCGGCATGGTGGTGCAGTAGTTAGCACAGTGGCTTCACAACAGGGGTCCTGGGTTTGTACCTAGGGACCAAACCGGGCCTTTCTGTGTGGAGTTTGCATGTTGTCCCTGTGACAGCAGAGGTTTCATCTCTGTGCTCTGGTTTCCTCCCACATGTAATAGAATCTGCCAAAGACATGCAGTTTAGGTTAACTGGCTACTCTAAATTGCCCATAGACGTGAATGTGTGTGTGAATGGTTGTTCGTCTGGTGACCTGTCCAGAAGTTAGCTGGGATTGGCTCCAGCTTCCCCATGACCCTGAAGAATAAGCAGTATATATAATGGATGGATGGTTTAACACAGATGTTCTCACCATCTGCATGCTTTTTATTTTCTTGGCCTCCTGTTTTGAAAAAGTGATGGAATATATGCATTTCACCACCCCCATCCCCCACTGTCTGTACTCTCCTTCACCTTCTACTCCATTCCAATGGCTTGCATTATTCACAACTATTTCTAAAAACCCCAGTGTTGACACGTACAGCCTGTACCTGGTCCGATTATGTGGGTGACGGGTTGCAATGTTTATCGGTGCGACATTTTTGTCACACCAATTTTCACTGACCTCGTCAGACTGGTACTGCTGCTCTGAGAAATTTAAACCAGCTTCGAAAAACTCTCCAAGCACTGAACACTGCAGAGCTGCTAGGCCTTTGTAAAGCATACATGAGGAAATTTTGTCTGTCTGAAATCCAGTGTGTATAATTAATAAGCAGTTCATGTCAAGCAGACATTGGAAAGATATTCAGGTAAACAAAGATGCTGGCGGGATTTGGCGCACTTTCTTAAAGAACGTGATGGTCACATTTTCAGTAGTTTGGAGAGAGTTGTAAATGATCATTTAGTGTCAACTAAAACACCAAATTAAAGGTAGAACAGTATAACAATTTATGGTATGACAACTGTACAACCTAATACTGCACTTTGTTTATCTGAGGTCAAATTGGACAGTTGTATCAGTAAACTTTATAGAGCACGCTTTATGTCATTTTGTTGGTCTGAAATCCAGTGTCTTTCATTAATAAACTGTTCGTTTCAAGTCAGTAACATAAATATAGATGTCTGTTCTCTAAAAAAGGTGATCAGAGCCTGGCAGATGAAAGACTTTGGCAACGAGCAGAGGAATGCTGGGAAATTCACAGGGGTCTGAACATAACAATAAGGTACTGAAGTTCTTCACATCGTATGAAATATCCATAAAGAGGAAGTATCGTTTGCACAAATACAGACTGCTTTAATCTCTGGTTCTGCCTCTCTGGCTAACTCTAAACAGCCATGTTATGCTGATTTAAAAGTCAGTGGCCCGTGACAGACTGGCTCTGTTGATCAGAAGACGTCAAAGACACTGCCTCATTTAACCACATAAAGGATACTGGCATCGGGGGCTCTATTGAGACAAACAGACTTCTTTTCTGACCTGCCCAGTTGACTGCAGCCTACACTCCCTAACCCACTAACCAGTATTCGTGTCTATGTTTATGCCTTGGCATTATGATACAAAACACTACTCCCATGCTCACCACTGATTTAGAATGTTCTGGAGACTGTAAATATATTAACATATTCATGTCATACTCACTGTAAGCTTTATTGTCATTTCTTTGAGTGACCCACTGTTATTAAAGTTTATTCAATATATTTTAACAGACATGTGCATTGTTAAAACAGACATGCAGTGCGATTCTAAATGTGGAATAGATTTGCCTGTGTTTCATAGCTTGACGTACATGCTGTCTACACAGGTCCCAAAGGGGAAAAGGGCCATTTACCAAATGCTACTCAAGCTAAAATCCAATTGGAGAGCTCCATAATCCTTAGAACATGGCTCGAGCCAGTGTGTAATGCAGTATGGCCTTTAGCGCAGTCAGCTCTGTGTTCAGCTCCGTCTGTGTTTAGTTCATTCACAAAACTGAAAGGCTGAATTGAGAATTGCTGCAACCAGCAGGCATATTTTCAGTATTGGATTAGAGGATGGTTTTCAATGATAATTAAATACTAGCTAAAACCCAAAATTAAGGGTAGACCAATATAAAAATTCATGACTGTGTGACAAACGAACAAGCCTGATATTGCGCTTTTTGTGTATCACTGTATCTGTTTGAGGACAACATTAAATGGTATATAACGTGTGAATGCAGTCAATGACAGGTGAGTGCAAATGCAAGAAAATATTTGTAACTGACTTGTTAAGCAAACTGATTTTTAGCATTCATCATACCCCAGCGCTGTTGAATT
Source organism: Notoglanidium macrostoma (assembly GCA_030068235.1). Classification (NCBI taxonomy): domain Eukaryota; kingdom Metazoa; phylum Chordata; class Actinopteri; order Siluriformes; family Auchenoglanididae; genus Notoglanidium; species Notoglanidium macrostoma. The sequence continues at coordinate 12,440,862 of JAQQZR010000036.1, read as the reverse complement.
CTTAAATCTGATTGGTCAGAAGATGCTGATTCATTTTCTCTAACAGCGCAGCTCTGACAATAGTACTGGCCGTAACACATTTATATTAAAGCATTCATACTAATACATTATTCTTTTTATAAAGATAAATAATACATATAATACATAAATTTAACATTTATGGAAGGAGTCCTGCTGTCAAGGCTTTGTAACAGTCAGTGCCAGTGGGTTTTCCACCATGGGAAAGTCTTCATGACAGAGGGCTTTATGTTTTCTTGGCAACATGACATGGTAAGGGTGAGGTAAGGGAGAAACAGTTTATAGCCACCAGACATAGGCGATAACAGGAACTAACATGCTTTGCAGATGTTCCACAACAATAAATTATATAAACAATAAACAGTAAAAAATAAATTATGATGTCATTAACTAATAAATTAATAACTGTTACTGCTGGCAAGGAAATTGGAAATCTGCTTCACACCATCCCATCATTCAATAACTTCCTATAACAGCAAGACCTGTAATGCTTTATTCCTTACACAGCAGGCCATTTTGTAAAATTTACCAACTTGTAGGTTCTTTGAAAAGTTTTGTTTTCATAACAATGTTATCTATAGTGTCACATCACGTTATAACTATTTCATATTTTCACATCATGCTGTCACAAGGGTATATCCTTAGAGCCTTACAGACAATATACTGTACATTCTCAGCTCTCTGTCTAGTACAGCTGCTGGGAGCGGTAGCAATGAGGAACAGTCAGGACTACTGTAAATTGCTAATACTGTGATTGAATGGAGTGAGGTTTTAACGTTCATTGTATGCAAGGGATATACAGAAAAGCAGATATAAAATTAAAACAGTTAGCTAAGGTCATTTTTATCTAACTTGCCAGTGTGTTGATTGTCTTCCAAATGAGAGCAGAGCTTCAGTTTTGGAAATGTTTCCAACATACTGCTTTGTACAGCTGCATAATTGGGTATGTACTCTACAGTTCGGTATATTTAGTATGTAAATTTAGTGTTTATGTTTAGTTTAGTATAGTAATTATGTCTGGTGTTTTATTTAATGACAGAAACACAACAAGGCATTATGGTCATCACTGCCACAAAAGACAGCATATATATATATACACTACCAGACAAAAGTTTGAACACACAACAGTAGGTTTTTCTTTTTTTTTTTTTTGCTTTCTACATTGTAAAACATTACTCGTGTGTTACAATACACGTGTGTAATAGTAATAGTAAACTATGAAGCAACAATTATGACATATACTGAATTATGTGGTAAACAAAAAAGTGTAACAAAAACTAAAAAAAATATATATATATGTTTCATATTTTAGATTCTTCAAAGTAGCCAACATTTACCATGATGGTACAATCGGCATTATCTTAACCAGTTTCATGAAGTCGTCACCTGGAATGCTTTTCAGTGAACACGTGTGCC